>OX578145.1:63599269-63961769 GCA_951213105.1 Amaurobius ferox | reverse complement strand
ATTCAATATCTTGGAAAGAATATAAGTATCTACTATAAGAAAAACCTATTTTTTTACTGTAAAAGTAGTAAATTTATTACATTACATAAGGAAAGTCATGTGTCGCCCACTTCAGATTTTTTTTAAATGTGAAACCATTCACATACATAAAATAATAAAACTCTTGGAAAGATATTTATTATATAATATATCTCTTTTTTTTCTGGAGGATATAACGAGAGTCAGAATTTTATTGAATTTGTTTTTCTCCCGTTATTAAATAATTTTTATTTAAAAAACTACATATTTTACTGAAATTGTTTTTATATATTTTATGGGATAATTTGAATATTTCCTAAAATTTTCGAAGCAATTTGTGAATTTTAAATTCGCTTAAAAAATGTCTGAAGCATTAGGTCCCAGAGGATTCAATGTATTTCATTTATTCAATCCGGGTTCAAAAAAAATCTAATTGGGTGTTATCATTCATTTATATTCCCATAGGTCCCACATACCGTCTGAAAAACATACTAAAATTGCATTTTGATAAAGCCATCTTTACGGCAGTTATCGTGCTAACGAACAGGCAGACAGACAGACAGACAGAGAGGCAGACAGATAGACAGACAGACAGACAGAATGAACAAAGTCATAAACACTTTCAACTATGTTGTAAAGTGTTAAAAAGCAGGATACACTATCAATAAAATAAAATGCCCTTATATAAATTTGCAATAAATTATATTACTTCTTAGAAATCGGAGTTGTATAGAAACGCTTTCAGAAATATTGTTATAAATCATCATTTGAGTCACAGTAAAAAGCTGAACAGTCTTAATGGTGATCGGTACAGATGTGTTAGGGAGTATTTAAACATGGCAATAAAACACGGATTTCTAATTGTTTTTTTAATCGGCAGCGTGTGTGGTTTTTACAACATAACCGCAACTGAGGAATTCAAATTGTACAATGTACAATGTACATGCACTACATGGATGTAAATGGTGCAGTAGAACCAAGGATTCACACCGTGTTGTGATTGAGTAGAGCATGAAGAGTTTGTGAATGTCCATTGGCAAGGCTAATTTATAGATATAATGTGCTTGAAAGCTATTTCGGATCATGTGTACGATTATATCGTGAGGTATTGGAGTTTTAAGTTGAACTTAAATTGGTTAATATTTTGAAAATAGAACATGTTGTGTGTGTTTATGTCTTAAACACATATATATAAAGTGGTTAGAATGAGTTGTAATTGAGTATAACTGTTATTTTATTCTTGGTTTTATTCATAGTTTATAACGATTTGGTTCGGTTTAATTTCGATTTGATCCTTTCATGCCGTTGCTTTTAAGCTTAATTGTCTTCATTGTGCTGGAATGGTACCGGCTACCGGGAGTTTTGTCGCGACGCAATTCTTGCTTTAACTGGGGAGTGGGGGTCACGCACCCTCCGGCCAATTTTTTGGTACCATCCTTTTTTTCATTCTTTACTTATATCCATTTATGGTTTATATATATATATATATATATATATATATATATATATATATATATATATATATATTTATATATGATACATAAATTTTAGCTTAAGCCTTAAGCCTAAGCTTTTTCCCAGTAACGCGTCTTTGAATTCACCATAAGTATTCCAAATTCCTATCTCTTAGCCAGCACTTGTGCAACCAGATGGCAACCTCATTAAATTTTATTACCCTCATTAAGTTTTATACCACTCCACTAATATTAACAAGTGGTTGAACACATAATCGTGCACTTTATCTGTCCCTCGAGCATACCATATATGGTCACGAATTCTACCCCTGTAAACGTTCAAAGATGAAAGGGCACTTCTAATCAAGTGTTAAAGCCTAATGAACGGCAATATAAAAAAAACACATGGCCCATATTATAGGCCCTCTCCAAGCCTCTCATAGTCTCTCCGAAGTGGACTATATAATGTACTTGTAGAGAAAGTTGGGCAGATGGCACTAGAATTTTATACGAGCAGGTCGATCAGGACCACGCCAGACCAATGTAACGATGTATGTTGAATATTTCTAATAAAGTAAATTCTGGTGCGGAGAAAATATCTCTGTCTGGGATTACTACCTTCTCGAATGTGACATATATATATATATATATATATATATATATATATATATATATATATATATGTATATATATATATATATGTATATATATATATATATATATATATATATATATATATATATATATATGTATATATATATATATATATATATATATATATATATATATATATATATATATATATATATATATATATATATATATATATATATATATATATATATATATATATATATACAACCTTATAGTGGTAGGCGTTCAGTTATAAATATCTGGAATAAAATCATAATATACAAATTAAACCATTAATAAAGCTATTTTCAAATATTAATTAATTTTAAAATTAGGCTTAATAAATTAATGTGTAAACTAAACAAAGAACATGATAATTGCAAGAAAATAAGATTTTCGCTCCTGGGTTTATTCCTCCCTCTTTGAAACCAAAACACATTTGGACGTGGAATATCCCTGTCACATAGCATTTAATTCAGAAGTAATGCCTTCAATAAAATAATGTGATATATAAAAGTATTTTTTTTTATTTTCAGTCACTGTACTTTAGAAATTAATTAGAATTTTAGGAAAATATAGAAACTATGGTAGAATGTTATAATGCGTATCTTTTGTTTTTCAGAGTCCCCACAAAGAATCCAATGTTCGCCAAATCATAATGAAGGGAACTTAACAGTCTATTATTCACATGAATACATTTTATTAATCACTGTGACTCTTCTTAAGTATTTGTGTCTCAATATAGAATTTGACATGCGGCCGTTTTGTCGACGCTCTATTCCTTACACAAATCGCTCCTGGAGCGATTTGTGTATTTTAACTTTACTTAAAAAATGTTTGAAAAATTAGGTCCCATAGGGTTCAATGTATTTCATTTCTCCAACCCGGGTTCAGTAAAAAACTAATTGGGTGATATTATTCATTTATACTCCCATATGTCCCACAGACCGTCGGAACAACATACTAAAATTTCATTTTGATAAAGTCATTTTTACTACAGTTATCGTGCAAACGGACAGACAGACAGAAGTGAACGAACACTTTTCAAATATGTTGTAAAGTATTAAGAAGAAACAAAATTATGTTTAAGCAAATATTCTTTAATACTTCCAGTGAACGTTATAAAATAACCACATCCTGCCAGAGGTGCGACTTAATTTGATTTTATCCTCATTTCTGGCGATCAGCAAAAACCTCTTATCTAGAAGGAGAGCGGTGAAAAAATGATATACGTTTTGCTTATTTGCATCTCCATATTATATGACATATTTCGATGTTTTACTTAATGCCCAAAGAGTTTTTGGTGATAGGCAAAGTAAGAAATAAAACTTTTCACTGTCTACAGTCCTTTCCAATGTGTTTTTTACGCTCATGATATAGGAAAAAATTAACCAAGTTATGAATTAGCTTTAAAAGAAATCAAATCAAAACTCTAAATTGTATTTAATAATCAATCAAATAATTTATCAAAAAACCATGTTACCACTTAGTTGTTGAAAATAATTTGACACCGTTCATTGTGCAGAATCTGTCCAAACAGTTACCATAGTTGTTGAAAATAATTTGACACCGTTCATTGTGCCGAATCTGTCCAAACAGTTACCTTAGTTGTTGAAAATAATTTGACACCGTTCATTGTGCAGAATCTATCCAAACAGTTACCTTACACCTTTCTGGTAGGTCGGACAGTCTGGGTCTCAACAGTGAAATTGCAATTGTATAATGAAAAATTCTTTGAATGTATTGTAATAAAATCAACAGATTTACATAATTTGATATACATATAAAAATAATTCGATTCGCTCCTGTATAACTTCAAATAGAACAGGGTTAATATCAATAATCCAATTGTTCTTCATTCGTTTAAGGTGCTTTTTAACACTTTCCAACATAGTTATAAAGTGTTAATGATTTTGATCATTCTGTCTGTCAGTTCACACGATAACACCCGTAAAAGTGACTTTATCAAAATAAAATTTTAGCATGTTTTTGAAACGGTCTGCGGGACATATGGGAATGTAAGATGAATCATATCACCCAATCAACGTTTGTTGAGACCCAGACCGTCCGACTTACCAGAAAAGCCACACTGTACCGTGGAATATTTCGTCATTTTGTCACTGTGAAAGAAGTAAATTCATTGCATTACATAAAGTCATATGCTGTCCACATCAGATTTTTTATATCTCAAATGCGAAAATAACATATTTTTAAATGTTCACGAAAATTCGTCAACAGACAGTAAAGATTTCGTTCAAAGTTTGTTTAAATGAAAATGTTTCGATGGTGGTAAGGTGGTATGGTGGTGAGGTAAATTGTTGATCGCTAAGGAATCGATTTTTGCGAAAATCACGCTAAATGACATTTCAGCATTTAATAACTAAAAACATTATTCTTCGAAATTTAAGAAATTCTCACGAAGCCCATCTTTCCAGATGCTAGAATTCCTGTGTACCAAATTTGTATCCGTGTATCAAACCGGAGGATATTTAGATTTTCCTCTACAGACGACGCGACAGACATATACGAAGACGAACACAGATATATCTTTCTTTATTATTATAGAAACGGTACATTGATTAAAATGGAAATATACAACAATTCTTGAGAGTAAAATGAAAGCTCAAATATCCTATTTTAAAACTTTTGATACGATATTGAAAGATAACCTGTGTAGAAAGACTCTGCCACCTTAAACGAAACGTAATAATTACCACTATATTATAATAGTAGTAATAATTACCACTATATTATAATAGTAGTAATAATTACCACTATATTCGTAATAGTGCTGCATCAACAATTGACAGCTTGTTTTTATCCAATTATCCAAGGAAAATTGCGACTTCCGTACATTTTGAACATTTTAACCACGCACAGAAGAAAAGTTTAATAACAAATTTATTCAAAATGCGAAATGGGGAACAAAACCCGTTTATGAAATGCTAATAAACATCCATCTTTCTTTTATACTTCCATAAAATGACTACAACTACTGGGGGTTAAAACTTCATTTTTAAATCTCTTTTAATTTAGAAATAATGAATTAAATAGAAGAATTTAGGTATAAGAAGACTTCCTTTTTCAGACCCCAAAGTTTAGGAATTTGTAATGACTTCTAAAAGAGCTTTGAATGCAAAGAAGGTTCGCGAAGATCGTAGTTTTCTCTAGAATGTCACACATTTAAAATGACCTCTGAGGTGACTGGAAAGTAAAATCGAACAATGCATAATGTGTATGAATATTTTATAGATGGTTTGTTACTTTTATAAAAAAAGGTAATTTAAAATATTTAGTGAAATCGTAGATATTTTTAGGTGCATTTCTTATATTATATCTAGAACTATTGCATGTCATATTTTTAAGCGCGTGTACAATTTTAAATAATGTGCACCTCATGTAATTTATAATTAAATAAAATAATGTGATTTATAATTAAATAAAATAATGTGATTTATAATTTAAAATAATGTGGTTTATAATTATGTTGTTTTTATGAAAGAAAAATAACAAACACGTATTTGAAGGCCAACTTCCAAACAGCAGTGCGGACCTGACCTAACTCTCGGTTTACGTGTTTTTCCACACCACTGGAAGTCGCCCACAGGCGACCCAGCTGAGTCCAGGGAGGAGGACACGTGCCATGAGCCAGGTAATCAAGCAACCAAAAATAGACTCGACCAAAGATTAGCAGAGATCCAAGAACCGCACACACCACGCCCCCAGCGAACAGCAGGGAAAGCAGAAGCCCAGAGCCACACGGCTCCAGGAGAACTCGGGAGTCTTCAGTGAAACTTTCCTTAATTGAAGAAACCCGAGCTGTAAAACGCCCCAACGCCAAAAGGAGTACAGGAGCAGGCCATGAGAAATGGGAGACGATGAATGTCGAATGCATTGACTGCCTAATATGCCCAGAAGAGCCAAGTTTTATTGGCACACAATTTTGAAAATTTTTCAGAGAATTTCGACTTTCTACCCCTCGGTAGTTATGACGAGGCATCATACAACTTAAAGAGGCGCTGTCGTAACCCGGGCATAAACCTGTACTGCCAGATAAACTTAGCCTAATTTACTAAGAGAGAGTTTAATTAAAAGAGAATAATACTAAGAGAAGATTTAACTAAGAGAAAATTTACTGGGAGAAAAGCACTAACTAAAAAAGAACTAAACAGGGCCGGGCAGGAAAGGGACACTGATGTCCACAAAAAGACACTAGACAATTAGGATACCAAGTAAACCAAGTTAAACAGGAAGGACTAACTAAAAACTAGACTGATGGCGCTGCCTAACTAAGGTAATAAAGGCTAGAAACTAAAACGCGCGAAATGCGAAAACACTTACCCAAGGTTCTGAACGAATGATGATCTGAAAGGGAAAAGTTAAAAGGGAGAGAGCCAGGTGCGGCAAACTAGGTCCAAAGTCAACCTGGACTGCTAGCCCAACATACCTGACTCTTTAGGAACAGGCCCGTTCCAATGAGTATTTTATCTTCTTCCTGAAAGACGAGTCCAGGCAAATTTAAACATAAAAATGCCGAAATCACGTACGGGAGTCTGGAAAGGAAAATTATTAGTTAACCTGAAAGGATAAAGGGTTAGTGCGACAGAGCACAGCTCTGGACCTAGAGCGACACCGAAGGGGTGGAAGACACCAAAGAAAACAGAAGGGTGAGACAATACCCCAGCAGCGCGAATAATACTTTCGCCACAAAAACAACGACGTCCACTACTAAGGTGGAAAGACACCCAACACACAAAACAGCTGGAACAATATCCCTGCTGACCCTCAGAATAAACACTAGTCCTACCAGACGAGCCCAAAGTATCCAGGCTGCCACATCTGCGCTGGCCTGACACATAGAAACATACTGGGACAATCCCCCATTTACGACACAGACACAAGGAATGACCAGGAAGAGACTCTCGCAGGCGGAAAAGAGAGGAAGAAAGACGGAGTCCTGCGGGGGAAGGGGGGCGAAGAGGAAAAAGAGAAAGAGCGAGAGAAGAGAGAAAGCCTACACAGTGTAGGAATCACTGGGGGGGATCCTCCAGTGACGGAGTACCAGCCAGAAATAGAGGTCCTGTCCGAAACACTGTGGGAACACCCTTCCTCCGCTTCCCAGCCTCAACCTCCCAATTGAAGTGCGTACTTGTACAAAAGTGTAAAACAAGTACAAATGTATCCCTACAAAGTACTATCAAGTTACTTCTTTAGCAGTCTAGTAATAATGGGCAAGATTCGTGAAACCCCGATATTAGATTAATTGGCATCCACATAATTCTGGTAGTAGATTAAATGGTATTTAGAGATTTTAACAACGAATACAACAATGTATTTCACGCAAAACTAAAATCAAGCATAAGGAAATCAGTTAAAGCAGGGACAGCCCAGCGGTTAAAGCAACTGTATCGCACTCGGAGGTTCCAAGTTCGATCCTATATGCAGTCCCAAACTATTCCCGTCTGAACATGGAGTTTGGGGGCAGGATAAATCTGTAGGTCTGAAATTCCTTTCAAGAGATGATCAATGGTAACTGTAAAGTAAATGGTAAATGGTTAATACAACTATAAAAATCGGTCCAATATATCTATTAGGAGGGTTGACCCTAAACAGTAGGAGGATTTTTGATGATTCACACTTTCGCGAAGTAATTAAGTGGGGAAGTGGGAAAATGTCACCTATGATTGATTTTACATATCACCACTCACTTTCAATAGCAGACCTCCTACATAGAACTGACACGCAGTGGCTCATCGGTGAAGGAAAAAAAATCGTAGACATAAAGTGATTAAAAATTGACTAGCAGGGTGACAAGCAGAAATAGCCAATCAATGACAGATGTTTGACACCTTGTCGTTGAAACTGCTAGCAGGATAAGAGGTGAAGGAAGATCTTATATACCGATTTCTATAGTGTGAAAGATAGTAAGACTGCATCAAATCTTACGTATCGATGAAGGTGAATGGTCAGGGGAAGGAGGGTATGTTTCCTGTGCTAGACACCTCCAATAGTTTCCTGTCTAAATTGGGTGGCTGTTTCGTCTGTCCAAACAGTTACCTTACATCTTCGTGTAAGTCGGACGGTTTGGGTCGAAAGAAAGCGAAATCTTGGAGGTAGTATAATATGCATGGAAAGTTATTTGTAAATAAAATATATAAACATTTATAGAACTGAGGATATGAATGCCATTCAATCGATTACATTCAAATTAAACAAAATACCATAATTATTACTTTTTCGGTAGAAAGCGTATTCTTGATTAAAAGTCAACATTGACACTATAAGTACAGTAACCATCAAAATACTTGAAGAATTTCATGAGATTTTTTGACTCAAAATGGAAAGTTTCAAATACGATAAAGTATTTAATACGATTAAAGGATTTAACACGATATTTACAAACAATCCCTTGGTAAGTTGTTTTGCTGTCATTTCAGATATCAGCTATTGCGTGCTTAACAGGGCTAAAATGCTAGTAATTAGTCTATGAATGCTTGTGTACATCATTAGAGTCAACAATAAGATCTACAGATGCTAGTGTATGCAATCAAACGCATATATTCACATAAATTAACATTCTCATAAGTAACGCGTATATTTTTATCTTTTATAAAGATTTTTTATATGTTTAAACCTTTTTTAACATTTTAATAAATAATACTTGTCTTCTCATATTTTACAGAAATTTTTAAAATTTTTTACCATTCCCATATATAATGGATATATTCTCATCTTTTATAGAGATTTTCAACATTTTCTTAATATCATTAAACATTCTCATACATAACTCACATATTCTCATATTTTATAGAGATTTTAACATTTTTTAACATTATTATAAATATTTCATATATTCTCGTCTTTTATAGAGGTTTTTAACATATGTAACTTTCCTTAACAGTCTCAAAAATAATGCATATATTTTCATCATTTATAGAGATTTTTGCAAATCAGTTCATTTGCATGTCGGTGTACTCCAAAATGTACTCATAATATTTAAGTTATTAAACTGTACATAACATTTTATGCCTATCGTTCAAGTTATAATCCTTAGTAGTCAATAAGAAATACATGTCTTGAAATGCAAGTTAAGTACGTGAAGGTCTGGGCTTGTTTCAAGAAGTGTACGACAAGCTTTTTCAAAGCCTTTGACAATTAATCCTTAATCCTTTTCCAATAATCTTTGAAACATATACGTTAAATTGCATCTTTATCAACGTTAGGAAATAGTATGAGTAATCAAATTTTATCTACATGAGCGAAATAACTACGCTTTTAACGCAAGGTAATGGGGTACTTAAAAGCTGCCAAAACTGATTACAGAAGTTATTAAAACGGATATTTATCAAAAAATTCGTAACGACAACCCAAATTCAAAGTACATAAATTACGGAAAGTTTCTTTGATCTCCATGCCGATATCCACAAATTCCAAAAATCTGCAATCATAATTTTGGTTGATAGCAGAGTATGCAATTGGTTTGCATTCTATAAAAATATATATTTACTGTCCCTACAATATAATTGTGATGACGGCATTATAGTTTGCTGTACACAAATATGCAATGGAAGGACTAAATGTGAAGTTTCAAAAGCAAACCACTAAAAAGTAACGAATACGTATTTGGATTAAATATAGAACTCAAACATTTCATGGATTTACACGTTTGGGAAACAGCAGAATAGGAATAAACTGTTTTGGTAGTGGCGTTTTTCTCTATGTGCATGTGTGTTACTGCCTCTATAGTGCAGTGTATGTAGTTAAAATCTATTTGACTAAAGTTCATGAGTTAATTAAACGTTTTAAAATGCAATAGCATTAATAAAAACATTTGTATAATATTCTAACATATAAAATAATTATCGTTATAAATTGCATTTTCAGTATCAAAATGAATTTTTTTAAACATTTTATTCATGTATGCAAGAAAATTTTGCCGCAAAAATATACTTTTAAATTCTATTTTTTTCCCAATATATACATTCGATATTTTTTAATACTAAATCAATGCACATCAGCAATATGTTGCACAAATTGCACAAATTGGAATCTGTAGTTTTATAGGATGAATAACTAAACTAGCTGCCTTGCAGAATGCGTTTATTTGTTGCAAAAATAAATTAACAAAGAATCTTTCTTTGATGAAGATCTCGAATTGGATTGGGGTGGATTATTCCTGCACTCCGTTGTTCCATTTATGCTCATTAAAGTTACTTGATTGAATTTAAAGTGAATATAATGACATTTAGTGGCAATTTAATGTGGATTCTCAAAATTATTTTGCTGTCATTTAAAAGTACGCTAATAATGTGCCCTCCGTTGTCCGGTAGTTAAAGCAGAGAGAAATTGAAATTCTTAATATAAATAAAGTAACGAAAATATTAATAACAATTTAACAAAAAAATATTGATGAATATCCATATTCATATAAATGCGAGCAATTATTCATATAAATCATCCATGTAAATGAGAACGAAAATTGCCAGAGATAAATTCAATGTATCAATTTAAGCAAAATATATGAAAATTGCACGGAAACGAAAAATATTTCACTTGCGTAAACCCTATGTGATTCATTTGTGCATGAAGTGGTTTCAATCAACCTCTTCATTCGTCGGGTGGCCATCAATATTCCTAAAAGAGTTAAAGATATGACTCGGACAAAAATTTATAATTAATCAAAGGATGGGTTTATCAAATTACTTTTTCTGGAGTGGTCGATGGTATATTTAGATAAATATATATATATATATATATATATTACTTCTTTAAATTTTAAAACTACTGGAATTACAACATCAACTTCTATATTATTAAAATATTTTTACCACAAAAATGTTTTATTGACAGCCATCTATATCTTTCGATAACTTTATTTTTCTTTCTTATTTCTTTCTTTGATCAAAATATTCGTATTTTATTCAAAAGGAATTTTAGTAATTATTACTTTCTTCTCGTAACAGTGATATTTAGTAACAAAAATAATCGTGATTAATTTATACATATTTTGCAGTTGATATTCTAGAAAACATGCATCCTATTTATTACTAAAAATGAATGATTAATATGCAGTATTTTTCTGCTTTGAAATATAATTTACATATCGTTGTTTAAGTTTAAAGCTTATACATTAATGGATGGTAACACTTTGAACTCCGGCCAACAATGTTCTTCTATATCGATCACATATCGTCAGAATTTGTATAACTCTTTGAAATCTGGCATCAGCAACTAATCTTCATATTTATCTTTAAAAGTCGTTTGTTATAATAAAGACAAATGACTAAATTTTTTCCTGTACTATAAACAATGACTTTGAATAACATATTCGCAATTTATTCAAAAACTACTTCGTCAGTTTATTCTGCGTGTGACATTTAGAAACGTGAAATTTAATAAAGACTTTTCCCATGGTGATAAATAGATTGCCACTTCATTTTTAATAGGATTTTTAAGTGTTTACAATCCCTTTTGAGTGAATAAATCTACCCACTTTAGTCGTTGATGCGGAATCCATATCATCTAAGCTTTATCTATAACCAGTCTTGAGAAATATATGTTTCAAGAAAGATTATGAACCGTAAGTGTAAAAAGAATCCAAAGTGGAAATTGTCAGTGAACAATCATTCCCCTTTAAAATTGGATGTTAAATCCATATCAAACATTATCTAGCTATCAAGCTATATCTATATTACATCCTACAACTATATACTCGTATTTCAATGGAAATATAATTTTTGAATCGAAATTGACATACCCAGAACCATAAATTGGAATCCTTGTTGAGTTCATTCTGGAATTTGATGTTGAATCCATATCTATCGTTATCTAAATTATATATCTATAGCCAGTCTTGAGAAATATATGTTTTAATGAAAGTTTTCTGACATACTCAGAACCGTAAATTGAAATCCTTGTTGAGTCCTTTTCTGAATTTAATGTTGCATCCATATTTGCAGTTATCTAAGTTCAATATCTTTATCCAGTCTTGAGAAATATATGTTTTAATGAAAGTTTTTTTACATACCCAGAACCGTAAATTTAAATCCCTGTTGAATCCTTTCCAGAATTTGATGTTGAATTCATATCTGTCACAATCTGAGTTCAATATCTATAGGCAAACTTGAGGAATAAATGTTTTATTGAAGGTATTTTGACACACCCAGAACAGCAAATTGAAATCCTTGTTGAGTGCTTTCCCCAATTTTATGTTTAATCCATATTTGTCATCATTTAAGTTCTTCATATATAGCCAGTCTTGAGAAATAGATGTTCTAATGAAAGTTTTTTGACCCCACATACCCAGAACTGTAAATTTAAATCCTTGTTGAGTCCTTTCAAGAATTTGATGCTGAATCCATATCTGTTATATTTAAGTTCTATATAGCCAGCATTGAGAAATAAATATTTTAATGAACTTTTTTTTAACTTAAGGGAAAATTCTTAGTGAATTACCCTACAATCTCTAGGATCTGACGTTATATTCCACTTGGTCACCATGTAACCTCTGTCAGTAGCCATTTGTGAGGAATATATGTTTCAATTAAAATGAAAATTATTCAACCGAAATGGAAATAGAAACGCAAGTGGAAATGCATAGTGAAGAGAATCTGATTTATTGTCTTGCGGAATTGCGTATTGGATCCAAATCTGTCTTCCATTGAGTTTAATCTGTAGCAGATATGTGAGACATAGATGTTCCAAGGAAAAAGTTTTTCCAAATATAATAGTATGGCAACATTTTTGCCACCCAGAAAAGTAATTGTGCATCAATTATATAAACTTTTTACATTGTAGTCTAGAATTCATGCTATCAATTTCTTACTATAAATCTATAAATGGATGACAAATAGGAAGCATTTTTACTTCCCCTATAATACATGGTAATGCTTAGGGAAAGCATTGGAAGCGTGTCGAAAATCGCAACTCGAGTTTTCGACAGATTCACCTGTTTTTCCTGGAACTCCTAGAACACGGAAAACTATTTATATCGTGACGCCTGTGTGTGTGTGTGTGTGTGTGTGCGTGTGTGTGTGTGTGTGTGTGTGTGTGTATGTGTTTGAGTGTGTGTGTATGTGTTTGAGTGTGTGTGTGTGTGTTTGAGTGTGTGTGTGTGTGTGTGTTTGAGTGTGTGTCTGTGTGTTTGAGTGTGAGTGTGTGTGTTTGAGTGTGTGTGTGTTTTTGCGTTTGGGTGTATGTGTGTGTATTCGTATGTGTGTGTGCGTGTGTGTGTGTGTGTATTCGTATGTGTGTCTGGGCGCGAATCTGTGTGTCTGTCTGTGAAATATAAGTATCCAATCTAACTCAAAAACCAATTGACCAAATTTGAAAAAAAAATTTTGTTAAGGCACTTATGGGTCATCTTAGACTTGATTAAATTTTGGTATGACTAGGGATAAAAGATCCTTCCTTTTTTGCGAAATGACCTGCAATAATCGTATGTATGCACGTAATGTCTGTATGCACGTATGTACTATGTAATCATATGTATATACATATATATGCAGTTGCATATAACTAAAAAACTAATTGGCCAAAGTTCACAAAAGTAATATGATTTGAAGTGATTTAAGTCCCTGTTTTAGTCAGATTCATTGACTACGATTAAATACAGTTAAGTGGGATAACTGAAAATACATCTCCGGTTTTGCGGAAACTTGCCACAAATCATTTTAAAATTTCATAAATTGCTTGGAAGGAGAATTTTATTTTTAGTACTATGGGAGGTTTTATTTACCACAAAGAAATGTTTTCGTGATGTATGTATCTATTTTATGCGCTTTGGTACAATAAAATTTAAATTATACTAAGTGAGAAATAAATAAAAAAATATTTTGAGTGCGTTGGGAAATTTATGTATACCTCGAATCAGATCATTATAGTAGCACATGAGATTAATAGTAACACAGCGGATTAGAAGTAACACATTAAGTTAGTGGTACTAAATTTTATCAGTAGCAGCAAACCAGATTAACAGTAGTATATCAGGTTAGCAGTAGTAAATATTATTAGCAATTGATCACCAGATTGAAAGTGTCACATCAGATTTGTACACATATGGGTAAAATTACACAGGGTAATACATACAGGGTACACATATCGGTAAAAATCAAAAATTCACAAAATTTATATAAATTTAAGGGATTTAAATCACTGTTTTATTTATAACCAGTGACTACGATTAAATACAGTTACGTCTCAAAACTGAAAATATGGCTCTGTTTTTAGTGAAACTTGTCATAAATCATTTTAAAATTTCATAATTTGTTTGGAAGGAGAATTTTATTTTGTATACTTTGTGGGGTTTCATTTACCACAAAGTAATGTTTTCGTGATACATGTATCTATTATATGTGGTTTGGTACAGTACAAATTTACTTATACTGAGAAATAAATAAAAAAACAATTTGAGTATGTTGGCAAATTTACGTATATCTCATCTCAGATCATTATAGTATCACATGAGATTAATACTAACACATGGGATTAGGAGTAACACATTAAATTAGTAGTACTAAATTTTATCAGTAGTAGCAAACCAGATCAGTAGTAGTATATCAAGTTAGCAGTAGTACATATGATTAGCAAGTGATTACCAGATTCAAAGTATCACATCAGATTTGTACACACAGGGAAAAACACACAGGGTACACATATCGGTAAAAACGAGTTACACACTTAAAAATGCAACTATATTTATATGGATGTGTTACTTTATTCATTTATATGAGAATTATATAGAGTAATAGATATGTTTTTAAGGCTATAACGATCATTTTAAACCGTTAAAAAGGTAAAATAAGAAATGTTTTTTACACACTTGTTTGCCAAATTAAATGGATTCCTCTGAAAGACATTTTTTTCCAGATAGACAAGTACGCAAAAATAATCTGTTTAAAAAGTCTTTATACCACAAAGAAAAATATACCAATTTATACCCTGAAATGCTCATATGAAAGAGTAAAATAATACATTCAAATAGTAACTTTTATCTATATGGAGTGGAAATTTACCTGTATAAAATTGTCATTCAAGAGGCAGTAAAACCAGTTTTTTATGTGTTTTTACCCATATTTTTTAATGTGAATTAGCAACTCATTTTAGTTGTAGTATATCAAATCAGTAGTAATAAGTTCTAAAATTTAGTAACAAATAATTTTATATTTTATAAAGAAATAAGGTTATTTATTCTCAGTGGAATTGAAACATCGGGAATGCTGATAGAATAAAAAAAATCTGATGTGGGATTCACATGACTTTCACTACAGACCTTAAAGCATTTGCTGTTTTTTTCTTTAATAATTCATGAAATACAGATTTATTTCACAAAATAATATTCATGCTTATTTGAAAGTACACTAAATTACACTTTTAATTCAATTTTTGTCTTCATTTGGTAATTGCATATATTTTCAAAGGCATCGTAGCAAAAACGCAAAGAAACTAAAATATCTAGAAAACGGCTAATTCTAGAGTAATTGGGTTGGTCTTATTATTTTTATCGTCAAAAGGGAGTATCAAACAGGCATTTAATGTGTATATTTGAGAATACTTATTCTTTTGTTTTATATTTGAATGATTTCTGAGGGCCATATTGCAAAAAAAAGGAAGTTTTGTTTTCCCTAATAGTACCAAAATCTAATCTGCTCTAGGTTACCTACAAGTGACTTATCTACTAAATTTTGTAAAATTTGGTAAATATTATACTAAGCTAAAGTAGATACATGCGATGCGAGTGTTGGGGTCCATTTCGATAAAAAAAAAATCCAGGTTCTTTTATCATGTGTCGTACAAATTCTAATCAGCACATAGGTTACCCACAAGTATATGAAAGCCTACTCAAATTTATGAAGTTTGATCAATTAGTTGTTTAGTTAAAGTTGATATATACATTGCAGCCCCACTCTCCCCCATATATATATATATATATATATATATATATATATATATATATATATATATATATATATATCACACGATTGGCAACAGTGGATCTCTACTTTTAAGTTGTCTCTTCATTTTGGCCTCCAATGGTTAGCATATTTGATGGTTTTTTATTCCGAGTATTTTTGTTTCCGTTATTATTTCTCTATCTTTATGTGCGTTGCCCAAGTTATTAGTATTTATGGATATTAGCTATCTCTAATACCAGAAACACACATTTTGTGTTCATTTTAATTAAATACTTGGACCTGACAAAGAGTTTTTTTCAAAATGAACAATTCATTTATTTAGGCCTAGCGCTTATCCACGAGTATACTTTAATGCTTGGATTTTATTTGTGTTTCAATTATCGATTATTTTCTATTGATATCTGTTGATTAACTTCTTTAGCTTGATGACTAGAAATTTGCATTTTTGTCCATTTGATTGATGAATCTCTAATTAATACTTATTTTTATTATGTAGGTATTTTGTAAAGAGGATTTTTGAGTTGCAACTTCTCTCTATTCTATCATTGGATTTTGAAACTATAATTATATATATATATATATATATATATATATATATATATATATAGATGTCACTCTAAAATAGTTTTTCGTGTTCTATAGGTCCCAAAACGTGTAGATCCGTCGAAAACTCAAGTTGCGATTTTCGACATGATTCCAAAACTTTTCCTATTCATTACCATGTATGTATTGCTGATAAAGTAAAGAACTAAACATTTTAGTTTATTTAAATACATACATGCATCATAAAATAGTTTCATTCTCCAATATTATCCAATAATATGAAACTTTAAGCACCATAAATAATAACGCATCACAAATCGAGACACTGAGTTTTATGTTGTATAATTAATAATCTCATCAATCAAACTGTCCATTACTGATATTTCTGGAGTAAATTATACGTATTAGATTTTATGGTACTCGAAAAAGTCTCCATGATGGATTGCTATCTCTGGTATTTTAGTGAGATGCTTCATTGTTGGAACGTCAGTGCATTCTCTAAGCTTATAAACATATCATTTTTATGCTCGGTGATATTCCTCTACTGTCGGTTGTAGACCAATTAAAGATTTTATATTGAAAATAATTTATAAAACAATACAGATACATTAAAAAATAGCTGATGTGGGTAGCACGTGACTTTCGCTGCTGACTCGTATCCACTTTCTCCTTATTTCTTCAATAATTTATAGAGCTTAATTGCACAAAATAACGTCCATAATTGTTTTATATTACACAGACATTTCACTTTGAACTCAATTTTCGTTTTTATTTAATAACTAGGCTTATTTGCAACGGTGACATAGCCAAAATGGGAATTATCTAAAATATCTCGCGAACGGCAAGTCCTGAAGCAATGTGGTTGATCTTATTTTTTTCAAAAATTACTTATTAAACTATTTAATTGATATATTTAAACCTACATATTCATTTATTTTATAAGTTATCTTTTATTTTAGAATTTTAATTTTTGAGGACCAATTCGCAAAAAAAGCCAGGTTACTTTTTCCTGAATCGTACCAAAATCTAATCAGTACCAGGGTAACCGGTAACCGTGTCTTATTTACTAAATTTTGGGATATTTGGTCAATTAGTGTTTTCTAGAGTGGATACAGATATTATTGGCGGATAATTTTGCAAAAAGGGCAGGATCTTCTATCCCGAATTGCACCAAAATCTATTCAGCACCAGGGTAACCCCCAAGTGACTTATGAAATTCCGTCAATTAGTTTTTGAACTAGAGTGGATACACAATCTGCATAGACAGATACACATACACACACAGACGTCACGCTAAAAATAGTGTTTTTATATTCTATTGTTATCAAAACGTGTATATCCATTGAAAACTTGAGTTGCAGTTTTCTATATGATTCCAATACTTTCCCTATACATTTCCGTGTATTGCAGGCAAAGTCAAAAACAAAATTGAATCTGAAATACTTTGATAAATTAGATTGGATGTCGGCTCTTTGGGTTCCGGTCTAAATTGCGTGGCATACTCCCAGCCAGATAGCTTCCACATTCGGGTAGGTCCGACGGTCATGGTAGAAAGAAAAGTAAATAATTCTGATAATATTCATGATATAAATGGATGTATAAAATATAAAAGCATGACACAATTATAATTGAAGCCTCGTGTTAAATTTATTTTTATTGATTTATCTCGTCATTTATTTATATATTCACTTTACCATTTATTCATTTAGATTGCGGTAATAAATTCAAAAATATTTATGGATTTTTAAAATATTTGGTCTGTTGAAAACGGCCTCATTAAATATTTTTGATTTTTTTTATTACTGAATCAATAGTTCTAGTTTGTTTAATAAACTGGGATATTTACTCATAGATATTTTGTATAGTTTTTTATAGCTTTATTTGCATTCAATTAACGTATATGAATATATGTGTGTTTACATATATATATATATATATATATATATATATATATATGTGCGTGTGTGTGTGTGTTTGTATGTATATATATACATGGAAATTGTCCAAAAGGAAAAATTGCTAAATTATTTTACGCACTTATTTAATGAAAAATATATTTATTATCAAAATATGTTATTTTCCATACTTTTTTATGAATATATTTAACGATTTTCACTCCATAAGCATTAAATTATTCTATTTCCAGCATTCAATTTCAACTGTTATATACACACTATATTTAAACATTTGGACAAAGTTTAATTCATAAGCATTAATTACAAATACCATAATCATTTAAATAATCCACCTATTCTGTCCGTTAAACATTCACTAAATTCCATTTGATGGCCTGTGCTGAAACTGTTGCGATAACAACGAAATACAGCATTATTAAAGATTAATTGTCCTATGTTATGATTAGTTCACTGGATTTCTCAAAAACGACGATTTAAAATAACTTTAAGATTGTCCAGCAATTAAACTGTGTTTAAATCGCTGGTCCAAAGACATAGTCTAAGTCTATGATGAAATTTTTTTATGCAAGTATCGAACATTTTGTAATCGCATTTTGCTATTGCGTAGTTATTTCACTACATTTGTCATAAGGTAAAGTTGTCCTTATCAAAAATTACTATATCGGGACTTACCTTTGATGCCTTCATTAAGGATGGAGCATGTAAACTCCAGGTTCTCAAGCCGGAGAGACAAATATACAAGATATAAATAAACACACTTATCTAAATTGATCAATTTATTTAATATTTAGGTTCATAGATATCTATTTATCTTGATTTTTAAGAATTATTCATCAATCCATTTTTAAAATACATCTAGCGCTACTAAAATTGCATTAATCAACATATTTATAACACATAATATAATTGACACATATATTTAGACACTTTAGTTTAATCTACCAAAACTCAAAATAGTTCTTTTAGTTTAAAATACAAGATCTCGTTATTACGACGGTGATTCGTACGAACTAATTGTTCATTATTAGATAACCGTTAAATGTGTGCCTTCCGTGATAACTAGTGACAAGTGAAACACATAAATACCTATTCTCTTGCATTTTGACACTTATTCGCGCAATCACTATGCTGTAAGTTTCTATTGCACATCACACTTCTGAGCCACGCTTTCTTTGTGTGCTCACTGTAGATATTTTTTGAACCACTCAATTGACATGTTGCTAGGTCTTTGTCGAAAAGAAATCTGTCAAACTTTCTGGAACAAACTTTGGGACACTTTTTTATTTCCTCCTTTGGTTTCATACCAATTCTCCCATTTGTCGTTGATGCAGAAGGGGATGAACGCTGTTTATTTATGTCTGCATTCCAATTGGTTTCCTCTGCTGGATTTACACTGCTCATTAGCTTGTATGGCATCCGTAATTGAAATTACCAAATGTCGTGCACGCCTCACGACAACATTCAATGAATGAGGTAATTTAGTAAATATTTGACGATGTTAAAGAATTGATTAGTGCAAAATACGTATTGTGTGGGTGTGGTAAAATGTATAGACCAATTAATAATTTTATCCAAAATTTTGCCTTACTACATTTTAAATTTCTCATGAGTGGCATTGGAAAAATATTGTTTTCACGAAGAATTTTAAATTGCGATTTTGATGACAATATATGTTTTAAGACCTCTTGAACTCGTTTTGACTATTTTTAGAGTGCTGTCCAGATGTCTGTATGTATGTTTTTAGAAAATCATTTCTACGTTCTATACCAAAGAACATAAACTTCTCACATTTGGTCTAAATCACATCAGCGATTAAGATTACAAAATTTCCACGATTTTGTCATCTAAATTATATTAAAAGTCAATGAGTTTGACAAAATCCCTCGTTTTATAGCTAAACTATATGTATTTGCTTTTGCGTTTTGCTATTGTGTTTACATCTATAAAATATATGAAACTAGCATTCCAAATAATGTCCCAATCACTTCAATGATTTTTGAGGTTATGATATTTTGGTATTATGATGCGATTGAGATCATATATTCACGATGAAAATTCGACTTGTGATTAAATCTCATTCACCATAATTTCCCTAAACTACGTAAGGTTAAAATGAACATGTTGCATAATATACTGGTGAAAGCACATCTATCAAGATAAGTAGTACAGGTTAAAATTACTATCACTATGATTTAATCTAGCTCAGCCTATAAAAAGTCTAAAAAGAACCTAAAAAATATGTCCATACATTTCACGTTGTAGGGTTATTAATAAACACATATTCCGTTCTAAA
The DNA here is from genome assembly GCA_951213105.1 of Amaurobius ferox. Classification (NCBI taxonomy): domain Eukaryota; kingdom Metazoa; phylum Arthropoda; class Arachnida; order Araneae; family Amaurobiidae; genus Amaurobius; species Amaurobius ferox. Next base: position 63,940,999 of record OX578145.1, on the reverse strand, counting down.
AGGAGTTAATAGTAAAACTGCAGATATAAATTTATTTTCAAGGCAAATATGATATGACTAAGGTGTCAAATTGTTTCATAACTAATTTCGTATCGTATCCCGTCAAATTTTCACTTCTTATATGTGAGTTATGAGTTATGTATGCTAGGTATCACAAAAAAAAAGTTAGTTTTTGAAGAATTGATGTTTTTGTTCATGCAAATATAACTTCGGACATCAGTGTATTTTACACAATGTAGCAACATGTGCTGTGAATCTGAAATTTGGATGACCACGATAAATTATGTTCCATAAGAAGTCTGTCAGAAGAATACATACATCAATCGTATGATAAAATTGTAAATTATTATTGAGCAGCGTATTTATAGCCTAACATATTAGAATATAAACTATTTTGAGGAGGAGTTAAAAATTCGGCTCTCAGAGAGTCATAGACTTACATGACTTTCTAAATACGAATCAATCATTATTTGCCTAATATATGAATTTACATATAAATGGCTCTATGTAATATATGGCTAATATAATAAATGGTTTTATAAATATATGCAAAAGGTTATATCAATCCAGTTTCTGAAATTTGGACGTTTATCGTTATATGTGACTACTAAACAAATGTATTGATAAAGAATGCTACGGCTGAAACTTGCTCATCGCCGGTCTTCAACGCCGGTTTTGAAAATACGTCTATGTACCAAATGAAAACCAAGTACAAATTCAGTTACAACATTATATACAATCTTACCAAGTGTAAATTCAGAGTACATGAAAACAATAATTCGTGTTATTTAGTGCAATTAATCACAATATAATAAATTAATTATGAAATGAAGAGAAAATGAATGTAAATCTGTAGGGATTGCCATGTGTTGCTCACATCAGATTTTTAGTTTTGATATGGTAAAATGACGAATGCACAAATATACTGCGGCCAGGGACGTCTACAGAATGAGGGCAAAAGGATGAATTAAGTAGGTTCTCGAATGGCGTTGTCACCTGGACCGCATGGACAGTTTAAAAAAAATTTTCATTAACTTGTAAAGAAGGTGTTGTTCCGGGCTGGCATTTGTAGCAAAGGAGGCCTATAATTCAATGGGCAACACTGACTGCACGTATTCAGGATGTTACAGATGTTTATTTTGGCTAAAATTGAATAGTTTTATCCATAAATTCCTTATGACCGACTTCCTTAAATACCTAGGGACTCTTCTAAGCGTTCTAAGAATCCTGCTTGGTTTAGTTTCAAGAGAATATGCATTTGGGTTTTACAGGTATTTCTCGATACCGGTAATGAGTAAATATACCGGTAATGCGATACTCGTGATGCTAATTTGTAATGTAATATTTTAGTTTGATAGCTTAGATTTTCATTTCCTATGAAAGTGTAGAGCGTACCAGTGGCCGGATGAGCTTCTCTGATGATATTATTCATATGTGATTTCCATGAGAGGTGATAGTCAAATTTGAGCCTAAGTTTTTGATGCTTCTGCATAAAGGACACATGAAAGAAGCAGATAAATCAAATAAAAAAAGAAGTAATATAACAAAAACCTGGATTAAGTGTCCAATTTGCAGAGCCAATCAGCAAGCAGAATGAAGAACAAGCCAGCCAATACGAAACGAGATGTGACACACAATGGGTGCACAACAGTTACCTTACACTTTTCTGGTAGGTCGGACGGTCTGGGTCTCAACAACAACAACAACACAATGCGTGCTCGAAAACCACAACAGAACTCCATCTGCAAGACGAGTCAAGTCCGAACAGGAATGAATAAAACCCAACAAGACGAAAGATAAGTCAAGAGACATAATATCCCAAAGGTGAAGTAGTGGGACAAAAGCGAAGAAAACGGAAAAAATCACAGGACACTCCGCCAGACAGACCACAAAATGAAGTACTGGAAATAACTATTTACTAAATTAGACGTTTATTAACTAAAATTTATTTATCTGTTTATTTACTAAAAAAGACAGCAGTTGTGAGTGACTTATGTCACACAGAACTGCTATCATCCCGTATGATATACGCACATTCTCTGCCTTCATATCCACATGGCAGATTTTTCGCTTGGGCAGGTAATCTAAACCTTCCAATACATCTGCTAGCCATCTTTTTGTCAACAACAGAGCACCAGGAAGAAGGAAGAGCAATTTCCTTTTTAAAATATGCGATAGCGTATCCTTTTGCCTAGTCAACAGATATGCATGGGCTTGGTAAAGCTCAATATTGATGTCATCCATGAGACAGTGAATAGTTTTGTGCGAGAATCGAGGTCACAACGAAGTTTACCCTGAACGCTGTTGTTCTGGAATTACTTTTATGGCCTCTGAAAATTTGCCATCAGGTTTAAACATTTCTACAACTTCGCCAAAGATTCCTTCCAAGGTGTTTGATAAAAATATAGTTTTTGTATTTTTGGAACATTTTCATAATCCATTGAACCATTAAATCACGATATTCTGCATAGGATATTTTCTCAATTTCCGTTAGGAGTTTGACGATTTCCGCGTCAATATCTATTACCGAAGAAATGTTACAAATTAAGACATAAAAAAATAAACTTGATTTTACACAATAGATGAAAATAGTTATATTTATATAAAAAAACTGTATTTACCTAAGTAATACTCAGATAGCGTATCACAGCGTGTTAAAGAACACTGAAAATAAAAGTTTAACAAAGCTTTTTAAACAATGAAATTCGTTAATGTTGTATGCACATTGTTAACTATTTTTAATATGTGTTATACGCTAGATGCTCGTCCAAAAGCTGCCAGGTGCATATTTCTTTTGAAATACTCTCTATTTTTTGCAACTATAACTCAATTTTTACTTTCTTCATATACATAGTACAAAGTATAAGGAAAGTATTGTGACAGGGTCATTTGTAGGAAAATTCGAATTCAAATTTCTGACGTGAGAGCATGTATCAAGCTTCAAGCATACCTGAGCATGAATCTAACGTTTTAGAAGTGATGTGTGTATGTTTGTGTGTGTCAGTGAGTGTGGAGAAGATATCTCACGAAAGAATGGCGCGATTCGAAATTTGGTGCAAAAATTGCAATCAGTGAATACTAGAAACCAATATTTTTAATGTTATCGAATGTATAGAAAGATCTTCAAATTTTGAAATGAAATTTTAAAAAAATCATCTAAAAATCAAAATCTTTCTTCAATAAAATTAAGTAAATAATTGTGGTGCACAAAAACAACATATAGAATATATATTTAGAATTATTATTTTTTTATTATTATTAATGTGTTTATTGTAATTAATACCGCAGCTTTGAGAATAAAACATTGAAGTTCATTTATACTTAGTTGCGTTGATTATTTACTAATACCCTTTAACCACCATATGAGAATTATGCAAAGCATAATATTAAATTAGATTATCTAAAGTGGCTGTAAATTATCGTGCATCGTAGAACTCATTAAGTTATGCGTTGTGCCGCTTAAAAACCCACCTTATTTTATCTTTAGCACGAGTTCTGTAAAGGAATATTAATTAACATGATACTACTCCATCAATTGCTCCTTTGTTAAATTTATAATAAAATCATTTATTAACAACATTTGATTAATTATTAAATTCATTACACAATTTGCATATTTTATTTGCGAAGGAGAGGGCAAGTTTGAGACCATGAGTTAATGCCTAAAATGTATTTAAGACATTCAACAACTCTTAATGGGCACATACCTTCACTTTCGGCGTTGGCCATAGACCACATTTCTTGCATTGCAGCATATCGTTCTGGCCGTAACTGTACGTGTTTGGCTCTAACTCGTACTGCTAATTGTACTGAAATTGATCTAGCCAATTATTTGGAACCTCTACGGAACACGCTGCAACACTTGCGTAACACTTCTCTACTGCATCTCTCTACTGTGCGGTCTGTTGGAAATACTCGGGAATCGTCATGGCTTTTTGACCTCTTGCACCTGACTTTACTAACTACTTCTCCACTTGCTTCATAACTGCTACTGATATTCTCGTAGAAGTTGTGTATAATTATATCTTGCTTTCCATCTCCTTTTGCCTGAGGTCTGACACGCCTGTTTGGCTCCCGGCCATCCAAATGGTTTCTCTAAGTCCTCGGACGAGACGGATGGTCTGGGCTTTCGACGTTCGACGCCTGTTTGGCTAGGTAGCCCATTGGTTAGCGCGCTGGAGTTGCACTCGGTAGGCCCGGGTTCGATTCCAGCCACTGCCAAAACTGCCGCCGTGTTCATGCGGAGTACGATCACGTTAAACATGTGGGTCCGAAAGTCCTTCCGAGAGGTTGGTGGTAGGGGAAGGAGGGTACGGTCCCTGTGGATGCCTCCCCCACTGGGTTCCGGTCTAAATTGGGTGGCACTTCCCGACCGTCCAAACAGTTACTTTACACCTTTCTGGTAGGTCGGACGGTCTGGGTTTCAACAACAACATCAAAGCCTGTTTGGCTCTTATTGAATGATCTAGACATCTTGCCACTAGTAAACATATTTCACCACTTTTCATGGCTACATCTGAGCCTCTATGTTTATGGCTTAATTTGACCTCTCGGCTTAAAGTGTTGTAAAAACTGACATCATTGAGACTGAAGGTATTGTCTGACATTTCAGACACAATAAATAACGCACATAAAACTGTCTCACAATAAACTGGTGTGGGATCTATTTCTGATCTCACAATAATAATTTTTTATGTAATTTTTCATTAAAAAACGATTAATATAGACGTTACAACTTTAGAATAAACCTCTGTTGTGATATCGCACATTTTTCAAATTACTTTATCAAAATATCACATAAAATTAATAAAATAATAATAATTGTTGTGAAATATGTTCACTTTTCATATGTAAAATTATGCGATAAATTTGTTAAGATCATTCTCATGGATATAGCTTCATTTACGAGAAAATATACTGTGAGTAACAGTTCTTAATTTAGACGCCATTAGTCATCTACTATAAAAATAATCTCTCTCTCCATTGAAGAAATTTGGAACGAATTTGGCGGAATATCGTCTATTTAGGAAGTTTTCAAAATGTTGCCAAATTGAAAAAACTGTAGCTAAATCAAAGAAAATGGAGACTGATTGGTAAAAATTCAAAATATGTTGGAGCGAACATAAGAATCTACTATAAGAATGATCTATTTTTCCTTCCATAACGCTTGGGGAAATTCTGGCGATAATATTTAAAGGAGTATCTCCAACTTGGCGACGTTTTTTAATGTTGTCAAATTGACAAAATTGTCGTCAAATTGATAAAAAGGACGCTAAATGGGAGGTAATATTTTGACAAATTTTAATTTCATCATATGGCAGAAGTACCTTCTAGTATATAAGAAATGATCTTCTCTCCGTTTGAAACACTTGACGATACATTTGCCGAACTTGGTGATTAGTCTAGCGAAATATCGCGAAATTGGCGAAAATATCGTCAAAATCGTAAAAATGACGTTACGTTAATGAAAATGGCTCCTAATTAACGAACTGTGTTAAAATATTTTAATATATGTACTATATTTCTTATTGAGGATACTATAAATATTGAGAATTATAAATTTAGAGTTGCAAGAAATATAAGTTAATTGTGTGCGAAATAGTTTTATAAATTGTCATCCGGAAAAGCGGAAAATGTGAACTTCAACGTTATACTACACACTGTGACTCAGATATTTTCATAACTTTTTCACTGTCAAAGAAATAAATTCATTGCATTACATAAAGAAAGTCACATGCTGCACACATCATATTTTTTTATATCGCAAACGCAAAAACTACACATTTTTGACAGCACCGAATCCGCTTCAAATTTGTTTAAAAGTGAATGTTTTGGCCTTTAAGATAGTGTTCAGCTTCAAACTATGCGATACCATTTTTTAATCGCTAAGGCACCGAATTTTGCAAAAATCACGCTACATGGCATATCAACATTTAATAACTAAATATATTCTTCTTCGAAATTTTAAAAACTCTCACGAGACCCATCTTTTCGGGCGCTTGAATTACCGTGTACCAAATTTAATTGCTTTAAGATGCTTATATTTTCTGCTACAGACGATCCTACAAACACAATGTTAAAATGAAAGTACACAACAACTCTTGACAATTAAATAAAAGCTCAAAAATCGTATTTTAAAACTTTTGATACGGTATTGAAAGACGACCTGCTTAAAAAAGCCTCTGTCACCTTAAACAAAATGTAATAATTACCACTATTTTTATAATAGTGGTAATAATTACCACTATATTTATAATAGTTCTGCATCAAAAATTGAGAGCGTGTTTTTATCTAATTACCGTGGGAAATTGTGACGGTCGCAAATGTTGAGCATCTTAGCCACACTCAGAAGGAAAATTTAACATCAAAGTTATTTAAAATGCAAAATGGGGAACAAAAAATCTTTATGAAATGCTAATAAACATTTGTCCTTCTTTTATATTTCCATAAAAATGACTTCAACTATTGAGAGTCAAAACCTCTTTTCTGCATCTCCTATAATTCAGAAGTAAAGTATTAAATAGAAAAATTTAGGTATAATAAAACTTCCTTTTCCAGACCCCAAACTTTAGGTATTTGTAATGACTTCTAACAGAGCTTTGATTGCAAAGAAGGTACTTGAAAATCGTATTGTTTTCTCTAGAACCTCTCACATTTAAAATGACCTCAGAGGTGACTGGAAAGTAAAATCGAACAATGCATAATGTGAGTGAATATTTTACAGATGGTTTGCTACTTTTATAAAAAAAGTTTAAAATATTTATTGAAATCGCAGATAATTTTAAGTCCATTTTTTAGTCTATATCTAGCACTATTGGATATCACATTTTCAAGCGTGTGTAACATTTTAAATAATATGTACCTTATATGATTTATAATTACATTAAATATTATGAATTATAATTAAATAAAATAATGGGACTTATAATTAAATAAAAAATCTGATGCGGGCAGCGCATGACTTTGCTTATATAATGCAATGAATTTACTACATTAACAGCAAAAAAATAATTTTATCTTATAGTAGATACTTTTTTTATACTTTAGAATTTTTGTTAATTAGTCACAATTTTCATTGATTTAACGTCATTTTTAACCATTTGGTGAGATTTTTGTTAATTTGGCAACATTCCGCCAAATTCGTGGCCCAAATCTTGCCGAGTGTTATGGAAGGAGAAATAAGTTATTCTCATAGCAGACAAATGACTATCGAGGTTGAAATACAAAAGTATTACTCAAAGTATATTTTGTCATGGATGGGGCGAGCTAGATCCACGAGAATGATGTCATCAAATTTGTTGCATGATATTACATATGAAAAGTGAACATGCAATATATATATGCAATATAATATAATGCAATGAATTTACTATTTTTACAGTTAAAAAAATGTTATTCTTATAGTAGATACTTATATTATTTTCAAGATATTGAATTTTCTTCAATTAGTCGTCATTTTCATTAATTTAGCGTCATTTTTATCAATTTGGCGAGGTTTTGGTTAACTTGGCAACAATTAAAAATGTCCCCAAGTTGGCGACAGTCCGCCAAATTCGTCGCCAGAATCTCGCCAAGTGTTATGGAGGGAGATATAAGTTATTCTCATAGCAGATAAATGATTATTGGGGTTGAAATACAAAAGTATTACTCAAAGTATCTTTTGTCATGGATGGGGCGAACTAGGTTCACGAGAATGATGTCACCAAATTTATCGCATGATATTACATATAAAAAATGAACATGTTTCTCAACAGTTATTGTTTGTTAATTTATGAGAACTTTGATAAATTTATTTGAAACATTTGGAATATTTCCAGAACGGTTCATGCTAGCGTTCTAAAGTGTGTGCCAATCATTTTCTAAGGAATAATTACATATAAATGTCTATTTGCGTAACTTTATTAAAGGTTTTGAATTTTGATGATTTTTTTCAAAATTTCACTCGAAAATTTTCGGGGGTGGGGTTTTGAACATTCGATTGTGTTTAAAAACAATAGGCTTCCAGTATTCACGGATTGTAATTTTTGTACCAAATTCCACTTGAATCGCTCCATTCGTTTGTGAGATATCTTCTGCACAGGCTTAATTACACATACACACACACACACACACAAACACGATTCGTGATCAGCTATGCTTGAAACATGTTCTCCCGTCGAAAACACGAAATCGAATTTTGGATCCCGTCACAATAATTTTCTCATATATTATACTATATTTATAAGGAAAGTAATAATGTGATTTATAATTATGTAGTTTTTATGAAAGAAAAACAAACAAACACATATTTGAAGAGGGTACTTGTACAAACGTGTAAAACTAAAACAAATGTGTCACTACAAAGTATACTATCAATTTACTTCTTTAGCATCCTAGTAATCATGGGCAAGATTCATACAACTCTAGTAGTAGATTAAGTGGTATTTAAAGATTTTAACAACACATACAACAATGTATCTCACGCAAAACTAAAATCAATCATAACGTAATCGGTTAAAGCATTGACAGTCCAGTGGTTAAGGCAAGTAAATCGCAGTTCCAAGTTCAATCCTATATGACGTCCAAAACTCTCCCCCTCTAAATGTGGAGTTTGGGGCATGATAAATATGTAGGTATGAAATTTCTTCCGAGAGGTGATCATTGGTAACTTTTAAGTAAATAGCAAATAGTTAATGCAACTGTAAAATCGGTCCAATAGACCTAAAAGGAGGGTTGGGCCTAAACAGAAGGAGTATTTTTTATGATTCACACTTCCGTGAAGTAATTAAGTGGGGAAGTGGCAAAATGCCAGCTATGATCGCTTCGACATGCCCTCAACACTCACGTTCAAAAGCAGACCTCCTACATGGAACTGATACGCTGTGGCTCACAATGACATATATTTTACATCTTCTCATTGAAACTACTAGCAGAATAAGTTATAAAGGAAGATCTTCAAATTTCTATAGTTGTTGTTGTTGTTAAGACCCAGACCGTCCGACCTACCAGAAAGGTGTAAGGTAAACAAATTTCTATAGTGTGAAAGATAGTAAGACTACATCAAATCTTGCTTATCTATGAAGGCGACGAGCCAGGGGAAAGAGGGTACTTATCCAGTGCTGGCCACCTCCATTAGTTTCCGGTCTAAATTGAGTGGCTGTTTCGTCTGTCCACGCACTTACCTTACACCTTCGTGTAGGTCGAACGGTTTGGATCGGTTTGAGAAATCCTGGAGGTAGTATATTATATGCATTAAAAGTTATTTTCAAATAAAATATATTAACAGTTATAGAATTGAGGATTCGAATACCAATCAATCGATTTCATTCAAATTAAACAAAATTCCATAATTAGTACTATTTCGGTAGGAAAAGTATTCTGATTAAATGCCAACATTGATACAATAACTACAGTAGCCATCAAGATACTTGAAATATTTCATGAGATTTTTTGACTGAAAATGGAAAGTTTCAAATACGATAAAGTATTTAATACGATTAAAGGATTTATTACGCAAGGTTATGTGGTGCTTAAATGCTGCCAAAACTGATTACAGAAATTATTAAAACGAATATTTATCGAAAAATATTTCGACAACCCAAATTCGAAGTACATAAACTTCATAAAGTTCCTCTGATCCCCATGACCATAATCACAAATTTTAAAACTCTGCAATCATAATTTTTGTTGATATCAGCGTATGCAATTGGCTTGTATTCTATAAAAATATATACTTACTTTCACTTCAATATAATTGTGATAACGACATTATAGTTTGTTGTACACAAATATGCAAGGAAAGGACTAATTGTAAGGTTTTTAAAGTGAATCACAAACAGTAACGAATACGTATTTGAATTGAATATTTGAATTCAAATTTTTATGGATTTACAAGTTTAGAGAACTGCAGAATAGGAATAAATTATTTTGAAAGTGGCATTTTTCTCTATGTGTATGTGTGCTACTGTCTCTATCCTTGTAGTGTATGCAGTTAAAATCTATTTGATTAAGTTATAAGTCAATTAAACTTTTAAAAATGTAATACCATTAATAAAACATTCGAATATATTTCTAGCATATAACGTCAGTAATTATCGTTATAAAACGCATTTTCAGATATAAAATGAACTTCTTAACGACCAAAATGTTATTATTTGTATAGTCATGTATGCAAGAAAATTTTGACACGAAAATATACTTTTAAACCCTATTTTTTTAAATATATAAATTAATTTTATTTTCGAATACTAAACCATTGCACATTACAAAAAAATTACAATCTGTTGTTTTATAGGATGATAGTCGATAGATGTTTTATAGGATATAGCTTTGCACAGTGCGATTACATATTACAAAACAAAAATAACAAATAATCTTCCTTTAAAGCTTAGAGATCTCGAATTGGAGTGGGGTGGATTAATTTTGCATTCTGCTGTTTAGTTTGTGCTTATTAAGGTTACTTGATTGAATTTAAAGTGAATATAATGATATTTAGTCTTAATTGTTTGTGGATTCTCAAAACTGTGTTTGTGTCATTTAAAAGTACGCTAGAAATATGTCCTCGGTTGTTCGGTAGTTCAAGCAGATATAAATTGAATTCCTTAATTTAAACAAAGTAACAAACATATCATTAAAACATAACAAAAAACAATCATGAGTATTCGTATTCATATAAATGAGAGCGGTTATTCATATAAACGATTCATGTAAATGAGAGCGAAAATTACCAGATATAAATTTAATTTATTAATCTAAAAAATAAGTAGAAATTGCACAGAATAGGAAAATCCGTCTCTTGAGAGGACTCTAACCGATTTCTTTCCCCATCAGTGAATTGGCCTCAAATACCCAACCTTTATGAGTGGGGTGACCCCATTACACAAAATAGTTAACTAGTTGTTGGGAGGAACGAAAAGTAAGTTCATTCTAAAAGTATAAGATATGACTCGGTTAAAAATTTATAATTATTCAAAGTATGGGTTTATGAATATATATATATATATATATATATATATATATATATATATATATATACGTATGTATTCATATATGTATATATATGAATATATATATACATATATATATATGTATGTATTCATATATGTATATATATTCATATATGTATATATATATTATATATGTATATATATATATATATATGAATATATATATATATATGTATATATATATATATATGTATATATATATATATATATATATATATATATATATATATATATATATATATATATATATATATATATATATATATATACAGAGGGTGTCACAAAAATATGGACCTCGGCTTTTATTTCTTAAATATTGATCCTAGACATGTATAATAAATTACAAAGTTGAGTAAGAAAGGGGTATAGAATTTTATTAAATCGATTAAAATTTTCAAGAGAATTAAATTTTAAGAAATACAAATTTTAAATTTTTATACGGCCCCCTGTACAAAAACATTTCCAATGAGTAAAATGAGACCCATACACTAATAGGGTGATGCACAATATTTCAGCATTTTTATTATAAAAAGTCCCAGAGATATGAAAAGAGAAAAATAGTGACTTGAACCACTTTTCGATGCATCGACATGGGTTCTCAGACGGAAAAATCATGTTGGCTGATCGCGTTTCAGGGGTCATACACAAATTACGTAAGAAAACAATGATTACATAAATAAATAATAATTTTGCTATTTATTGGTACAAAAGTATCTACACTGTGTAGGAATAATAACTTTACACAAAGATTACAAAGCTTGTTCAAAATGTTTGTGTATGTTTGTTTGTGCGTCTGTGTATGTGCTTTCGTCAATGCATCTGTGTATGTGTATGTGTTCGTGGGTGCCTGCGCGAACGTTTGTGTGCGTGTCTGTGCAAGGTATGCATCCACTGTAACTCAAAAACCAATTTACCAAATTTTATAAAATAGTATGGGTAAGTCACTTGTTTGTTTTCTTAGTATAGACTAGATTTTGGTAAGACTCGGTATAACAGAACCCACCCCTTTTTTACAAAATTGACAGCAAAAATCGCATAAATGACTAGAACTAAAAAACTAATTGACCAAAATTCACAAAATTGATATGATTTGAAGGGATTTAAGTCACTCTTTTAGTAATAATCAGTGACTACGATTAAATGCAGTTACGTATGAGAATTCAAAATATAACTCCGTTTTTGGTGAAACTTGTCAAATTATTTTAAAATTTCATAATTTGTTTGGAAGGAGAATTTTATTTTTTGTACTTTGCGGGGTTTTATTCACCACAAAGTAATGTTTTCGTGATACATGTATCTATTATATGTGGTTTGGTACAATACAAATTAAATTATACTGAGAAATAAATAATAAGAAAATATGATGTGGGCAGCACATGACTTTCCTTATATAATGCAATGAATTTACTATTTTTACAGTAAAAAAATAGATTCTTTTTATAGTAGTTTTTTATATTCTTTCCACGATATTGAATTTTCGTCAATGAGTCGTCATTTTCCATGTCGTCATCATCAATGAGTCGTCATTGATTTAGCGTCATTGTAATCCATTTGGCGAGTTTTTCGTTAATTTAGCAACATTTAAAAAAGTCATCAAGTTGGCGGCATTCCACCAAATTCGTCGCCAAAATTTCGCCAAACGTTATGGACGAAGAAATAAGTTACTCTTACAGCAGATAAAGGACTATTGGAGTTCAAATACAAAATTATTACTCAAAGTATCTTTTTTCATGAATGGAACGAGCTAGATCCACGAGAATGATGTCACCCAATTTAATGCATGGTATTACACATGAAAAGTGGACATGTTTCTCAATAGGAAATATTTTTTTTTTATTTTATATGACTTTTTGATAATTTGTTTGAAAAATATACAATATCCCGAGAACGGTTCATGTTAGCGTTTTAAAATTTATGTCAATCGTTTTCTAATGAAAAATTGCATAAGTAATGTCTATTTGCGTAACTTAATTAACAGTTTTGATTTTTGGACGATTTTCTCAAAATTTCACTCGAAAATTTAAGAGGATTCTGAACATTCGATTGCGTATAAAAACAATAGGCTTTCAGTGTTTACGGATTGTGATTTTTGTACCAAATTTCGTTCGAATCGGTCCATTCTTTCGTCAGTTATCGTCTCCAGAGACGCACTGAGATACACACACACACACACACACACACACACCTACACACACACACACACACACGCATACACATACATCACTTCAAAAATGTTTTATAAGTGATCAGGGATGCTTGAAACGCGCTCTCCGCGCACGGAAATTATATTATATGTTGAGGAACATGTTCCCTTTCCATATGTAATATCATGCGATATATGTGGTGACGTCATTCTCGTGGATCTAGCTGGTTCCATTCATGAGAAAAGATACTTTGAGTATTACTTTTGTATTTGAACGTCAATAGTCATTTATCTGCTATAAGAATAATTTATTTCTCCGTCCATAACGCTTGTAGAGATTTTGGCGAACTATTTGGCGAAATGTCGCCAACTTGGTGACTTTTTTAAATGTTGCCAAAAAAACGAAAATCTCACAAAATGGATAAAAATGACGCTAAATCAATGAAAATGACGACTAGTTGACGAAAATTCAATATCTTGGAAATAATACAAGTATCTACTATAAGTATCTACCTATATAAGTATCTACTATAAGTATCTACCTATTGCTTTTGCTGTAAAAGTAGTAAATTCATTGCATTATATAAGGAGAGGCATGTGTTGCCCACATCAGATTTTTCAATGTGTAATAGCAACTCATCTTAGTATTAGCATATCAATTCAGTAGTAATACGTTCAAAAATTTAGTAACAACAATTTTTATACTATATAGTAACTTAAGGATATTTATTCTCAGTGAAAAACATCGATAGAAAACATAGATGATGATATAAAAATGAACCATATGTGGGCAGCATATTCATTTCACTACAGACTTAAATTCATTCTCTGTTTATTTCTCTAATAAATCATTAAATAAAATTTTATTTCACAAAATAATACTTTTTTGAAATTACACTGAAATGCACATTTCATTCAATTTATTTTTGTTTTCATTTAATAATTGCACATATATTCAAGAGTAGCGTATCAAAAATGAAAAAAAAACCTTAAAATATCTATCTATATATACTAATTGCCAAGTGTCCGTCTGTCTGTCTGTCTGTCCGTCTGTCTGTCTGTCACGCCTTTTTTAGGCACTTCCCGAATAGATAGAGACTTGCAATTTGGTACACGGCTCGGTCGTTCGATAAAACCCCCTGGAAAAATCGAATTTTTCGAAAACGTTCTATAGAGGGGGTGCCCCACACCAAAACGTTCGAAAAGTGAAATGACGGAAAAGCATGCTTTGCGATGAGATAGAGACTTCAAATTTGGTGTATGGGTAAATCGTTCGAAAGGCAGAAAGTGTGCATTTTCAGATTTCCAATATTTTCTACTCAAGGGGGTGCCGCACACCAAAACGTTCGAAAAGTGAAATGATAGGAAAGCCTGCTTTGCGATAAGATAGGGACTTCAAATTTGGTATATAGGTAAACCATTAGAAAGGAATAAAGTGTGTAATTTCAGATTTCCAATATTTTCTACTTAAGGGGGTGTCGCACACAAAAATTTTCGATTTTCCGAATAAACGAGAAACGGTCCCTTTAAAATTTGATAGAGTCTCAAAATTTTAAATATAGACTAATCATTTGATGAAAACACCCAAAATGAATATAATTTTTCAAAAATGTTCGTTTAAGGGGGTTTTCCAGAGGAAAACGTTCGAAATATGAATTGATAAAAAAAAACATGCTTCGAAATAAGATACAGACTTCAAATTTGGTGTACAGGTAGATAGTTCGAAAGGAGGAACATGTGCAATATCAGTTTTCCGATATTTTGAACTTTTGGGGGTGCCTCAAGACTAAATGTTCGATTTGTCGAATAAGTAAGAAACGCGAATTATTAAAAAATTTACATTATTTAGGGGTTGCTTAATGTGGGGCCGTTGATTTTCAACGGGTATGCGGCTAGTATATACTAATTGCCAAGTGTCCGTATGTCTGTCTGTCCGTCTGTCTGTCCGTCTGTCTATCACGCTTTTTTTAGGCACTTCCCGAATAGATAGAGACTTGCAATTTGGTACACGGCTCGGTCGTTCGATAAAAACCCCTGGAAAAATCGAATTTTTCGAAAACGTTCTATAGAGGGGGTGCCCTACACCAAAACGTTCGAAAAGTGAAATGACGGGAAAGCATGCTTTGCGATGAGAGAGAGACTTCAAATTTGGTATATGGGCAAATCACTCGAAAGGAAGAAAGTGTGCAATTTCAGATTTCCAATATTTTATCCTTAAGGGGGGTTGCAGCACACCAAAACGTTCAAAAAGTGATATGATAGGAGAGCATGCTATGCGATGAGATAGAGACTTCAAGTTTGGAGTATGGGTAAACCGTTTGAAACAAAGAAAGTGTGGAATTTCAGATTTCCAATATTTTCTACTTAAGGGGGTGCCGCACACCAAAACGTTCGAAAAGTGAAATGATAGGAAAGCATGCTTTGCGATGAGATAGAGACTTCAAATTCGGTGTATGGGTAAATCGTTCGAAGGGAAGAAAGTGTGCAATTTCAGATTTCCAATATTTTCTACTTAAGGGGGTGTCGCACACCAAAACGTCCGATTTACCGAATAAATGAGAAAATACGCCTTTAAAATTTGATAGAGGCTTAAAATTTGGTATATGGGCTAATAATTTGACGAAAACGCCCAAGACGAATACAGTTTTTCAAAAATGTTCGTTTAAGGGGGTGCTCCAGAGTAAAACGTTCGAAAAGTCAATTGATAAAAAAAACCATGCTTTGGAATGAGATAGAGATATCAGTTTTGGTGTAAGGATAGATAGTTTGAAAGGGCGAAAGTGTACAATTTCAGTTTACCAATATTTTCTACTTTAGGGGGTGCCGCACACCAAAATGTTCGATTTTCGGAATAAAGGAGAAACGCTCCTTTAAAAACGTGATAGAGGCTTTATATTTGGTATATGGGCGAAACATCTCATAGAAAGCACAAAAAGAATGGTGTTTTTAAAAAATGTATAGTTAAAGGTGTGGGTACTCCACACAAAAGCATTCGAAAGATGAAATGCTAGAAAAGCATGCTTCACGATGAGATAGAGACTTCAAATTCGGTGTACGGGTAAAAAGTTGGAAAGGAAGAAAGTGTGCAATTTCAGTCTTCCAACATTTGCTATTGTAGGGGGTGCCGATGTCTCTCTATCTTTTCGTTCGAAACGTTCGAAAAGAGAATTGATAAAAAAACCATGCTTCGAAATGAGATAGAGATATCAAATTTGGTGTAACGGTAGATAGTTTGAAAGGAAGAAAGTGTGAAATTTCAGATTTCCAATATTTGCTACTTTAAGGGTTGCGCACACTAATATGTTCGATTTTCTGAATAAATGAGGCACGCTTCCTTTTAAATGTGATAGAGGCTTGAGAGATACTTGGTATATGGGCCAATCATCTGATAAAAAACACAATTCAAACAGAGTATGAAGTGCGAAAATTTAGTTTTCCAATATTATCTCCTTTAGGGGGTTCTGCACACCAAAATATTCGATTTGTCAAATAAATGTGAAACGCGAATTATTATAAAATTTACATTATTCAGGGATTGCTTATTGCGAGACCGTTGATTTTCAACGGGTATTCGGCTAGTATATACTAATTGCCAAGTGTCCGTCTGTCTGTCTGTCTGTCTGTCCGTCTGTCTGTCTGTCACGCCTTTTTTAGGCACTTCCCGAATAGATAGAGACTTGCAATTTGGTACACGGCTCGGTCGTTCGATAAAACCCCCTGGAAAAATCGAATTTTTCGAAAACGTTCTATAGAGGGGGTGCCCCACACCAAAACGTTCGAAAAGTGAAATGACGGGAAAGCATGCTTTGCGATGAGATAGAGACTTCAAATTCGGTATATGGGTAAATCACTCGAAAGGAAGAAAGTGTGCAATTTCAGATTTCCAATATTTTCTACTTAAGGGGGGGTGCAGCACACCAAAACGTTCGAAAAGTGAAATGATAGGAGAGCATGATTTGCGATGAGGTAGACACTTCAAATTTGGTGTATTGGTAAATCGTTCGAAAGGAAGAAAGTGTGCAATTTCAGATTTCCAATATTTTCTACTTAAGGGGGTGGCGCACACTAAAACTTTCGAAAAGTGAAATGATGGGAAAGAATACTTTGCGATGAGGTAGAGACTTCAAATTTGGTGTATGGCTAAATGTTCGAAAGAAAGAAAGTGTGCAATTTCCGATTTCCAATATTTTCTACTTAAGGGGGTGCCGCACACTAAAACGTTCGAAAAGTGAAATGATAGGAAATCATGCTTTGCGATGAGATAGAGACTTCAAATTTGGTGTATTGGTAAATCGTTCGAAAGGAAGAAAGCGTGCAATTTCAGATTTCCAATATTTTCTACTTAAGGGGGTGCCGCACACCAAAATATTCGATTTGCAGAATAAATGAGAAAACGATCCCTTAAAATTTGATAGAGGCTTGAAATTCGGTATATGGGCTAATCATTTGATGGAAACACCAAATGATTAGAAGACAAATATAGATATGAAGACAAATATAGTTTTTCAAAAATGTTCGTTTAAGGGGGTGCTCCAGAGTAAAACGTTCGAAAAGTGAATTGATAAAAAACCATAATTCGGAATGAGATAGAGATATCAAATTTGGTGTAAGGGTAGATAGTGTGGAAGGAAGAAAGTGTATAATTTCTGTTTACCAAAATTTTCTACTGTAGGGGGTGTCGCACACTAAAATGTTCGATTTTCGGAATAAAGGAGAAACGCCCCTTTCAAAAGGTGATAGAGGCTTAAGATTTGGTATATGGGCGAATCATCTCATAGAAATCAGAAAAAGAATAGAGTTTTTCAAAAATGTATAGTTAAGGGCGTGGGTACTCCACACAAAAGCATTCGAAAGATGAAATGCTAGAAATGCATACTTCACGATGAGATAGAGACTTCAAATTTGGTGTACGGGTGAATAGTTGGAAAGAAGGAAAGTGAGCAATTTCAGTTTTCAAATTTTTGCTATTGTAGGGGGTGCCGCTCACTAAAATTTTCGATTTGCCGAACAAATGAAAAACGCCTTCTTTACAATGTGATAGAAGCTTGAAATTTAGTATATGGGCTAACTATTTGACAAAAACACCAAACATGAATACAGTTTGACAAAAATGTTCATTGACGGGGTGCTACACAGAAAAACGTTCGAAAAGTGAAGTGATAGAAAAAAATGCTTCTCGATAGGATAGAGACTTCAAATTTGGTGTACGGGTAGATAGTTTGAAAGGAAGAAAGCGTGAAATTTCAGATTTCCAATATTTGCTACTTTATGGGGTGCCGCACACTAATCTATTATATATACTAATTGCCAAGTGTCCGTCTGTCTGTCTGTCTGTCTATCGGTCTGTCTGTCTGTCCGTCTGCCTGTCTGTCCGTCTGTCTGTCACGCTTTTTTTAGGTACTTCCCGAATAGATAGAGACTTGCAATTTGGTACACGGCTCGGTCGTTCGATAAAACCCCCTGGAAAAATCGAATTTTTCGAAAACGTTCTATAGAGGGGGGTGCCCCACACCAAAACGTTCGAAAAGTGAAATGACAGGAAAGCATGCTTTGCGATGAGATAGAGACTTCAAATTTGGTGTATGGGTAAATCGTTCGAAAGGCAGAAAGTGTGCATTTTCAGATTTCCAATATTTTCTACTCAAGGGGGTGCCGCACACCAAAACGTTCGAAAAGTGAAATGATAGGAAAGCCTGCTTTGCGATAAGATAGGGACTTCAAATTTGGTATATAGGTAAACCATTAGAAAGGAATAAAGTGTGTAATTTCAGATTTCCAATATTTCCTACTTAAGGGGGTGTCGCACACAAAAATTTTCGATTTTCCGAAAAAATGAGAAACGGTCCCTTTAAAATTTGATAGAGTCTCAAAATTTTAAATATAGACTAATCATTTGAAGAAAACACCCAAAATGAATATAATTTTTCAAAAATGTTCGTTTAAGGGGGTTTTCCAGAGGAAAACGTTCGAAATATGAATTGATAAAAAAAAACATGCTTCGAAATAAAATACAGACTTCAAATTTGGTGTACAGGTAGATAGTTCGAAAGGAGGAACATGTGCAATATCAGTTTTCCGATATTTTGAACTTTTGGGGGTGCCTCAAGACTAAATGTTCGATTTGTCGAATAAGTAAGAAACGCGAATTATTAAAAAATTTACATTATTTAGGGGTTGCTTAATGTGGGGCCGTTGATTTTCAACGGGTATGCGGCTAGTATATACTAATTGCCAAGTGTCCGTCTGTCTGTCTGTCCGTCTGTCTGTCCGTCTGTCTATCACGCTTTTTTTAGGAACTTCCCGAATAGATAGAGACTTGCAATTTGGTACACGGCTCGGTCGTTCGATAAAAACCCCTGGAAAAATCGAATTTTTCGAAAACGTTCTATAGAGGGGGTGCCCCACACCAAAACGTTCGAAAAGTGAAATGACGGGAAAGCATGCTTTGCGATGAGAGAGAGACTTCAAATTTGGTATATGGGCAAATCACTCGAAAGGAAGAAAGTGTGCAATTTCAGATTTCCAATATTTTATCCTTAAGGGGGGTTTCAGCACACCAAAACGTTCAAAAAGTGATATGATAGGAGAGCATGCTATGCGATGAGATAGAGACTTCAAGTTTGGAGTATGGGTAAACCGTTTGAAACAAAGAAAGTGTGGAATTTCAGATTTCCAATATTTTCTACTTAAGGGGGTGCCGCACACCAAAACGTTCGAAAAGTGAAATGATAGGAAAGCATGCTTTGCGATGAGATAGAGACTTCAAATTCGGTGTATGGGTAAATCGTTCGAAGGGAAGAAAGTGTGCAATTTCAGATTTCCAATATTTTCTACTTAAGGGGGTGTCGCACACCAAAACGTTCGATTTACCGAATAAATGAGAAAATACGCCTTTAAAATTTGATAGAGGCTTAAAATTTGGTATATGGGCTAATAATTTGACGAAAACGCCCAAGACGAATACAGTTTTTCAAAAATGTTCGTTTAAGGGGGTGCTCCAGAGTAAAACGTTCGAAAAGTCAATTGATAAAAAAAAACCATGCTTTGGAATGAGATAGAGATATCAGTTTTGGTGTAAGGATAGATAGTTTGAAAGGGCGAAAGTGTACAATTTCAGTTTACCAATATTTTCTACTTTAGGGGGTGCCGCACACCAAAATGTTCGATTTTCGAAATAAAGGAGAAACGCTCCTATAAAAACGTGATAGAGGCTTTATATTTGGTATATGGGCGAAACATCTCATAGAAAGCACAAAAAGAATAGAGTTTTTAAAAAATGTATAGTTAAAGGTGTGGGTACTCCACACAAAAGCATTCGAAAGATGAAATGCTAGAAAAGCATGCTTCACGATGAGATAGAGACTTCAAATTCGGTGTACGGGTAAAAAGTTGGAAAGGAAGAAAGTGTGCAATTTCAGTCTTCCAACATTTGCTATTGTAGGGGGTGCCGATGTCTCTCTATCTATTCGTTCGAAACGTTTGAAAAGAGAATTGATAGAAAACCATGCTTCGAAATGAGATAGAGATATTAAATTTGGTGTAAGGGTAGATAGTTTGAAAGGAAGAAAGTGTGAAATTTCAGATTTCCAATATTTGCTACTTTAAGGGGTGCGCACACTAATATGTTCGATTTTCAGAATAAATGAGGCACGCTTCCTTTTAAATGTGATAGAGGTTTGATATTTGGTATATGGGTAATCATCTGATAAAAAACACAATATAAACAGAGGAAGAAGTGCGAAAATTTAGTTTTCCAATATTTTCTCCTTTGGGGGGTTCTGCACACCAAAATATTCGATTTGTCGAATAAATGTGAAACGCGAATTATTATAAAATTTACATTATTCAGGGATTGCTTATTGCGAGACCGTTGATTTTCAACGGGTATTCGGCTAGTATATACTAATTGCCAAGTGTCCGTCTGTCTGTCTGTCTGTCTGTCCGTCTGTCTGTCTGTCACGCCTTTTTTAGGCACTTCCCGAATAGATAGAGACTTGCAATTTGGTACACGGCTCGGTCGTTCGATAAAACCCCCTGGAAAAATCGAATTTTTCGAAAACGTTCTATAGAGGGGGTGCCCCACACCAAAACGTTCGAAAAGTGAAATGACGGGAAAGCATGCTTTGCGATGAGATAGAGACTTCAAATTCGGTATATGGGTAAATCACTCGAAAGGAAGAAAGTGTGCAATTTCAGATTTCCAATATTTTCTACTTAAGGGGGGGTGCAGCACACCAAAACGTTCGAAAAGTGAAATGATAGGAGAGCATGATTTGCGATGAGGTAGACACTTCAAATTTGGTGTATTGGTAAATCGTTCGAAAGGAAGAAAGTGTGCAATTTCAGATTTCCAATATTTTCTACTTAAGGGGGTGGCGCACACTAAAACTTTCGAAAAGTGAAATGATGGGAAAGAATACTTTGCGATGAGGTAGAGACTTCAAATTTGGTGTATGGCTAAATGTTCGAAAGAAAGAAAGTGTGCAATTTCCGATTTCCAATATTTTCTACTTAAGGGGGTGCCGCACACTAAAACGTTCGAAAAGTGAAATGATAGGAAATCATGCTTTGCGATGAGATAGAGACTTCAAATTTGGTGTATTGGTAAATCGTTCGAAAGGAAGAAAGCGTGCAATTTCAGATTTCCAATATTTTCTACTTAAGGGGGTGCCGCACACCAAAATATTCGATTTGCAGAATAAATGAGAAAACGATCCTTTAAAATTTGATAGAGGCTTGAAATTCGGTATATGGGCTAATCATTTGATGGAAACACCAAATGATTAGAAGACAAATATAGATATGAAGACAAATATAGTTTTTCAAAAATGTTCGTTTAAGGGGGTGCTCCAGAGTAAAACGTTCGAAAAGTGAATTGATAAAAAACCATAATTCGGAATGAGATAGAGATATCAAATTTGGTGTAAGGGTAGATAGTGTGGAAGGAAGAAAGTGTATAATTTCTGTTTACCAAAATTTTCTACTGTAGGGGGTGTCGCACACTAAAATGTTCGATTTTCGGAATAAAGGAGAAACGCCCCTTTCAAAAGGTGATAGAGGCTTAAGATTTGGTATATGGGCGAATCATCTCATAGAAATCAGAAAAAGAATAGAGTTTTTCAAAAATGTATAGTTAAGGGCGTGGGTACTCCACACAAAAGCATTCGAAAGATGAAATGCTAGAAATGCATACTTCACGATGAGATAGAGACTTCAAATTTGGTGTACGGGTGAATAGTTGGAAAGAAGGAAAGTGAGCAATTTCAGTTTTCAAATTTTTGCTATTGTAGGGGGTGCCGCTCACTAAAATTTTCGATTTGCCGAACAAATGAAAAACGCCTTCTTTACAATGTGATAGAAGCTTGAAATTTAGTATATGGGCTAACTATTTGACAAAAACACCAAACATGAATACAGTTTGACAAAAATGTTCATTGACGGGGTGCTACACAGAAAAACGTTCGAAAAGTGAAGTGATAGAAAAAAATGCTTCTCGATAGGATAGAGACTTCAAATTTGGTGTACGGGTAGATAGTTTGAAAGGAAGAAAGCGTGAAATTTCAGATTTCCAATATTTGCTACTTTATGGGGTGCCGCACACTAATCTATTATATATACTAATTGCCAAGTGTCCGTCTGTCTGTCTGTCTGTCTGTCCGTCTGTCTGTCTGTCACGCCTTTTTTAGGCACTTCCCGAATAGATAGAGACTTGCAATTTGGTACACGGCTCGGTCGTTCGATAAAACCCCCTGGAAAAATCGAATTTTTCGAAAACGTTCTATAGAGGGGGGTGCCCCACACCAAAACGTTCGAAAAGTGAAATGACAGGAAAGCATGCTTTGCGATGAGATAGAGACTTCAAATTTGGTGTATGGGTAAATCGTTCGAAAGGCAGAAAGTGTGCATTTTCAGATTTCCAATATTTTCTACTCAAGGGGGTGCCGCACACCAAAACGTTCGAAAAGTGAAATGATAGGAAAGCCTGCTTTGCGATAAGATAGGGACTTCAAATTTGGTATATAGGTAAACCATTAGAAAGGAATAAAGTGTGTAATTTCAGATTTCCAATATTTCCTACTTAAGGGGGTGTCGCACACAAAAATTTTCGATTTTCCGAAAAAATGAGAAACGGTCCCTTTAAAATTTGATAGAGTCTCAAAATTTTAAATATAGACTAATCATTTGATGAAAACACCCAAAATGAATATAATTTTTCAAAAATGTTCGTTTAAGGGGGTTTTCCAGAGGAAAACGTTCGAAATATGAATTGATAAAAAAAAACATGCTTCGAAATAAGATACAGACTTCAAATTTGGTGTACAGGTAGATAGTTCGAAAGGAGGAACATGTGCAATATCAGTTTTCCGATATTTTGAACTTTTGGGGGTGCCTCAAGACTAAATGTTCGATTTGTCGAATAAGTAAGAAACGCGAATTATTAAAAAATTTACATTATTTAGGGGTTGCTTAATGTGGGGCCGTTGATTTTCAACGGGTATGCGGCTAGTATATACTAATTGCCAAGTGTCCGTATGTCTGTCTGTCCGTCTGTCTGTCCGTCTGTCTATCACGCTTTTTTTAGGCACTTCCCGAATAGATAGAGACTTGCAATTTGGTACACGGCTCGGTCGTTCGATAAAAACCCCTGGAAAAATCGAATTTTTCGAAAACGTTCTATAGAGGGGGTGCCCTACACCAAAACGTTCGAAAAGTGAAATGACGGGAAAGCATGCTTTGCGATGAGAGAGAGACTTCAAATTTGGTATATGGGCAAATCACTCGAAAGGAAGAAAGTGTGCAATTTCAGATTTCCAATATTTTATCCTTAAGGGGGGTTGCAGCACACCAAAACGTTCAAAAAGTGATATGATAGGAGAGCATGCTATGCGATGAGATAGAGACTTCAAGTTTGGAGTATGGGTAAACCGTTTGAAACAAAGAAAGTGTGGAATTTCAGATTTCCAATATTTTCTACTTAAGGGGGTGCCGCACACCAAAACGTTCGAAAAGTGAAATGATAGGAAAGCATGCTTTGCGATGAGATAGAGACTTCAAATTCGGTGTATGGGTAAATCGTTCGAAGGGAAGAAAGTGTGCAATTTCAGATTTCCAATATTTTCTACTTAAGGGGGTGTCGCACACCAAAACGTCCGATTTACCGAATAAATGAGAAAATACGCCTTTAAAATTTGATAGAGGCTTAAAATTTGGTATATGGGCTAATAATTTGACGAAAACGCCCAAGACGAATACAGTTTTTCAAAAATGTTCGTTTAAGGGGGTGCTCCAGAGTAAAACGTTCGAAAAGTCAATTGATAAAAAAAACCATGCTTTGGAATGAGATAGAGATATCAGTTTTGGTGTAAGGATAGATAGTTTGAAAGGGCGAAAGTGTACAATTTCAGTTTACCAATATTTTCTACTTTAGGGGGTGCCGCACACCAAAATGTTCGATTTTCGGAATAAAGGAGAAACGCTCCTTTAAAAACGTGATAGAGGCTTTATATTTGGTATATGGGCGAAACATCTCATAGAAAGCACAAAAAGAATGGTGTTTTTAAAAAATGTATAGTTAAAGGTGTGGGTACTCCACACAAAAGCATTCGAAAGATGAAATGCTAGAAAAGCATGCTTCACGATGAGATAGAGACTTCAAATTCGGTGTACGGGTAAAAAGTTGGAAAGGAAGAAAGTGTGCAATTTCAGTCTTCCAACATTTGCTATTGTAGGGGGTGCCGATGTCTCTCTATCTTTTCGTTCGAAACGTTCGAAAAGAGAATTGATAAAAAAACCATGCTTCGAAATGAGATAGAGATATCAAATTTGGTGTAACGGTAGATAGTTTGAAAGGAAGAAAGTGTGAAATTTCAGATTTCCAATATTTGCTACTTTAAGGGTTGCGCACACTAATATGTTCGATTTTCTGAATAAATGAGGCACGCTTCCTTTTAAATGTGATAGAGGCTTGAGAGATACTTGGTATATGGGCCAATCATCTGATAAAAAACACAATTCAAACAGAGTATGAAGTGCGAAAATTTAGTTTTCCAATATTATCTCCTTTAGGGGGTTCTGCACACCAAAATATTCGATTTGTCAAATAAATGTGAAACGCGAATTATTATAAAATTTACATTATTCAGGGATTGCTTATTGCGAGACCGTTGATTTTCAACGGGTATTCGGCTAGTATATACTAATTGCCAAGTGTCCGTCTGTCTGTCTGTCTGTCTGTCCGTCTGTCTGTCTGTCACGCCATTTTTAGGCACTTCCCGAATAGATAGAGACTTGCAATTTGGTACACGGCTCGGTCGTTCGATAAAACCCCCTGGAAAAATCGAATTTTTCGAAAACGTTCTATAGAGGGGGTGCCCCACACCAAAACGTTCGAAAAGTGAAATGACGGGAAAGCATGCTTTGCGATGAGATAGAGACTTCAAATTCGGTATATGGGTAAATCACTCGAAAGGAAGAAAGTGTGCAATTTCAGATTTCCAATATTTTCTACTTAAGGGGGGGTGCAGCACACCAAAACGTTCGAAAAGTGAAATGATAGGAGAGCATGATTTGCGATGAGGTAGACACTTCAAATTTGGTGTATTGGTAAATCGTTCGAAAGGAAGAAAGTGTGCAATTTCAGATTTCCAATATTTTCTACTTAAGGGGGTGGCGCACACTAAAACTTTCGAAAAGTGAAATGATGGGAAAGAATACTTTGCGATGAGGTAGAGACTTCAAATTTGGTGTATGGCTAAATGTTCGAAAGAAAGAAAGTGTGCAATTTCCGATTTCCAATATTTTCTACTTAAGGGGGTGCCGCACACTAAAACGTTCGAAAAGTGAAATGATAGGAAATCATGCTTTGCGATGAGATAGAGACTTCAAATTTGGTGTATTGGTAAATCGTTCGAAAGGAAGAAAGCGTGCAATTTCAGATTTCCAATATTTTCTACTTAAGGGGGTGCCGCACACCAAAATATTCGATTTGCAGAATAAATGAGAAAACGATCCTTTAAAATTTGATAGAGGCTTGAAATTCGGTATATGGGCTAATCATTTGATGGAAACACCAAATGATTAGAAGACAAATATAGATATGAAGACAAATATAGTTTTTCAAAAATGTTCGTTTAAGGGGGTGCTCCAGAGTAAAACGTTCGAAAAGTGAATTGATAAAAAACCATAATTCGGAATGAGATAGAGATATCAAATTTGGTGTAAGGGTAGATAGTGTGGAAGGAAGAAAGTGTATAATTTCTGTTTACCAAAATTTTCTACTGTAGGGGGTGTCGCACACTAAAATGTTCGATTTTCGGAATAAAGGAGAAACGCCCCTTTCAAAAGGTGATAGAGGCTTAAGATTTGGTATATGGGCGAATCATCTCATAGAAATCAGAAAAAGAATAGAGTTTTTCAAAAATGTATAGTTAAGGGCGTGGGTACTCCACACAAAAGCATTCGAAAGATGAAATGCTAGAAATGCATACTTCACGATGAGATAGAGACTTCAAATTTGGTGTACGGGTGAATAGTTGGAAAGAAGGAAAGTGAGCAATTTCAGTTTTCAAATTTTTGCTATTGTAGGGGGTGCCGCTCACTAAAATTTTCGATTTGCCGAACAAATGAAAAACGCCTTCTTTACAATGTGATAGAAGCTTGAAATTTAGTATATGGGCTAACTATTTGACAAAAACACCAAACATGAATACAGTTTGACAAAAATGTTCATTGACGGGGTGCTACACAGAAAAACGTTCGAAAAGTGAAGTGATAGAAAAAAATGCTTCTCGATAGGATAGAGACTTCAAATTTGGTGTACGGGTAGATAGTTTGAAAGGAAGAAAGCGTGAAATTTCAGATTTCCAATATTTGCTACTTTATGGGGTGCCGCACACTAATCTATTATATATACTAATTGCCAAGTGTCCGTCTGTCTGTCTGTCTGTCTATCGGTCTGTCTGTCTGTCCGTCTGCCTGTCTGTCCGTCTGTCTGTCACGCTTTTTTTAGGTACTTCCCGAATAGATAGAGACTTGCAATTTGGTACACGGCTCGGTCGTTCGATAAAACCCCCTGGAAAAATCGAATTTTTCGAAAACGTTCTATAGAGGGGGGTGCCCCACACCAAAACGTTCGAAAAGTGAAATGACAGGAAAGCATGCTTTGCGATGAGATAGAGACTTCAAATTTGGTGTATGGGTAAATCGTTCGAAAGGCAGAAAGTGTGCATTTTCAGATTTCCAATATTTTCTACTCAAGGGGGTGCCGCACACCAAAACGTTCGAAAAGTGAAATGATAGGAAAGCCTGCTTTGCGATAAGATAGGGACTTCAAATTTGGTATATAGGTAAACCATTAGAAAGGAATAAAGTGTGTAATTTCAGATTTCCAATATTTCCTACTTAAGGGGGTGTCGCACACAAAAATTTTCGATTTTCCGAAAAAATGAGAAACGGTCCCTTTAAAATTTGATAGAGTCTCAAAATTTTAAATATAGACTAATCATTTGATGAAAACACCCAAAATGAATATAATTTTTCAAAAATGTTCGTTTAAGGGGGTTTTCCAGAGGAAAACGTTCGAAATATGAATTGATAAAAAAAAACATGCTTCGAAATAAGATACAGACTTCAAATTTGGTGTACAGGTAGATAGTTCGAAAGGAGGAACATGTGCAATATCAGTTTTCCGATATTTTGAACTTTTGGGGGTGCCTCAAGACTAAATGTTCGATTTGTCGAATAAGTAAGAAACGCGAATTATTAAAAAATTTACATTATTTAGGGGTTGCTTAATGTGGGGCCGTTGATTTTCAACGGGTATGCGGCTAGTATATACTAATTGCCAAGTGTCCGTATGTCTGTCTGTCCGTCTGTCTGTCCGTCTGTCTATCACGCTTTTTTTAGGCACTTCCCGAATAGATAGAGACTTGCAATTTGGTACACGGCTCGGTCGTTCGATAAAAACCCCTGGAAAAATCGAATTTTTCGAAAACGTTCTATAGAGGGGGTGCCCTACACCAAAACGTTCGAAAAGTGAAATGACGGGAAAGCATGCTTTGCGATGAGAGAGAGACTTCAAATTTGGTATATGGGCAAATCACTCGAAAGGAAGAAAGTGTGCAATTTCAGATTTCCAATATTTTATCCTTAAGGGGGGTTGCAGCACACCAAAACGTTCAAAAAGTGATATGATAGGAGAGCATGCTATGCGATGAGATAGAGACTTCAAGTTTGGAGTATGGGTAAACCGTTTGAAACAAAGAAAGTGTGGAATTTCAGATTTCCAATATTTTCTACTTAAGGGGGTGCCGCACACCAAAACGTTCGAAAAGTGAAATGATAGGAAAGCATGCTTTGCGATGAGATAGAGACTTCAAATTCGGTGTATGGGTAAATCGTTCGAAGGGAAGAAAGTGTGCAATTTCAGATTTCCAATATTTTCTACTTAAGGGGGTGTCGCACACCAAAACGTCCGATTTACCGAATAAATGAGAAAATACGCCTTTAAAATTTGATAGAGGCTTAAAATTTGGTATATGGGCTAATAATTTAACGAAAACGCCCAAGACGAATACAGTTTTTCAAAAATGTTCGTTTAAGGGGGTGCTCCAGAGTAAAACGTTCGAAAAGTCAATTGATAAAAAAAACCATGCTTTGGAATGAGATAGAGATATCAGTTTTGGTGTAAGGATAGATAGTTTGAAAGGGCGAAAGTGTACAATTTCAGTTTACCAATATTTTCTACTTTAGGGGGTGCCGCACACCAAAATGTTCGATTTTCGGAATAAAGGAGAAACGCTCCTTTAAAAACGTGATAGAGGCTTTATATTTGGTATATGGGCGAAACATCTCATAGAAAGCACAAAAAGAATGGTGTTTTTAAAAAATGTATAGTTAAAGGTGTGGGTACTCCACACAAAAGCATTCGAAAGATGAAATGCTAGAAAAGCATGCTTCACGATGAGATAGAGACTTCAAATTCGGTGTACGGGTAAAAAGTTGGAAAGGAAGAAAGTGTGCAATTTCAGTCTTCCAACATTTGCTATTGTAGGGGGTGCCGATGTCTCTCTATCTTTTCGTTCGAAACGTTCGAAAAGAGAATTGATAAAAAAACCATGCTTCGAAATGAGATAGAGATATCAAATTTGGTGTAACGGTAGATAGTTTGAAAGGAAGAAAGTGTGAAATTTCAGATTTCCAATATTTGCTACTTTAAGGGTTGCGCACACTAATATGTTCGATTTTCTGAATAAATGAGGCACGCTTCCTTTTAAATGTGATAGAGGCTTGAGAGATACTTGGTATATGGGCCAATCATCTGATAAAAAACACAATTCAAACAGAGTATGAAGTGCGAAAATTTAGTTTTCCAATATTATCTCCTTTAGGGGGTTCTGCACACCAAAATATTCGATTTGTCAAATAAATGTGAAACGCGAATTATTATAAAATTTACATTATTCAGGGATTGCTTATTGCGAGACCGTTGATTTTCAACGGGTATTCGGCTAGTATATACTAATTGCCAAGTGTCCGTCTGTCTGTCTGTCTGTCTGTCCGTCTGTCTGTCTGTCACGCCTTTTTTAGGCACTTCCCGAATAGATAGAGACTTGCAATTTGGTACACGGCTCGGTCGTTCGATAAAACCCCCTGGAAAAATCGAATTTTTCGAAAACGTTCTATAGAGGGGGTGCCCCACACCAAAACGTTCGAAAAGTGAAATGACGGGAAAGCATGCTTTGCGATGAGATAGAGACTTCAAATTCGGTATATGGGTAAATCACTCGAAAGGAAGAAAGTGTGCAATTTCAGATTTCCAATATTTTCTACTTAAGGGGGGGTGCAGCACACCAAAACGTTCGAAAAGTGAAATGATAGGAGAGCATGATTTGCGATGAGGTAGACACTTCAAATTTGGTGTATTGGTAAATCGTTCGAAAGGAAGAAAGTGTGCAATTTCAGATTTCCAATATTTTCTACTTAAGGGGGTGGCGCACACTAAAACTTTCGAAAAGTGAAATGATGGGAAAGAATACTTTGCGATGAGGTAGAGACTTCAAATTTGGTGTATGGCTAAATGTTCGAAAGAAAGAAAGTGTGCAATTTCCGATTTCCAATATTTTCTACTTAAGGGGGTGCCGCACACTAAAACGTTCGAAAAGTGAAATGATAGGAAATCATGCTTTGCGATGAGATAGAGACTTCAAATTTGGTGTATTGGTAAATCGTTCGAAAGGAAGAAAGCGTGCAATTTCAGATTTCCAATATTTTCTACTTAAGGGGGTGCCGCACACCAAAATATTCGATTTGCAGAATAAATGAGAAAACGATCCTTTAAAATTTGATAGAGGCTTGAAATTCGGTATATGGGCTAATCATTTGATGGAAACACCAAATGATTAGAAGACAAATATAGATATGAAGACAAATATAGTTTTTCAAAAATGTTCGTTTAAGGGGGTGCTCCAGAGTAAAACGTTCGAAAAGTGAATTGATAAAAAACCATAATTCGGAATGAGATAGAGATATCAAATTTGGTGTAAGGGTAGATAGTGTGGAAGGAAGAAAGTGTATAATTTCTGTTTACCAAAATTTTCTACTGTAGGGGGTGTCGCACACTAAAATGTTCGATTTTCGGAATAAAGGAGAAACGCCCCTTTCAAAAGGTGATAGAGGCTTAAGATTTGGTATATGGGCGAATCATCTCATAGAAATCAGAAAAAGAATAGAGTTTTTCAAAAATGTATAGTTAAGGGCGTGGGTACTCCACACAAAAGCATTCGAAAGATGAAATGCTAGAAATGCATACTTCACGATGAGATAGAGACTTCAAATTTGGTGTACGGGTGAATAGTTGGAAAGAAGGAAAGTGAGCAATTTCAGTTTTCAAATTTTTGCTATTGTAGGGGGTGCCGCTCACTAAAATTTTCGATTTGCCGAACAAATGAAAAACGCCTTCTTTACAATGTGATAGAAGCTTGAAATTTAGTATATGGGCTAACTATTTGACAAAAACACCAAACATGAATACAGTTTGACAAAAATGTTCATTGACGGGGTGCTACACAGAAAAACGTTCGAAAAGTGAAGTGATAGAAAAAAATGCTTCTCGATAGGATAGAGACTTCAAATTTGGTGTACGGGTAGATAGTTTGAAAGGAAGAAAGCGTGAAATTTCAGATTTCCAATATTTGCTACTTTATGGGGTGCCGCACACTAATCTATTATATATACTAATTGCCAAGTGTCCGTCTGTCTGTCTGTCTGTCTATCGGTCTGTCTGTCTGTCCGTCTGCCTGTCTGTCCGTCTGTCTGTCACGCTTTTTTTAGGTACTTCCCGAATAGATAGAGACTTGCAATTTGGTACACGGCTCGGTCGTTCGATAAAACCCCCTGGAAAAATCGAATTTTTCGAAAACGTTCTATAGAGGGGGGTGCCCCACACCAAAACGTTCGAAAAGTGAAATGACAGGAAAGCATGCTTTGCGATGAGATAGAGACTTCAAATTTGGTGTATGGGTAAATCGTTCGAAAGGCAGAAAGTGTGCATTTTCAGATTTCCAATATTTTCTACTCAAGGGGGTGCCGCACACCAAAACGTTCGAAAAGTGAAATGATAGGAAAGCCTGCTTTGCGATAAGATAGGGACTTCAAATTTGGTATATAGGTAAACCATTAGAAAGGAATAAAGTGTGTAATTTCAGATTTCCAATATTTCCTACTTAAGGGGGTGTCGCACACAAAAATTTTCGATTTTCCGAAAAAATGAGAAACGGTCCCTTTAAAATTTGATAGAGTCTCAAAATTTTAAATATAGACTAATCATTTGAAGAAAACACCCAAAATGAATATAATTTTTCAAAAATGTTCGTTTAAGGGGGTTTTCCAGAGGAAAACGTTCGAAATATGAATTGATAAAAAAAAACATGCTTCGAAATAAAATACAGACTTCAAATTTGGTGTACAGGTAGATAGTTCGAAAGGAGGAACATGTGCAATATCAGTTTTCCGATATTTTGAACTTTTGGGGGTGCCTCAAGACTAAATGTTCGATTTGTCGAATAAGTAAGAAACGCGAATTATTAAAAAATTTACATTATTTAGGGGTTGCTTAATGTGGGGCCGTTGATTTTCAACGGGTATGCGGCTAGTATATACTAATTGCCAAGTGTCCGTCTGTCTGTCTGTCCGTCTGTCTGTCCGTCTGTCTATCACGCTTTTTTTAGGAACTTCCCGAATAGATAGAGACTTGCAATTTGGTACACGGCTCGGTCGTTCGATAAAAACCCCTGGAAAAATCGAATTTTTCGAAAACGTTCTATAGAGGGGGTGCCCCACACCAAAACGTTCGAAAAGTGAAATGACGGGAAAGCATGCTTTGCGATGAGAGAGAGACTTCAAATTTGGTATATGGGCAAATCACTCGAAAGGAAGAAAGTGTGCAATTTCAGATTTCCAATATTTTATCCTTAAGGGGGGTTTCAGCACACCAAAACGTTCAAAAAGTGATATGATAGGAGAGCATGCTATGCGATGAGATAGAGACTTCAAGTTTGGAGTATGGGTAAACCGTTTGAAACAAAGAAAGTGTGGAATTTCAGATTTCCAATATTTTCTACTTAAGGGGGTGCCGCACACCAAAACGTTCGAAAAGTGAAATGATAGGAAAGCATGCTTTGCGATGAGATAGAGACTTCAAATTCGGTGTATGGGTAAATCGTTCGAAGGGAAGAAAGTGTGCAATTTCAGATTTCCAATATTTTCTACTTAAGGGGGTGTCGCACACCAAAACGTTCGATTTACCGAATAAATGAGAAAATACGCCTTTAAAATTTGATAGAGGCTTAAAATTTGGTATATGGGCTAATAATTTGACGAAAACGCCCAAGACGAATACAGTTTTTCAAAAATGTTCGTTTAAGGGGGTGCTCCAGAGTAAAACGTTCGAAAAGTCAATTGATAAAAAAAAACCATGCTTTGGAATGAGATAGAGATATCAGTTTTGGTGTAAGGATAGATAGTTTGAAAGGGCGAAAGTGTACAATTTCAGTTTACCAATATTTTCTACTTTAGGGGGTGCCGCACACCAAAATGTTCGATTTTCGAAATAAAGGAGAAACGCTCCTATAAAAACGTGATAGAGGCTTTATATTTGGTATATGGGCGAAACATCTCATAGAAAGCACAAAAAGAATAGAGTTTTTAAAAAATGTATAGTTAAAGGTGTGGGTACTCCACACAAAAGCATTCGAAAGATGAAATGCTAGAAAAGCATGCTTCACGATGAGATAGAGACTTCAAATTCGGTGTACGGGTAAAAAGTTGGAAAGGAAGAAAGTGTGCAATTTCAGTCTTCCAACATTTGCTATTGTAGGGGGTGCCGATGTTTCTCTATCTATTCGTTCGAAACGTTTGAAAAGAGAATTGATAGAAAACCATGCTTCGAAATGAGATAGAGATATTAAATTTGGTGTAAGGGTAGATAGTTTGAAAGGAAGAAAGTGTGAAATTTCAGATTTCCAATATTTGCTACTTTAAGGGGTGCGCACACTAATATGTTCGATTTTCAGAATAAATGAGGCACGCTTCCTTTTAAATGTGATAGAGGTTTGATATTTGGTATATGGGTAATCATCTGATAAAAAACACAATATAAACAGAGGAAGAAGTGCGAAAATTTAGTTTTCCAATATTTTCTCCTTTGGGGGGTTCTGCACACCAAAATATTCGATTTGTCGAATAAATGTGAAACGCGAATTATTATAAAATTTACATTATTCAGGGATTGCTTATTGCGAGACCGTTGATTTTCAACGGGTATTCGGCTAGTATATACTAATTGCCAAGTGTCCGTCTGTCTGTCTGTCTGTCTGTCCGTCTGTCTGTCTGTCACGCCTTTTTTAGGCACTTCCCGAATAGATAGAGACTTGCAATTTGGTACACGGCTCGGTCGTTCGATAAAACCCCCTGGAAAAATCGAATTTTTCGAAAACGTTCTATAGAGGGGGTGCCCCACACCAAAACGTTCGAAAAGTGAAATGACGGGAAAGCATGCTTTGCGATGAGATAGAGACTTCAAATTCGGTATATGGGTAAATCACTCGAAAGGAAGAAAGTGTGCAATTTCAGATTTCCAATATTTTCTACTTAAGGGGGGGTGCAGCACACCAAAACGTTCGAAAAGTGAAATGATAGGAGAGCATGATTTGCGATGAGGTAGACACTTCAAATTTGGTGTATTGGTAAATCGTTCGAAAGGAAGAAAGTGTGCAATTTCAGATTTCCAATATTTTCTACTTAAGGGGGTGGCGCACACTAAAACTTTCGAAAAGTGAAATGATGGGAAAGAATACTTTGCGATGAGGTAGAGACTTCAAATTTGGTGTATGGCTAAATGTTCGAAAGAAAGAAAGTGTGCAATTTCCGATTTCCAATATTTTCTACTTAAGGGGGTGCCGCACACTAAAACGTTCGAAAAGTGAAATGATAGGAAATCATGCTTTGCGATGAGATAGAGACTTCAAATTTGGTGTATTGGTAAATCGTTCGAAAGGAAGAAAGCGTGCAATTTCAGATTTCCAATATTTTCTACTTAAGGGGGTGCCGCACACCAAAATATTCGATTTGCAGAATAAATGAGAAAACGATCCTTTAAAATTTGATAGAGGCTTGAAATTCGGTATATGGGCTAATCATTTGATGGAAACACCAAATGATTAGAAGACAAATATAGATATGAAGACAAATATAGTTTTTCAAAAATGTTCGTTTAAGGGGGTGCTCCAGAGTAAAACGTTCGAAAAGTGAATTGATAAAAAACCATAATTCGGAATGAGATAGAGATATCAAATTTGGTGTAAGGGTAGATAGTGTGGAAGGAAGAAAGTGTATAATTTCTGTTTACCAAAATTTTCTACTGTAGGGGGTGTCGCACACTAAAATGTTCGATTTTCGGAATAAAGGAGAAACGCCCCTTTCAAAAGGTGATAGAGGCTTAAGATTTGGTATATGGGCGAATCATCTCATAGAAATCAGAAAAAGAATAGAGTTTTTCAAAAATGTATAGTTAAGGGCGTGGGTACTCCACACAAAAGCATTCGAAAGATGAAATGCTAGAAATGCATACTTCACGATGAGATAGAGACTTCAAATTTGGTGTACGGGTGAATAGTTGGAAAGAAGGAAAGTGAGCAATTTCAGTTTTCAAATTTTTGCTATTGTAGGGGGTGCCGCTCACTAAAATTTTCGATTTGCCGAACAAATGAAAAACGCCTTCTTTACAATGTGATAGAAGCTTGAAATTTAGTATATGGGCTAACTATTTGACAAAAACACCAAACATGAATACAGTTTGACAAAAATGTTCATTGACGGGGTGCTACACAGAAAAACGTTCGAAAAGTGAAGTGATAGAAAAAAATGCTTCTCGATAGGATAGAGACTTCAAATTTGGTGTACGGGTAGATAGTTTGAAAGGAAGAAAGCGTGAAATTTCAGATTTCCAATATTTGCTACTTTATGGGGTGCCGCACACTAATCTATTATATATACTAATTGCCAAGTGTCCGTCTGTCTGTCTGTCTGTCTATCGGTCTGTCTGTCTGTCCGTCTGCCTGTCTGTCCGTCTGTCTGTCACGCTTTTTTTAGGTACTTCCCGAATAGATAGAGACTTGCAATTTGGTACACGGCTCGGTCGTTCGATAAAACCCCCTGGAAAAATCGAATTTTTCGAAAACGTTCTATAGAGGGGGGTGCCCCACACCAAAACGTTCGAAAAGTGAAATGACAGGAAAGCATGCTTTGCGATGAGATAGAGACTTCAAATTTGGTGTATGGGTAAATCGTTCGAAAGGCAGAAAGTGTGCATTTTCAGATTTCCAATATTTTCTACTCAAGGGGGTGCCGCACACCAAAACGTTCGAAAAGTGAAATGATAGGAAAGCCTGCTTTGCGATAAGATAGGGACTTCAAATTTGGTATATAGGTAAACCATTAGAAAGGAATAAAGTGTGTAATTTCAGATTTCCAATATTTCCTACTTAAGGGGGTGTCGCACACAAAAATTTTCGATTTTCCGAAAAAATGAGAAACGGTCCCTTTAAAATTTGATAGAGTCTCAAAATTTTAAATATAGACTAATCATTTGAAGAAAACACCCAAAATGAATATAATTTTTCAAAAATGTTCGTTTAAGGGGGTTTTCCAGAGGAAAACGTTCGAAATATGAATTGATAAAAAAAAACATGCTTCGAAATAAAATACAGACTTCAAATTTGGTGTACAGGTAGATAGTTCGAAAGGAGGAACATGTGCAATATCAGTTTTCCGATATTTTGAACTTTTGGGGGTGCCTCAAGACTAAATGTTCGATTTGTCGAATAAGTAAGAAACGCGAATTATTAAAAAATTTACATTATTTAGGGGTTGCTTAATGTGGGGCCGTTGATTTTCAACGGGTATGCGGCTAGTATATACTAATTGCCAAGTGTCCGTCTGTCTGTCTGTCCGTCTGTCTGTCCGTCTGTCTATCACGCTTTTTTTAGGAACTTCCCGAATAGATAGAGACTTGCAATTTGGTACACGGCTCGGTCGTTCGATAAAAACCCCTGGAAAAATCGAATTTTTCGAAAACGTTCTATAGAGGGGGTGCCCCACACCAAAACGTTCGAAAAGTGAAATGACGGGAAAGCATGCTTTGCGATGAGAGAGAGACTTCAAATTTGGTATATGGGCAAATCACTCGAAAGGAAGAAAGTGTGCAATTTCAGATTTCCAATATTTTATCCTTAAGGGGGGTTGCAGCACACCAAAACGTTCAAAAAGTGATATGATAGGAGAGCATGCTATGCGATGAGATAGAGACTTCAAGTTTGGAGTATGGGTAAACCGTTTGAAACAAAGAAAGTGTGGAATTTCAGATTTCCAATATTTTCTACTTAAGGGGGTGCCGCACACCAAAACGTTCGAAAAGTGAAATGATAGGAAAGCATGCTTTGCGATGAGATAGAGACTTCAAATTCGGTGTATGGGTAAATCGTTCGAAGGGAAGAAAGTGTGCAATTTCAGATTTCCAATATTTTCTACTTAAGGGGGTGTCGCACACCAAAACGTTCGATTTACCGAATAAATGAGAAAATACGCCTTTAAAATTTGATAGAGGCTTAAAATTTGGTATATGGGCTAATAATTTGACGAAAACGCCCAAGACGAATACAGTTTTTCAAAAATGTTCGTTTAAGGGGGTGCTCCAGAGTAAAACGTTCGAAAAGTCAATTGATAAAAAAAAACCATGCTTTGGAATGAGATAGAGATATCAGTTTTGGTGTAAGGATAGATAGTTTGAAAGGGCGAAAGTGTACAATTTCAGTTTACCAATATTTTCTACTTTAGGGGGTGCCGCACACCAAAATGTTCGATTTTCGAAATAAAGGAGAAACGCTCCTATAAAAACGTGATAGAGGCTTTATATTTGGTATATGGGCGAAACATCTCATAGAAAGCACAAAAAGAATAGAGTTTTTAAAAAATGTATAGTTAAATGTGTGGGTACTCCACACAAAAGCATTCGAAAGATGAAATGCTAGAAAAGCATGCTTCACGATGAGATAGAGACTTCAAATTCGGTGTACGGGTAAAAAGTTGGAAAGGAAGAAAGTGTGCAATTTCAGTCTTCCAACATTTGCTATTGTAGGGGGTGCCGATGTCTCTCTATCTATTCGTTCGAAACGTTTGAAAAGAGAATTGATAGAAAACCATGCTTCGAAATGAGATAGAGATATTAAATTTGGTGTAAGGGTAGATAGTTTGAAAGGAAGAAAGTGTGAAATTTCAGATTTCCAATATTTGCTACTTTAAGGGGTGCGCACACTAATATGTTCGATTTTCAGAATAAATGAGGCACGCTTCCTTTTAAATGTGATAGAGGCTTGATATTTGGTATATGGGTAATCATCTGATAAAAAACACAATATAAACAGAGGAAGAAGTGCGAAAATTTAGTTTTCCAATATTTTCTCCTTTGGGGGGTTCTGCACACCAAAATATTCGATTTGTCGAATAAATGTGAAACGCGAATTATTATAAAATTTACATTATTCAGGGATGGCTTATTGCGAGACCGTTGATTTTCAACGGGTATTCGGCTAGTATATACTAATTGCCAAGTGTCCGTCTGTCTGTCTGTCCGTCTGTCTGTCTGTCACGCCTTTTTTAGGCACTTCCCGAATAGATAGAGACTTGCAATTTGGTACACGGCTCGGTCGTTCGATAAAAACCCCTGGAAAAATCGAATTTTTCGAAAACGTTCTATAGAGGGGGTGCCCCACACCAAAACGTTCGAAAAGTGAAATGACGGGAAAGCATGCTTTGCGATGAGATAGAGACTTCAAATTCGGTATATGGGTAAATCACTCGAAAGGAAGAAAGTGTGCAATTTCAGATTTCCAATATTTTCTACTTAAGGGGGGGTGCAGCACACCAAAACGTTCGAAAAGTGAAATGATAGGAGAGCATGATTTGCGATGAGGTAGAGACTTCAAATTTGGTGTATTGGTAAATCGTTCGAAAGGAAGAAAGTGTGCAATTTCAGATTTCCAATATTTTCTACTTAAGGGGGTGGTGCACACTAAAACATTCGAAAAGTGAAATGATGGGAAAGAATACTTTGCGATGAGGTAGAGACTTCAAATTTGGTGTATTGCTAAATTGTTCGAAAGAAAGAAAGTGTGCAATTTCCGATTTCCAATATTTTGTACTTAAGGGCGTACCGCACACTAAAACGTTCGAAAAGTGAAATGATTGGAAATCATGCTTTGCGATGAGATAGAGACTTCAAATTTGGTGTATTGGTAAATCATTCAAAAGGAAGAAAGCGTGCAATTTCAGATTTCCAATATTTTCTACTTAAGGGGGTACCGCACACCAAAATATTCGATTTGCAGAATAAATGAGAAAACGATCCTTTAAAATTTGATAGAGGCTTGAAATTCGGTATATGGGCTAATCATTTGATGGAAACACCCAAGACAAATATAGTTTTTCAAAAATGTTCTTTTAAGGGGGT
Organism: Amaurobius ferox; assembly: GCA_951213105.1. Taxonomy (NCBI): domain Eukaryota; kingdom Metazoa; phylum Arthropoda; class Arachnida; order Araneae; family Amaurobiidae; genus Amaurobius; species Amaurobius ferox. Next base: position 63,901,809 of record OX578145.1, on the reverse strand, counting down.
GCTCCAGAGTAAAACGTTCGAAAAGTGATTTGATAAAAAACCATAATTCGGAATGAGATAGAGATATCAAATTTGGTGTAAGGATAGATAGTGTGGAAGGAAGAAAGTGTATAATTTCTGTTTACCAAAATTTTCTACTGTAGGGGGTGTCGCACACTAAAATGTTCGATTTTCGGAATAAAGGAGAAACACCCCTTTCAAAAGGTGATAGAGGCTTAATATTTGGTATATGGGCGAATCATCTCATAGAAATCAGAAAAAGAATAGAGTTTTTCAAAAATGTATAGTTAAGAGGGTGGGTACTCCACACAAAAGCATTCGAAAGATGAAATGCTAGAAATGCATACTTCACGATGAGATAGAGACTTCAAATTTGGTGTACGGGTAAATAGTTGGAAAGAAGGAAAGTGAGCAATTTCAGTTTTTAAACTTTTGCTATTGTAGGGGGTGCCGCTCACTAAAATTTTCGATTTGCCGAACAAATGAAAAACGCCTTCTTTACAATGTGATAGAAGCTTGAAATTTAGTATATGGGCTAACTATTTGACAAAAACACCGAACATGAATACAGTTTGACAAAAATGTTCATTGACGGGGTGCTACACAGAAAAACGTTCGAAAAGTGAAGTGATAGAAAAAAATGCTTCTCGATAGGATAGAGACTTCAAATTTGGTGTACGGGTAGATAGTTTGAAAGGAAGAAAGCGTGAAATTTCAGATTTCCAATATTTGCTACTTTAAGGGGTGCCGCACTCTAATATGTTCGATTTTCGGAATAAAGGAGGCACGCTTCCTTTTAAATGTAACAGAGGCTTGATATTAGGTATATGGGCCAATCATCTGATAAAAAACCCAAGACAAAGAGAGTTTTTCAAAAATGTTCATTTATGGGTGTGCTTCACAGAAAAAAGTTCCAAAGGAGAAATAATAATATAGGGGTGTCTCGGGATGAGATAGAATTTAATGTAGTGTACGGGTAAATAATTCGAAAGGAAGAAATGCGCAAATTTAGTTTCCCAATATTTTCTTCTTTAGGGGGTTCTGCACACCAAAATATTCGATTTGTCGAACAAATGTGAAAAGCGAATTATTAAAAAATTTACATTATTCAGGGGTTGCTTATTGCGATTCCGTTGATTTTCAACGGGTATTCGGCTAGTCTCTTACACTTCTAATCCGAGACAGATAGGATTAGTCTTATTATTTTTATCGTCAAAAATTACGTATAAAGCAAACATTTCATCATATTATCCTATAACATTAAATTTTAAGCACCATAAATAATAACACATCACAAAACGAAACACTGAGTTTTATGTTGTATAATTAATAATCCAATCAATCAAACTGTCCATAACTCATATTTCTGAAGTAAATTATACGTATTAGATTCTGTGGTACTGGAAAAAGCCTCCATGATGGATTGCTATCTCTGGTATTTTAGCGAGATACTTTATTGTTGGAACGTCAGTGCATTCTCTCTAAGCTTATAAATACCTCATTTTTATGTACGGAAATATTTCTATACTGTCGGTTGTGAATCAATTAAAGACTTTATATCGCAAATAATTTATAAAACTCTTGTATTACATTAAAAAAAATCCAATGTATGTAGCTTGTGACTTTCCCTGCAAACTCATGTTCACGTTCTCTATATTTCATCAATAATTCAGTGAGTTCAATTGAACAAAATAACGCCCAAAATTGTTTTGAATTACACTGAATTTGCACTTTTAATTCAATTTACGTTTTCATTTGGTAACTGAACTCCTTTTCAAAGGTTGCATACTAGAAATGGGATTAAACTAAAATATCTCGAGAAAGGCTGGTCCTTTAGCAATACTTTTCTCATCGTCACAAATTACGTATCAAACTAGTATTTAATTGATATATTTAAACTAACATAATTTTTTATTTTAGAATTTTACGATTTTTGCTAACCATTTCGCAAAAAAGGCAGGTTCATTTCTTTCGGATTCTACCAAAATCTACTCAGCGCCAGGTTAACTGACAGGTGACTTATCTACCAAATTTTGTAAAATTTGGTCAATTAGTTTTTTTTCTAGAGTGGATACAGCCAGTTTTTGCGGAACATTTTATAAACAAGTCAGGTTCATGTTTTCTAACTCGTAACAAAATCTAATCAGCAGCAGGCTAAACGGTAAGTGACATAAATTTTCATGAAATTCCGACACTTAGTTTTTGATCTAGGCTGAATGCAAAATCAGCACACAGACAGCACATATGCATGCACAGACGTCACACTAAAAATAGTGTTTTCGTATCCTAAACGTCTCAAAACGTGTAGATCCTTCGAAAACTGGAGTTGGGATTTTCTACATCATTCCAATGCTTTCCCTACACATTTCCATGTATCGCAGGGAAAGTAATATACGAAATTGAATCTAAAATTCGTTGATCGTTTAGAGGTGTATTTTTGCAACAAAACTCAACTTGCAGGTTAAATGGGACACTAATTGAATATTTTTTAACTGGGTTATGTCTTGAAGTGTTGTGACGGCCGAATCCTTAATATGGAGCAACAATTAGACTTAATACAATTTTATAAATACCTATCATTAAAACATGAATTATTTTAAATTTAATATTTTCATTGCATCATGTCTGGGAGAACGATGACAAATTTTTAAAACTTATAGCAGACATAGCCTTTACGACAACACTGTGAAATTAGTTTTTCATGTAAAATGCATTAAACTAGTACTGATTACCACAAATCAGAGCCATACAGCGAGAGTTTTAGCTTTATTAACTTATTTTTGTTTCTTTGAAGAATTAATATTAAATTTTTTATAGAATAAATCATACATGATTAATTCTAGAGGTTAAGCAGATCAGTGGTTAAATCACAGGGATTAGAGGATCCGAGTTTGATTTCCGGCTCTTTCCAAGCTGTCTTTGTGCAGAGTACAGGTAAATAAATATGTGAATTCAAAAGTCCTTCCAAGAGGTTGTTGGCAGGTGATGGAGGATACTGTCCCTGGGTATGTCGATCTCTTGGGTTCCGGTCTAAATGGATGACATTGTCCCAGTCAGATACATTAAATCTTCAGATACGTCCGAATGCCATATCGAAAGAAAACTAGAAAGATCAATCATGCATAAAGCATTGATTATGAAACACTTTTCAACTTCAATGCAATTTTATTTAAACATCTCTAAAATGCGAAACATTCCTCAGTAATATTTTTAAAATTATCACAATATTATATTAATTTATTATATTTGAAAACTTAAAATGTCATCGAAAAAAATGAACTTCATTCAAATGATGACACTGAAATATAAATTTCCTGTTATAAGCACCTCTAAAATGCGATACATTCCTTGGTAATATTTTTAAAATTATCATAATACTACAATAATTTATTATATTTGAAAACTTCATTGAAAACAAATGAAATTTATTCAAACGACGTCATCGAAATATAACACGCCTGGCTCTCCCTATAAAAGCTGTATTCATTTATATTCTTTTTTCCATTCATTTCATTCATCACAGTACTATAATAATATATTTTATTTAAAATCTTAAGACCATGGAGGTACAAGTAATTAAACTCTTATTAAAACTTCATCGAAAAAATCGTCCTTCTTTGTGTAAAATCAATGAATATTTCATTTATATCAGAATGAATATTTCATATCAAGGAATATTTCATTCATATTGCAGACTTAAATGAGATAAATAATTTTGCTGTAAAGAAATGCAGCAATTCTTATACAACTCATTCTACATCATTTGGTATTTACATTCTCCATAAGAAAAATTAGGCTTCGGTGTAGAAATAATCAAAATTGGATGATCATTTAAACTCAAATATATTGTAATTGCGTTGTCTCAGTATGTAGATGCACAGAATTAGAGCAAAAATACAGCAGTTTTTAGACGAATACAACACTAAACATGAAATAAAACGAACTTTAAAAATCACGATTTCGACACAAGATGGATGCCATATTTTATTTTGAAGTGGATCAAGCGCTCTCTTCATATAATTGTCACGTGATCGCATCATATAAAAGGTATAATTATTACTTTAATTTATATTTAAAAAACTACTGGATATATTTTGCTGAATTTTTTTTATATATTTTATGGGATAATTTGAATATTTTCTGAAACTTTCGAAGCAATTTGGAAATTTTAAATTTGCTTAAAAATGTTTGAAATATTAGGTCCCATAGGGTTCAATGAATTTCATTTTTTCAACCCGCATTCAATCCAAAACTAATTGTGTGATATTGTTCATTTATATTCCCATATGTTCCACAAACCATCTGAACAACATACTAAAATTTAATTTTGATAAAGTCATTTATACGGCGGTTATCCTGCTAACGAACAGACAGACAGAGAGAATGAACAAAGTCATAAACACGTTTCAGCTTTGTTGTAAAGTGTTAAAAATGACAAAGTCTGATACTATTCATGTTATAAATGGATGTACCAAATAAAGAAAAATCTGATGTGGGCAGCACACGACTTTCCTTATATAATGCAATGAATTTACTACATTTACAGTAAAGAAAAGATTATTTTTATAGCAGTTACTTATATTATTTCCAAGATATTGAATTTTCGTCAATGAGTCTTCATTTTCATTGGTTTAACGTAATTTTTATCCATGTGGCGAGTTTTTCATTAATTTAACAACATTTAAAAAAAGTCGCCAAGTTGGCGACATTCCACTAAATTCGTCGCAAAATCTCGCTTAGCGTTATGGATGAAGAAATAAGTTATTCTTACAGCAGACAAATGACTATTGGCGTTCAAATACAAAAGTATTACTCAAAGTATATTTTTTCATGAATGGAACGAGCTAGATCCACGAGAATGATGTCACCAAATTTATCGCATGGTATTACATATGAAAAGTGAACATGTTTCTCAATAGGAAACATTTTTTTTAATTTTATATGACTTTTTGATAATTTTTTTTGAAAAATGTGCAATATGTCGAGTTCATGTTAGCGTTCTAAAATGTATGTCAATGGTTTTCTAATAAAAAATTATATAAGAAATATCTATTTCCGTAACTTTATTAGCGGTTTTAATTTTTTGACATTTTTTCAATATTTCACTCGAAATTTAAGGGGGGTTCTGGACATTCGATTGCGTATAAAAAGTATAGGCTTCCAGTGTTTACGGATTGTGATTTTTGTACCAAATTTCGTTCGAATCGGTCCATTCGTTTGTCAGTTATCGTCGCCACAGTCTCACAGACGCACGCACACGCACACACACAGACATCACTTCAAAAATATTTGATTCGTGATCAGGGATGCTTGAAACGTGCTCTCACGTCGAAAACTCGAATTTGAATTTTCGACCCCGGTTCAATACTTTCCTTATACATTATGTATATAAGGAAAGTAATATAAATGCATGAGAAAGTCAATATGAGCCTCGTGTTAAATTTATTTTCTTCAATTTATTAACACGTTACAACAAAGTTGAAAAGTGTTTCTGACTTTGCTCTTCCTTTCTGTGTGTCTGTCAGTCTGTCTGTCTGTCCGTTAGCACGGTAACTGCCGTAAAAATGACTTATTAACACTTTACAACACAGTTGAAAACTGTTTATGACTTTGTTCATTCTGTCTGTCTGTCTGTCTGTTCGTCAGCACTATAACTGCCGTAAAAATGGCATAATCAAAATGAAATTTTAGTATTCTGCTATGGGAATATAAACGACCTATGGGAATATAAATGAATAATATCATCCAATTAGCTTTGGATTGAACCCGGGTTGTAGGAATGAAATACATTGAACCCTATGGGATCTAATTTTACAAACATTTTTTAAGCGAATTTAGAATTCACAAATTGCTTCGAAATTTTTAGAAAATATACAAACTATCCCATAAAATATATAAAAATAATTTCAGCAAAATATATTTAGTAGTTTTCTAAATAAAAATAAAAATAATAATTACACCTCTTATATGAAGAGATCACTTGACAATTATATGAAGAGACCACGTGACCCGCTCAAAATAAAATATGGCATCCATCTTGTGTCAAAATCGTGATTTTGAAAGTTCGTTTTAATTCATATTTAGTGTTGTATCCGTCTTAAAACCGCTTTATTTTTCCTTTAATTCTGTGCATCTATTTACTGAAACAACGCAATTACAATACATTTGAGTTTAAGTGATCATCCAAATTTGATTATTTCTACAACGAAGCCTATTTTTCACTGATGGAATATGCAAACAGCAAAAGATGTAGAATGAGTTGTATAAGAATTGCTGCATTTCTTTAACGCAAAATTATTTAGCTCATGGAGTCTGCATAGCTGATATGAATGAAATATTAATTGATTTTACATTGAGAAGGGCGATTTTTTTCGATGAAGTTTTCAGCATAGAATTTTATTACTTGTAACTCCATGGTCTTAAATTTTTAAATAAAATAAATTGTTATAGTTACGTGATGAATGAAATGAATGGGAAAATGTTATGAATGAAATGCTGCTTTTATAAAGAGAGCCAGGCGTGTTATATTTCGATGCCGTCATATGAACAAATTTCATTTGTTTTCGAAGAAGTTTTCAAATATAATAAATTCTTGTAGTATTATGATAATTCTAAAACTATTACCGAGGAATGTATAACATTTTAGAGATGTTTAAACCAGGCAATTTATATTTCAATGCCGTCATTTGAATGAAATTCATTTTTTTCGATGAAGGTTTAAGTTTTCAAATATAATAAATTAATGCAGTATTGTGATAAGTTTCAAAATATTATCGAGGAATGTATTGCATTTTAGAATTGTTTAAATAAAATTTCATTGAAGTTGGAAAGTGTTTCATAATCAATGCTTTAAGCATGATTGATCTTTCTTGATTACTATATATCCATTTCATCATTTATATATTTATTTAGATTACGGTAATAAATTCAAAAATATTTATGGATTTTTAAATATTTATTCTGTTAAAAACCGCTTAATTTAAGATTATTGAATTTTTTTTTATTACTGCATAAATTTTTCTAGTTTATAAAACTGAGACATTTGTATTGCTATTTTGTTTAATATTTTGCATCTTTATTTCCATTCAATTAACGTGTATGTATATATGCGTGTTTGTATATATATATATATATATATATATATATATATACATATATATATATATATATATATATATATATATATATATATATATATATATATATATATATATATATATATATATATATATATATTTATATATATATATATATATATATATATATATTCCTTTATTCAATTTACTAAGTATTTTGTTTTAAAGTATAGAATACTAAATGATGGACCATTTTTTGAGATTATAGTTTCGTTTTATCATTGAACTTCCATTACCATCACTCATTGTAATTCTAAAAACAAAAATGTATTTCTTATATTTTTATTACACTTATTTATTAAAAAATGTATTAATTATCAAAATATGTTATTTTTCAAACATTGAATTATATATTTAACGATTTTCTCTTCACATGCATCAAATTATTTTATTGCCAGTATTTTATTTCAACTCTTATAAACACTAAGTGTATTTAAACAATTGGACAGAGTTTAAATCATAAGCATTAATTACAAATACTGTAATCTATAAAATAATCCATTTATTCTGTCCGCCAAACATTCACTAAATTCCGTTTGATGATCTGTATTGGAATTACTTAAAATTTTGACCACTATATGGAATTAAGCTAGCGAAATAGAACATTCTGAAGTTTTGAGATAACAATGAAATACACCAGTATTAAAGATTTATTGTCATATGGCATGATTAGTTCACTGGATTTCGCAAATAAGACGGTTTAAAAGAACATTAAGAGTGATCAGCAATTAAATTGTGTTTAAATCGCAGGTCTAAAGACATACTCTAAGTCTATGATAAAGTTGATGTACAAGTATCAAACATTTTCTAATCACGTTTTGATATTGCTTAGGTATTTCAATAAATTCAAGGAATGATGTAATTTAGTAGATGTTTGAGGATGTTAAAGAATTGATCAGTGCAAAATACTTATTGTATGAGTGTAATAAAAGACACAGGCTAATTAATCATTTTATAAAAAAATCAGCCTACTACTGTTTTAAAACTTTACAACATATTCAGAAAATGATTATGACTTTGTTCATTCTATCTGTCTGTCTGTCTGTCTGTCCTTTCGCACGATAACTACCGTAAAAATGGCTTTATCAAAATGAAATTTTAATATGTTGTTGAGAGTGTCTGTAGGACATATGGGAATGTAAATGAACACCCAATTAGTTTTGGATTGAACCCTGGTTGAAGAAATGAAATGCATTGAACCCAAAGGACCTAATTTTTCAACCATTTTTAAAGCGAATTTAAAATTTACAAATTGCTTCGAAAATTTTAGGAATTATTCTAATTATTTCATAAAATATATTAAAAAAATCAGCAAAATATATTCCATAGTTTTTAAATATAAATTAAAATATTAATTACACCTATACTATATGAAGAGATCACGTGATCCACTTCAAAATAAAATATGGCATCCATCTTGTGTCAAAATCGTGATTTTTAAAGTTATTTTCAATTTATATTTAGTGTTGCATCCGTCCTAAAACCGCTTATTTTTCTTCTCTGCATCTTTATACTGCTCCAACACAATTACAATATTTTTGAGTTTAAGTGACCATCAATAATTAATTCTACAACGAATCCTAGTTTTCACTTGTGGGGATTGTAAACACATCAAGCTCTAAGATGAGTTGGATAAAAATTGCTGAATTTCTTTAACGCAAAATTATATAGCTCTGTATTTTTCAATACGGCTAATATGAATGAAAGATTCATCGATTTTACATAGGGAAGCTTCGACTGTATTGCATTTTTTGAAGTTTTAAACATGGAGTTGGAAAGTACTTTTACATCCATGGTTTTGAGTTTTGAAGTAAAATGAATTATTGTAGTATTGCGATAATTTAAAAAATAACGCTGGTGAATGAAAAGAATGGAAAAAAAGTTATGAAGGGAATATTTACTTCTGCATATAAAGATCCAGGCGATTTATATTTCGATGACGCTATTTGAACTAAGTTCATTTGTTTTCGATGCAGTTTTCAAATATAATAAATTATTATATTATTGTGATATTTTTTAAAATATCACCGCTGAAATTATCACATGTTAGAGAAGTTTAAAAGAAAATTGAATAGCAGTTGAAAATTGTTTGATAATCAATGTTTTTTGCGTGATTGATCCTTCTCGTTCATTTCTCATATGTGGTATTGAAAAATATTATTTTCCCGAAAAATTTTGAATTCGAGATTTTGATGACAGTATATGTTTTAAGATCTCTTAAACACATTGTGATTACTTTTGGAGTTATGTCCGCCTGTCAATCAGTCAGTTATTAGGAAAGCAATTCTGCGTTCTATCTAAACAATATATTCCTCTTACATTTGGTCTAAATAATATCAGGGACTAAGATTACAACAATGCGACTATTTTGTCGTCTAAATTAGACTAAAGAAGTAGTGAGTTTGACAAAATCACTCGTTCCATAGCTGAACTATGTATTTTTCAGAGATTTATTTCTACGTTTACATCTATAAAAAAATCTGATGCAGGCAGCACATGACTTTCCTTATATAATGCAATGGATGTATTAGTTTTACAATAAGAAAAATCTGATCTAGGCAGCACATGACTTTAATGCGATGAATTTACTACATTTACAGTTTAAAAAATGTTATTCTTATAGCAGATACTTATATTCTTTCCAAGATATTGAATTTTCTTCAATTATTCGTCATTTTCATTGATTTAGCGTCATTTTTATCTATTTGGCGAGATTTTCGTTAATTGGGCAACATTTAAAAAGTCGCCAAGTTGGCGACATTCCGCCAAAATTGTCGCCAAAATCCCTCCAAGCGTTATGGACAGAGAAATAAGATATTCTTATATCAGATAAATGAATATTGGCGTTCAAATGCAAAAGTATTACTCAAAATATCTTTTCTCATGAATGGAACGAACTAGATTCACGAGAATGATGTCACCAACTTTATCGCAGGATATCACTTATGAAAAGTAAACATGTTTCTAAAAAGTTAATATATGTTTTTAATTTATGGGATTTTTTGATAATTTTTTTTGAAAAATGTGCAATATCTCGAGAACGGATTGTGCTAGCATTCTAATGTTTATGTCAATTCGTTTTCTAAGCAAAAATCACATAAGAAATGTCTATTTGCGTAACTTTATTAAAGGTTTCGATTTTTTGATGATTTTTTCAAAATTTCACTCGAAAATTTAGGGGGGTTCTGAACATTCTATTGCGTTTAAAACAATAGGCTTCCAGTATTCACGGATTTGTGATTTTTGTACCAAATTTCATTCGAATAGCTCCATTCGTGAGATATCGTCTCCACAGGCTCACTGACACACACACCCACACACATACTTTCACACACACAGACACAGGCATCACCTCAAAAATGTTTGATTCGTGATCAGGGATGCTTGAAACGTGCTCTCCCGTCGAAAACTCGAATTCGAATTTTCGACCCCGTCACAATACTTTCCTTATACTTTACGTAGTATATAAGGAATGTAATATGTGATACTCGCATTCCAAATAATGTCCCAGTCACTTCAGTGGTATTTAATATTATGATATTTTGATATTATGATGTGATTGAGATTGAGATTACATATTTACGATAAAAACTCTACATTTGATTAAACATCAATCACCATAATTTCCCTAGACTGCGTAGGGTTGAAGTAAACTTGTTACTCAATATACTGTTTAAAGTATATCTATCAAGAAAAGTAGTACAAGTCAAAATTACTATCACTATGGTTTAATCTAGCTCAGTCCAAAGAAAGTAGATAAAATAAATATTAAAAACTTGTTGCGGCATAAAAACATTACCAATCATTATTAGAATATGTAAATATTATAATCTAATAAAAACAATTTTAAAAATGTACAATAGCTTAAAAAATATGTCCATACGTTTCACGTTGTAAGGTTATTAATAAACACACATTCTGTTCTAAAAGGAGTTAATAGTGAAACTGCAGATATAAATTCATTTTTATGGAAAATGATATGATTAAATCAAATAATGTGTGCATTAATTTTTGGAATATTTGCAGAAAAGAAATATCACGTGGTCTCCTGGAGAATTATGTTTTTCCCTTTCGAAGTTCTCCCCACAGTTTGTGCAACAACAGATGTGAGTAAACTGATGTAATTGTATCCTATTTTATAACTACTTAGATACACTCCCTTTAGAGATTAGCAAACATTTGACACACTCTTCTCCAATTTAAACGTGTTTTATTTTCATGAGTTGGAGAAGAGTGTTGAAGGCCCAGACCACACGACCAACCCAAGGGTTTTCGGTAGCAAAGTGTGTGGCCGGATTGGAGATTTGACACACTCTTCTCCAATCCGGCCACACACTTTGCTACCGAAAACCCTTGGGTTGGTCGTGTGGTCTAGGCCTTCAACACTCTTCTCCAACTCATGAAAATAAAACACGTTTAAATTCTAAATGAAATATAATCATATTATAACGATTATAACAAAAACAACAAGTTTGAAAACACCTAATATAAATCTATATAGCACAAATTTGTGATAAGCTGAATGAACTTGTGCTGGTCAATAATGGACTTATGTCATTGATGTTTATCTAGAAAATTGAGCTATCAGATTCCACAAGTAAACATGAAGAAACATGTCATATTACTGTAGATAGTTTTTCAAATGCATCCACAAATTTGTGATAAGCTGAATGAACTTGTGCTGGTCAATAATGGACTTATGTCATTGATGTTTATCTAGAAAATTGAGCTATCAGATTCCACAAGTAAACATGAAGAAACATGTCATATTACTGTAGATAGTTTTTCAAATGCATCGTAACAAAGACTGTCCAGGTAGAACTTATACCTATATCAGAATGGGATGGATATTCCTGTTACTTTCTAACGCAGTTAAAAACATGCAAAACTAAGTCGTTTTATCGAATTTGCAATTCTCGCACAAGCAGTTTTAGCTGTCGCTGTTATTAGAAGAATAGAACCCATGGGCATGTGTGAGTGATAGAATCATCATGTATCAAAAATGATAGATACTTTATTTATTAAAAACCTTATCAATATAAATATTCTATGACGCAAGCTCAAATAACTGTATCAGAAAATTATTAAGATTATCGGTAGTCGTAGTAAATTATAGTTATGATGCAAAAATGTAAAACCTTTCAAGTGATAACCGATTAAGATTTGCAAAATATAATCCGAACTGCTATATCGATATGAATAAATAATTAAGAATGTATTTGCAAAGTGCGTTGGAATTTAAAAAAAAATGTTCATGAAAGTAATTAAGCAAAAATTACATTTTAAACAACTGAGTATGTAATTGGATGTTATCTAACTTTGGTTGTTAAAATGAAATAATATATTATGATATGAAAAATAAGTGAGAATAATGAGAAATAATGTTTTATATTTTCAATAAAAATATACCTATTTGTGAATTTTAATACCAGTTCCCATATTAAAAGCATTTACTAATACAACTGCGTATGCCTTATTAACAGAATTATTATACAGGGTTATTAGTAAAATCTTAAAATACCCCAAAAATTTCCCAAGAAAAGATAAATGAGTTTAAACGATAGATCTATCTATATCATACATACATCATACCATGCATATATCTGAATCAAACGCAGTAACATACGCATAACTACATAATGATATTGATGGTCTCAAGTATACTTGTGTTCAATTTACCATAATCAAGTGCCATACAATTTTCATTTTGACTAGATGCTTCAAATTTAAATCTCTCTACTAAAATTTTAATCCTTAAATCCATAGGGTATTTCATACCTTAAATTGCTATTGTGATGCTTAGAGTTTTGTCTTTTGTCTCAAGTATAGGATCATCAAAGTCCTTTAAGAGGCTTAAATCTTTTAAAAGTTAATTTCTCACAATCTTCGTTAAATGTAGGTAAAATGGTATCTTCATTCGCGCTAGGAAATGATAGAGGTAATCAAATTTTATATGCATGAGCGCAATAACGAAGGTGTTATCGCAAAATTATGGGTGTTTAAGAGCAAAGGAAACTGATTTCAAAAGTTATTAAAGATATATCCACCGAGGCTCCATATTGCTAACATAATATATGATTTTCATCAAAGTTTATCTAATCTTCATAACAATATCTATAAATTTTAAGCACCAGTAACACTTTCAAATGCTAGTTTACTGCATATACGCTGGAAATATATTTTAAACAGGTAACATAACTATTTGCGGGGAATAGCAATTAATAGATGCAAGAATGTTTCTCGCCTTAATAAAAAAATATGTGGAATGTTATATGTTACATTTTGATAACTTCAGTAATAATTAATAAAAAAAAATCCCAAATTTCTAAAAATAGACATCTTTATTATTCCTGATGTATAATATTTTATGTCCAAATCAAATATTTTATGTTCATAGCAAATATTTTATGTTTGGTCGTAATCACAGAAGTTTAATCTTTGAACATTGAAGCTTAGTATTCATACGTAGGAAATGTAGTTTATACTTTTAGAACATAATTAATTTGATAGCCTTTTTATTTGATCAAATAAGATATGTCAATGGCACATTAAATGTGGTTATTCATTGGGTGCATGACCGAGTGACTTGAACATACCCTACCTTGAATTAAAATATCACAATCATATTTCATGCATTTATTACCATAAATGAAACTAATGCTCGTAAAATTATAACTTACAGACTTCTTTAGACATTCTTCATTTCTTCTCTATACATATGTCAGTTAGACGACAACACTTGTCTTCGGGGATTTTTCGTCGGATCAAACAGTGTATTTTCTTAATAACCGCAGGTCTTTCTTAGCGGTTGTTAAGTAAAGACACTGTTTGACCTGAAGAAGTTGTATATATACTCCCTCAAAGCAACTGTAGTCACCTAACTAACAAATACATGTTTTCTTCAAGATCGTATCGTAAGTTATATCCATGCATGTATGATTTACAATATAGAGTCAATGATGAATAATATGACTTAGGTAATGCTAGGATCTGGGTTGTATTTGGCTGCGTATTATTCTATTACTAATACAAAATGGATGATGTCAGGTTCACATATATTGTAACAAAGAAGATTGTAACACAGATGCAGCGTGCATTATAACTGTCAAACTGCTTGTAACAGGCAGATATGATTGAGTAGCGTAATTTTTGGCTTCCCGCATTATTATACCGGATGTTGGCTCAGTTTGGCACTTCAGGATATACATCGAGTAATTCCTGTCGTCTGTTTTCTTGCACAATGTAATACAGTCATAATTGACACTAAACAGAACCGTGATTTGTCAGTGAGGGCTACACGATGCTATTTATATCCCAGTAGAATATTTGGACTCCAGATACGGAAAATTCAATGGATCTTACTTCATTTTTCTGAAGCTGCAATTGCTAGTTTATTTTTACGACAATCATGGCGTCCTTCTGTCCACCCAAATATGATAGATACAGAGGATGTTCCCACATTTTTGTAACGATTTTGAAAGAAAATATATATAAACAAAGATAAGAATTTTATTTTCTAATATGTTCAATCTGATAGCCCTTTTGTTGAACTATCATATTACATCTTGATTTACAAGATGAAAGAGCTTTTATCAAAATATCAAGAATGTTTTGGGATGCCGCTTATAAAGAGCTTGTTTTAAAAGCCCAAATGCACAGTAATCCATAGGAGACAGGTCGGGGGACTTGGGTGGGATGCATTTAAATGGAATAGCCTCAATTCCTGTTTCATTTTTTTCATTTTTTCAAAAAATATAGAAGTAGATTTGGAGGTATGGCTGGTAGCCTTATCCTGATGGAACTTAGCAGAGTGTAGATTGTTTGGGTAAAATGATGGAATGTATTTTTTGAAAACAGGTGTTAAAACATATTTTTGATAGTAATCCGAGTTAATTTTGACATTTTTTTCTACTTTCCTTATTTTAAGGTTACCAATTTTTGTTGGATATGCATTTTTTACACTTTTCCCAGTCAAATGTAAACTTTGACATTTATTTCCATTTTTATTAATTATGTCACTTAATTTAAGTGTAGAAATATTAAAACCATGCTTTTCACGTATTTTTTTAATAATCGAATAAAAGTATTATAATTTCATAAGAGTATTTCTCTTCGGAAAGCGCAAAAATATAGCCTTCGAACCATTGTTTATTTTCTAGCGACATTTTAAAGCAAAGAAAATGTTTAATGATGCAGACGATAATTAAACCCTATTCCGACTTGATGCCAGTCAGGTTTTTTTTATTTAAATTTAATTTATGGAGGAAGTCAAAATCGTTACAAAAATGTGTGAACACCCTCTGTATTTTAGTACCTTTAGTTTGTGAAACTTTAAGTATACATGATGATAGCCGCAATATCTTCTCAATTGCAGTTGAACAAGAAGCGAAGTCATTGGCATTTAATGTGGCACCTGATAAAGGTAGGTTTCCAGTAACATTTTTCTCATCCAGAGGTGTTACTTTGTTTAGTTTAGTTTACATAATAGCATCATTAATCTATGGAACTCAACAAATTGCTTAACATAAGATTTTCTAGTTGAAATATTAAGGTGACATATTTTTACCGTTTTATGTTAAACAAGAGATTAAATTTTTCTTCGGAACTAGTATGATAAAATATCATTGAAAGATACGTTTATGATATTACTTTCCCTGCAATACATGGTAATGTATAGGGAAAGTATTGGAATCATGCCGAAAATCGCAACTCGAGTTTTCGACGGATCTACATGTTTCGAGTCCTCTAGAATACAAAAAAACAATTTTTAGCGTGACGTCTGTGTGTGTGTCTGTATGTCTGTGTGTCTATCTGCCTGTGTGTCTGTCTGTGTTTCTGTCTGTCTGTGCAGATTTTGTATCCACTCTAACTAAAAAGCTAACGGACCGAATTTCACAAAATTTGGTAGGTAAGTTACTTGTGAGCGAGTCTGGAGCTGATTAGTTTTGGGTACGATTCGGGATAAAAAAAAAACCCGCCTTTTTTGCGAAATGTCCCGCAAAAGCTTGTATCCACTCTAACTGAAAAACTAATGAACTGAATTTCACAAAATTCGGCAGATGAGTCACTTGTGGGTTACCCTGGTGCTGATTAGATTTTGGTACGATTCGGAAAAAAATGACCAGCCTTTTTTTTGCAAAATGGCCCGCAAAAATCGTCCAAATCTAAACTTAAGAACTGGGTATACTCAAATATATCCATTACATGCTGATTGAATACGTAATTTTTAACGACGAAAAGAATAAGACCAACCCCATTACACTAGGACTAGCCGTTCTCGAGATATTTTAGTTTTTCGTACTTTCCCTACGCCACTTTTGAAAATAATCCCGGCTACCAAATGAGAACGAAAATTGAAATAAAAGTGAAATAAATTTAATTGAAATAAAGAGAACGTGTATATAAGTCTGCAGGGAAAGTCGTGTGCTGCACACATCAGATTTTTTTTATCTGGAACGGTGTTCAAAATTATCTTTACATGCATAACAGAATCTGTCGCATGCGCTATGCATGAAGTATGCTATACGTAAGAAACAGCTGGAATGCAGGATTTCATTTCAGTGTTTATGCACTCAAAACCATTTTTATGGTTTCGAAGTATTATTTGGAAATACTCTTTGAGGTGTCGAGGTATAGGCCGTTAGATGGTGGGCTGACATTGGTAGAAGTAATTGCTTCATAATTAATTTTGTATCGCATATACTCATGTTCAATATTTCAGTTCTTATTTATGCCTTATGAGTTACGATGCTATATATCATGCGTAAAAAATCAGCTGTTGAAAAATTAGTGAGTTTGTGCATTCAAAGATAATTTTGGACACCAGTGTATTTTACGCAATGTGGCAACATGTGATACAAATCTAAAAATTGGATGACCACAATAAATTTACATTCCATAATTATTATGTGAAAAGAATACATACGTTAATTGTATGATAAAATTGTAAATCATTATTGAGCAACGTATTTACGGCCCAACATATTAAAACATAAACTATTATGGGAAGGGGTCTAAAATTCGATACTCAGATATTCATGGACTTACATTTTATAAGAATTTCTGAATACGAATCAACCATTATTTGAAGTATTACTTTGTGTACTTATTTCTTCATAAACGTGAACATTGTGACGTTTCTTTTCACTAGTTCATACAGGTCGCGTAGTATCTATAGCGGTGATGAAGTTCTTAACGGATTTTTCTAATTGGTATAGCTTCTGAATGTCGTATCATAAGATGCTCCACAAGCCGCACTAAGGTAATTCCAAATAACGAAGTCGGTTGTAGTTGCATTCCGTAAGGTTGCATCGTCCGAGCAGAAAAATTTAGACAGTGGATCGGCAGTCAGTGCTAACTTCATTAGCCCCGATAACAGCTTCTGTACCCTTACAGCAAAGATCGTCACATGTGTGACATTGATGTTGTAGTCACGTGTCACCTGGGTCACAATGTGACATCGTATTTGTGACTTCTATGCGACGTTACGTATTAGTAACTTTCTAAATTCATTGTGACTATATTCTGTGACGTTTCCACAATTTAATTAACACGTAACAATGTGACGACATTACAATGGCAATTATAATGTGACGTCACAAACAAGTTAACATACGACGTCACAAACGGCCATGAAAATAACCAAAATGACTTCGCTGTGACTCAATATGACAATACCGAGACGTACTGCGACGTCCCAAAGTCACAGTGTGACGTAAATCTTACGTCACTGTGAAAAAAAATGCTATTAGGGTAATAATCTCGTTGGTTGATGTCAGCATCGAAATAACCTCAGGTGCGACTTCATTAAAAGTGTCTCTTCTGGGTCTTGAATGCCAGTTTTGATGACGGATCCGTTAATTCCTGAGTAGCTTGATTAGATCTTAGACAGCCGAGTTTTGTATCGTGTTACAGTTAGGGCGTGATTTTTTGAGCCATCCTTACAAGTCCTGACTATAATATAGATGTAACTGTATCTTGCTTTGTGCGTATGGATAAATGTGAGTCGCCGTTTCTTTGTATAGTTTTCCTAGGTGAGTCATGGTTTTCACTGAACTTTCTATATCACTTCCAAACTCCCTAATGTGTAGGGGGTTTATCAGCTATCCTTGAATGTCCTGCCTGTAATTTTGACGTGACTGTCTTTTGCCTTGGGCATATGGACAACCGTGTGTTACCAATCTATGCCCCTTTCGAATGCAGAGTGCTTAACGAACTTTTTATAGGAATACCGGATTTTACCATGTGTAATGGGTTGTAATATAAGAAAGTTGGATAATAAGAATATCTCCTAAAACTTTCGAAGCAATTTGTGAATTTTTAATTCGCTTAAAAAATGTTTGAAAAATTAGGTCCCATAGGGTTCAATGTATTTCATTTTCTCAACCCGGGTTCAATCCAAAACTAATTGGATGATATTATTCATTTATATTTCCATAGGTCCCACTGACCGTCTGAACAGCATACTAAAATTTCATTTTGATAAAGTCAATTTTAACGCAGTTATCGTGCTAACGGACAGACATACAGACAGACAGATAGACAGAATTAACAAAGACATAAAAGCTTTTAAACTATGTTTTATTAACTAATTTTATTAACTATGTTTTATTTACTAATTTTAGGTAATATTCAAATTATTCCGTAAAATATATAAAAAAAAAATCAGAAATATATCCAGTAGTGTTTTAAATAAAAATTAAAATAATAATTACACTTCTTATATGAATAATAAAAGTGTTAATATATCAATATGAAGTGTTAATAATAAAATGTAAAAAGTTTTAAATATTAGCTCTTTTCTACATAAGATTCCATTTAAAAGCGGATAACATCTCACATTCTAAACTCATTAGAACTATTTTTTTTTCTAAGTGTGAATCGCTGGAATGAATCAAGCTATGTTTGTTTTTATCAACATTTTAGAACAAAGTTGAAAAGTGTTTATGACTGTTCATTCATTCTGTCTGTCTGTCTGTCTGTCCGTTAGCACGATAACTTCCGTAAAAATGACTTAATTAAAATGAAATTTTAGTATGTTGTTCATACGGTCTGTAGAACATATGGGAATATAAATGAATAATATCACCCAATTAGTTTTGGATTGAACCCGGGTTGAAAAAATGAAATGCGTTGAATCCTACGGGACCTAATTTTTCAAATATTTTTAAGCGGATTTAAAATTCACAAATTGCTTCAAAAATTTTAGGTAATATTTAAATTATTCCGTAAAATATATAAAAAAAATCTTATGTGGGCAACACATGACTTTCCTTATATAATGTAATGAATTTACTACTTTTACAGTAAAAAAAATAGGTTTTTTTATAGTAGATACTAATATTCTTTCCAAGATATTGAATTTTCGACTATGAGTCGTCATTTCTATTGATTTAGCGTCATTTTTATCCATTTGGCGAGATTTTCGTTAATTTGGCAACATTTCAAAAAGTCGCCAAGATGGCGATATTCCGCCAAATTCGTTGCCAAAATTTCGCCAAGCGTTATGCACTAAGAAATAAGTTATTCTTACAGCAGGTAAATGACTATTGATGTTAAAAT
The DNA here is from genome assembly GCA_951213105.1 of Amaurobius ferox. Taxonomy (NCBI): domain Eukaryota; kingdom Metazoa; phylum Arthropoda; class Arachnida; order Araneae; family Amaurobiidae; genus Amaurobius; species Amaurobius ferox. The sequence goes on along the minus strand of OX578145.1, from coordinate 63,882,112 downwards.
ACAAAAGTATTACTCAAAGTATCTTTTTTCATGAATGGAACGAGCTAGATCCGCAAGAATGATGTCACCCAATTTATCGCATGGTATTACATATGAAAAGTGAACATGTTTCTCAGTAGGAAATATTTTTTCTTTTATTTTATGACTTTTTAATAACTTTTTAAAAAATGTACAATATCTCGAGAACGGTTCATGTTAGCGTTCTAAAATTTATGTCAATCGTTTTCTAATGAAAAATTACATAAGAAATGTCCATTATTGACACTTTATTAGCGGTTTTGATTTTTTGACGATTTTTTCAAAATTATAAATTTATTTATTATTTGCGTATAAAAACAGGCTTCCAATGTTTACGGATTGTGATTTTTGTAACAAATTTGGTTCGAATCGGTCCATTCGTTCGTCAGTTATCGTATCCACAGACTCACTGACACACACACACACACACAGACATCACTTCACAAATGTTTGATTCGTAATCAGAGATGCTTGAAACGTGCTCTCCCGTCGAAAACTCGAATTCGAATTTTCGACACCGTCACTATACTTTCCTTATACATTATGTATATAAGGAAAGTAAAAATTCAGCAAAATATATTCAGTAGGTTTTTAAATAAAAATTAAAATAATAATTACACCTCTTATATGAAGAGGTCAGATGACCATGACATGAAAAGATCACGTGACCTACTTCAAAATATAATACGGCATCCATCTTGTCTCAAAATCGTGATTTTTATAGTTCTTTTTAATTCGCATTGAGTGCTGTATTCGTCCTAAAACCTCTTTATTTTTGCTTAAATTCTGTGCATCTACATACTGAAACAACGGAATGACAATATATTTGAGTTTAAATGATCATCCAAATTTTATTATTTCTGCAACAAAGCCTATTTTTCATTTATGTAAAATGTAAACAACAAAATATGTAGGATGAGATGTATAAGAATTGCTGTATTTTTTTAACGCAAAAGTATTTAGATCATGGAGGCTGCATAGCATAGCTCATATGAATGAAATATTCATTGATTTTACACAGAGAAGGACGATTTTACACAGAGAAGGACGATGGGGCGAGCCGGACGGTCTGGGTCTTCAACAGAGAAGGACGATGTTTTTCGATGAAGTTTTAAGCATAGAGTTTAATTATTTGTAGCTCCATGGTCTTAAGCTCCATGGTGTTATGAATGAAATGCTGCTTTTATAGAGAGAGCCAGGCGTGTTATTTTTTCTATGACGTCATTTGAATGAATGTCAGTTGCTGTCGATGAAGTTTTCAAATATAATACATTTTTGTAGTATTATGATGATTTTAAAAATATTACCGAGGAATGTATAGCATTTTAGAGATGTTTAAACCAGGCAACTTATATTTCAATGCCGTCATTTGAATGAAATTTATTTTTTTCGATGAAGGTTTAAGTTTTCAAATATAATAAATTAATGTAGTATTGTGATAAGTTTTCAAATATTACTTAGGAATGTATTGCATTTTAGAGATGTTTAAATAAAATTGAATTGGAGTTGGAAAGTGTTTCATGAGCAATGCTTTAAGCATCTTTCTTGTTTATTTTGAATGACTCGAATACTGCTAATTGTTTCGGAATTCATTTCATACGATAGATCAAATTTGTTTTTTCAGTTTCTACATTGTGAAGATTAGATAATCTGTGGGGAAAGTCATATGTTGGACATATAATATTTTTCTGCATTTGTAGCGTAATTTATAGCATAGTTTAAGCTGAAATATTACTTGTATTTATGAAAGAATGGTTACAATCTGAACTTTGGGCAACAAAGTTGTTCAATCACTGATAATGAGATTAAATTTTATCAAAACTGCATAATCACACTTTTAGATAAAATATTATTTTTATTTTCACTCATTAGTTCTAGCAAAATTTACATGCTTGAAGATAAATCAGTGATTGATTATGAAGTTAAGTTCATGAAAAAAGAATTGCACATTGTTATCGAATATGATTTTCTTAAATTTTAAAGTAAAATATATTTAAATAATGTAAACTTCATCAAAAGTTACAATCAATTTGTATAATATGTGTGGAATGAAATTTCTTTATTTACTCATATTTCTAACTTTTTATACTATAAACATATCTCGCGATATATTATAAAGAACTGAATGTATTAATCATTTTTTAAACTATGCACCAAAAAGGACAATATATTTTTATTTTCCGTGCAGTACATGGTAATGTATAAAGTATTGGAACCATGTCGAAAATCGCAACTCGAGTTTTCGACGAATGAATTTTCGACGAATCTACACTTTTCGAGATCTCTAGAATACGAAAAACCTATCTTTAGCGTGACGTCTGTGTGTGTGTCTGTCGGTCTGTGTGCCTGTGCAATGTATGTATCCACTCTAACTTAAAACTAATGGACCAAATTGCATAAAATTTGGTAGGTAAGACCCTTGGGCGTGACTCTGGTGCTGATTAGATTTCGGTACGATTCGGAAAAGAACAACCTGCCATTTTTTACGAAATGGCCCTCAAAAATTGTCAATACCTAAGAAAAGACTGCGTAAGTTCAAATGTATCAATTAAATGCTTGTTTACATAATTTTTGACAAGGAAAAGAATAGGAATAACAACTCTATTACTCTAGGACTAACCGTTCTCGATATAGTTGAGATTTTTTGCATTTTTTTATGCCAACTTTGGAAAAATATCCAATTTCCAAATAAAAGCAGAAATTGAATTAAAAATGCAAATTTAGTGTCATTTTGTGCAATTAAACTCAATTTAATGAGTTCTTAAAGAAATAAGGAAAAAATGAATTTGAGTCTGCAGGGAAAGTCATGTGCTGCCCATATCAGATTTTTTATGATAAGAGTGAACCTGAAATTTCATGATAAGTTTAGGTGTGTTTAAAATGATTTAGAACATATCTAAATATTATTAATATATATGAAGTATTCTTACACGAAAATAAGTGCTAATATATTAAGCAAATCCTGTCTATACTGCCAAAATTAAAGTAAATAAACTAATAACTGCAGTAAAATAGAAATAAATAAATAATAATTGAAGTTAAATAGAAATAAATAAAGGAAAGTTTTCGTGAAAGTATTTTACATAGTAAAAGAAAATATATATTTGCTATGAGTGTGTTTGTGTCGTTTGTAGTGGAAAATTGAAGCTTAGGATCGCCACGAAATTCAATACTGGAGTATCTGATCTCCAGGGACGTTTCACCTCGGCGATTTTTTAAAAATTATGAATACATTAAACGTTATGAATTTAAAAGTTGAAGTTCAGTGAAAATTACTCCATTTTACATTCAATTTATTCCACCACAGGATTTTCTGAGCGTAAGAGGTACTAACATAGATCAAGTATCAATACATATAACGTGAAGGGAATTCAGGTTTAAAATAAAAATACTAATTTTTTTAATTTCAGAGATATGATTTTGATTTTTTACTCAACCTATAATTTTATTAATTTAGGCATTTTGTAAAAATTCCACTTGAGATGGATGAAGAGTTCTTTAAATAGAGTTTAAAATTCATGCTTACTTTTCTAAGTAAATATTGTTAAAGATTTTTTATGGAACCGTGATCGGAAAATGTAGCATATATTTTCATATTTTTGTTTTAACATGATATTTTTAACGTTATTTTCAATACATGTGCTCCAGCTTTTTTTTCTTTGCAACCTTTTATTTCAATCGATCTGATTTTGTTTTACTAATTCCCCCGTGGTCAAGGGGCTCCTACGCACCACGTCACAAGACCCCCCAGGGTATCCCATGGCGAAGGGGAGAAGATTTGCAGCTTCACTTTTAGATGCTCCCCGAAGGGCGGAAGGATTAAAACTTTGAGGCCCTTACTCAAGTTCCATCAGTTATACTAACATAAAATTTTGTATCTCGTTGTCTTTTGTGGTTTTAATTCTTTTAATTTTTAATATAAGAATATTCGTTTTCAAATTTTCAAAGACTTAACCAATGAGGTTCCCTTAATCATAGTAGCATGTGATTTGGTATGCCATTGCCTTTGTGGTACATTTTTACAGTTTTCGATTTTTCAATTTTATCAGACCATTGCGTTTTGAGTCCGCCATAGGAATTTACTCATATTTAGGAAATGACTCGTTAACCTGAGCATCTAGAAATTCCAAACTTGATATATCGTTGTTTGTGTGGCATATTTTAATTCTTGAGATTATGTACCTTATCGGGCTAGCCCGTCCTCGGCTCACCATATAATTGTACTTGATATTTGGAAGTAGCATGTGATCAGGTGCAGCTAGAAAAATTATATTTGGCATATGGTTTTTCGTGGTATGTTTGTAAAGAGCCATACAGCCCTAACCAGGTAAGTCTGGATCTTCGAACTGGTCAGTCGACGCTTTAACGTTGAGCCACTGGGACGAAAGTATAAGCTCTTATTGTCGAAGTGAACTATGCAGTCTCCGCCCTCTAATGTTAGATGGATGTGAAACTGACAAACTGACTGACCAGCTCTTACTATTTTTACTTCAGGTTAGTTTCCGGATAGTACTATTTTTACTTTCCTTATATACATAATGTATAAGGAAAGTATTGCGACGGGGTCGAAAATTCGAATTCAAGTTTTCGACGGGAGAGCACGTTTCAAGCATCCCTGATCTCGAATCAAACATTTTTGAAGTGATGTCTGTGTGTGTGTGTGTGTGTGTGTGTGTGTGTGTGTGTGTGTGTGTGTGAGTGAGTGTGAAAGTATGTGTGTGTGTGTGTGTGTGTCAGTGGACCTGTGGAGACGATAACTGACGAACGAATGGACCGATTTGACCCAAATTTGGTACAAAAATCACAATCCGTAAACACTGGAAGCCTATTGTTTTTATACGCAATCGAATGTTCAGAACCCCCCTAAATTTTTGAATGAAATTTAGAAAAAATCGTCAAAAAATCAAAACCACTAATAAAGTTACGCAAATAGACATTTCTTATGTAATTTTTCATCAGAAAACGATTGACATTAATTTTAGAACGCTAACATGAACCGTTCTCGAGATATTGTACATTTTTCAAAAAAAATATCAAAAAGTCACATAAAATAAAAAAAAATATTTCCTACTGATAAACATGTTCACTTTTCATATGTAATACCATGCGATCAATTGGGTGACATCATTTTCGTGGATTTAGCTCGTTCCATTCATGGAAAAAGATACTCTGAGTAATACTTTTTGTATTTGAACGCCAATAGTCATTTATCTGCTGTAAGAGTAACTTATTTCTTAGTGCATAACGCTTGGCGAGATTTTGGCGACGAATTTGGCAGAATGTTGCCAACTTGGCGACTTTTTGAAATGTTGCCAAATTAACGAAAATCTCACCAAATGGATAAGAAATGACGCTAAATCAATGAAAATCACGATTAATTGTCGCAAATTCAATGTCTTGGAAAGAATATCAGTATCTACTATAAGAAAAACCAGTTTTTTTACTGTAAAAGTAGTAATTTCATTACATTAAATAAGGAAAATTATGTGTTGCCCACATCAGATTTTTACCCATGTTAGCATCCTGTGTGGTTGTTATCCTCTCGCTTTGAAATCGATGATTCACATCCCAAAGTCCATTGAATCCTTGTTAGCCGTACTAGGGTCACTTCACATTCAGACCTCCGACATCTTTGCACTATCCTACAGGGATGATTTGTTCGAGTGCCAATATAAAGAATCTTATTGCTCCAACCGGTAATCGGATCCTGGATATCCGAACTGGCAAGCCGACGCTCTACGTTTGAGCTACTGGGACGAACTTCCAAGTTCTTATTGTCGAAGTGGGCTCGGCATGTTATTTTATATTTACTTATATATTTATTTTTGTGGAATTGGAGCTTTTGCATCCCATTCCGCTATGGACCGTCACAGTAATATACTCGCGTTTGGAATATGACTTGAGAATCGAAACTGTTAAAAAGTGCAAATACGGTATGTTTCTATCATTCATGCATTTATGTTACATGCATTTTAATAAATATATGTTTCATATACATTTAAATTACATACAAATAATAAAATTATGTACTCGGTATGGTAAAAATGAGGTATGAAAAAACTGAAGTATTTGAATTTACTTGTTCATATAAAACTGTCTGAATTCATAGAGTACTTAGCAAATATATTGTGCTTATATTTCTAATTTGATCATATATCGGACTCTAATTACGCTTGAATTTAGATTTAAAGACTATACATTTTTTTAGTTTGAGAGGCCTTGCATCTAGACTGTCGATTGTTTTATGTAAATTATTATGTGTCATTCTTAAATAAAACGAACAATAAGGGGTATCAACTGCCATGCTTATCGTAAACTATTCAAACCGGAGGTTCATTTTCCTTTGTTTCAACATATTAACAGTCTTGTCAATTTCGCAAGCACTAGTTACTTTTTTAACGCCAAAGGTTCTTATGCCAATGTAAGTTTTTTCTAGAGACTCTCGTGATATTTTAATCTTTTCTTAAAACATTTTGAACTATTTTACATAGCAATAAGGAAAACCAAATCTGATGTAAGGTTAATTGATACTACGTGATTGATACATGTCCAAGGTCAATTGATACATTGTATCAACTTGTCTAATTTTAAATATGTCAACTAGCACCTGCAACGGTATAATATTTTAACAATCGTAAGCAGATAGAGAGTATACAATTACAATCAGCAACAAAATTATTATACTATTCAGTATCCAAATATATTCTTAATCTGGATGAATTTAAAAGATTCATTTAAATTGCTCAAACGACGCCACAGACCAGCGCAAATATTTTCTACAATACAAATATTTACACTACCAAACCCTATTATACTTGCATAATTTTCACCCAGATATTGATGTAACATATTTGAAGAAAATGAGAGATTATTATCTTTCTAGGGACATACTTACCAATGAGGATTACTGCACAGCTTTTACTGCAACAGCCCTCCTCCTGCAACAACTTGAACATCTATTTTAATCGTAAGAAAAATATGTGAATATGTGAATATGTATCTACAGTGTACTGTCCACTCCTGCACCAAGTTGAATATATTACTTATATTTTATCACAGACAAAAACATTTAAATGCACGTTACACCACAACATTGTCACGACTCATCTTTTACCACACTAGCCTGCTCCTGTAACAACTTAAACCAGTCTCCCCAACTTATAAAATGCTTATAATATATAGTTCTATGCGTGGAATTTAGAATATAATGAATGGACTATATTCATGCTTTGAGAATATGAGATTCCAGGCAATGTCAATGCTGTAAGCCAATGTAATATTAGTAATACATTTCTGGTGTAATCGTAAGAGCAAATTAATCTGTTGATATAAAGCTATTTGTAAAGTCATTCATCACATTCTATTTCCAAATAATTGCATTTTCTGTCATTGTAGTATTTCCATATATTATACTGTTCTGGTATTACGAATAAAGTGTAAAATATATCTTATTGTAAAGATTACATACAATGCATTGTTTGAGGATATTGAAGTGATCAACACTAATGTTTGATTGACGTTTGCATACAACTAAACATTCAAAATTCATTAAAAATAATTAAAGGGTGAGCTTTTATCCCAACATGTATGGCATGCGCAGTTAGTAGTAAACGATGATAAGTGAAGTATCAACATGTTTAGAAGAACAATAATTCAAATCCTATTGCACTGTTGAACGCAATGTCAAAGACACATGAATGTCACAACATATTAATGAATTTAAATATTGTTTATAAAGTTTGTAAAATTTTTGAGCTTTCAACTTTATCATACGTAGTAATGAGAGTTTTCCCGAAAATTTGCGATTTCGAGATTTTGATGTGAATATATATTTTATGACCTTCTGAACACGTTTTGAGTATTTTTGGAGTGATGCCCATCCGTCTGCCTGTCTGGTCGTGTGATTGTCTGGTGTCTGTGTTTGATATCTTGTGTACACAAAAGCAGCCACAAATCTTAATGGATTTTCACGAGACTTTATATCTAGCTTTGTTATCAAAAATATCTAGAACTAGAAAGAATTTTCTTTTAATTCGATTGAAAATGTTGCATTTTATTCTAAATTTTATAATCGCTTAACATAGCAACATTGACCAAAACTTAACATAATCATGCATAAACAGGTTTATTTGTGACTCTATGATCAAGAGACTTAAGAGTTTCAATCATTATTATGAAAAGTAGCCGTGATGCAATTTTTTTGTTCGTGACGTCATTAGCCCCCTCCTGGGGGGGGAAATTGTCAAATGGCATGAATAAAATATTTTTTCAAGTAAATGATCTTACTTTTAAAGTAAATGAAAAAATTTCAAGTTTCAATCTTTTTAAAGTAAATGATAACACGCTATAGTTGTAATCATTTGGACTCACAATACCGATTTTTCAAATACTTCCTTGCAAAATTTTAAATTTTTGTGTTGTTACCGATTAAAGAAATCACACCGTGTAATCAAATTATCTTTATTATTTCAAAAGGTATTGCGCGCTTACAATGAAATAATATTTTTTTTCATATATCGAGATCGGTTAGTAATAAATATTAACCAATTTTATTTATTTTAGATTCAATGTACTTATAAAGAGTATTTAATAATAGTGAACTTCTTTTATGACATTTGCCGATTTTAGTTTCAAAACATGCAACATATCTAGAACGATTAATGTTATATGTCTCAAAATTATGTCAGACTCTTTTAAATAAAAAAATAATACACACAGATCACTTGTTTTGTTATACATTTTAAGATATATTTTTTTTAATTTGTTTTGCTCTTTATGAAAAATTTAATACTATCTATTTGTCCGAGGTCATGAAAATCAATAAGCTTCTGAAATTTTTTGATCGAAAACACTACATTACATTTGATTTGATTTACTTAATATGTTCGATATATTGTATGTCCTGATATATCTTGAATAAATGGGATATTCAGAACAATGGCATATCAACCCTTTATCTACCGACGGTACTTTAAAGTACCATTAGATTCAAACCCTAATAAAACTAATTTTATTCGAACAATTCCGATGGTACTTTTGAGGATCAATGCTATATACTTCACTTTAGTGTCACTAGATATCAGTAAAAGTTCTAGGCAATAGTTCTCGTTCAACAAAGAATATTGTAGCATCCCTCTCTACATGTGAACGTGCATATTTATGACCGACGTTACTGTGAAGTTTATCTCCCTGTATAACCTAAAATGTTGAAGGTAAGTCAATCAGACATTTTGTTTTCGTTTAATATCGTCTATGAATTGATATTAATGTAAAATTTTCATAATGGAAGTGTTTATATTTTATTTGCACAGGTTTTTTTTCAGTGGTACTTCAAAGTACCGTCGGGTCGTACAGCGTAGAGTCGTAGCTAGAGATATTAGTGACCACGGCAAACAGTATAATTGACTCCCGTCCACCCGATTTCATATTATTACTTTAAAATAAATCTGATGTGAGCAGCACATGACTTTCCCTGCAGACTTATATACACATTCTCTTTATTTTAATTAAATTTAATTCACTATTAATTCAATTTCCGTTCTCATTTGATAACTGGACTCATTTTCAAATGTGGCGTAGAGAAAAAACGAAAAAACTAAAATATCTCGAGAACGGTTAGTCCTAGTGTAATAGGGTTGATCTTATTCTTTTCTTCGTTAAAATTACGTATAAAGCAAGAGTTTAATGGATATATTTCAGCATACGTAGTTTTTTATTTTACATTTTGTCGATTTTTGCGGGCCATTTTGCAAAAAAAAAAAGCAGGTTATTGTTTTGTGAATCATACCAAAATCTAATCAGCACCAGAGTGATCCACAAGCGACTTATCTATCACATTTTGTAAAATCCGATCCATTAGATTTTCAGCTAGAGTGGATACAAGCTTTTGCGGGCCATTTCGCAAAAAAAGGCGGGTTCTTTTATCCCGAGTCGTACCCAAAACTAATCAGAAACAGATTCGCCCACAAGTGACTTATCTACCAAATTTTATGAAATTCTGTCCATTAGATTTTTAGTTAGAGTGGATACAAAATCTGCACAGACAGACAGACACACAGACACACAGACATACAGACATACACACAGACAGACACACAGACAGACACACAGACATACAGACACGCACACAGACGTCACGCTAAAAATAGTTTTTTCGTATTCTAGAGGTCTCGAAACGTGTAGATCCGTCGAAAACTCGAGTTGCGATTTTCGGCATGATTCCAATACTTTCCTTATACATTACCATGTATTGCAGGGAAAGTAAAAAGAAAAGTCAGCATCTTAATTATTCCCCCTCTTCAGGTCGTGGACGACAACCTGGAGCGATTCCCCCCCCCCCCCCCCGCCTTCAATAGTTACGGCTCTGATCATGGAAGCAGTATAGCAATGGTAATTTAATGAAAGAAAGAATAACAAGCGAATTATTTGGCGTGGTTTAATAGATCCTTATTTTTAATATATTTTACGTACATATATGTAATTGGAACAGGAGAGGAGCGGGGTCATTACGAACTTAGCTCCAAGAACAATGTTCAGAGCGAACCACATTCAAAATGTCCACGACAAGTTGCATATTTTGTAATTTTTTTATATAAATACGCGAGTCAATCAGCTTCGTGTTTCTCAAAATTGTCAACCAATTAAATATTTCTTATGAAATTCTGGTGTAATCCCAAAAGCAAATTAAACAATCGATGATATGATATTTGTAGTACGATTTGGGGATTTAGGAAGCTCCAGATAGTTGCGTTTTCTGTCATTAGTGTATTAGTCACTGATTATTCCCTTTGGGGGTTGTAAATGTCCTATGATATTTGGAAAATAGAGAAAAGGTTTGAAATAAGTTGTTGAATATTTTTTCTTATTTTAGAATATAGCTGATATTTTATGCATTTAAAATCTCATCTAAAAATAGTATACTTTATATATCCATACTAATTCTGCCTAACACAGTATTGTTTTTAAATTATTTTTTAAAGAGAATATAGAAAATATCATTACAGATAATATATGTTTTCTATCACACCAGCTCATGTTGCGAGTGCTTATATAAAGAGGCACAGGGACCTATACATACACAAATATCTGGAAGTGCAGTCGATTGTTATATTCTGAACGAGGGAAAACATCGAGGAGAAACATCGGGACAATTGTTCAATAAATGCAATAGATGTTGCTTCAGTCAACCCCCCCCCCCCCCCACACACACACACACACCCGCTTATAGCAGATGAAGCTGCACTATTCTATGCAAAATTTCACTTTAAATAAAGATTTTAAATAAACTAACTGTTAGAAAACTGTTTTAACTACAAAATAGACTTCCAAAAGAATTATTTGATCACAGAAACGATTTTTTATAGCTAAAAAGAAATATATCTTGCAATAAAACAGTCTGATTTATCGGTCTGTGAGGCTTTGAATTATTATTGTTTTTTATTATTATTAATTTGTAAAGCATTTCATTATTATTATGAAAATATAACAGTATTATTTTGCAAAACATTTCATTCTTATTTTGTAAGCAAAAGTTTATTTTTATAATTGTAGAAAATAGGTATATAAAATCTTATAAATTCATCTTCCAACTTGGTTAGGAGTACAAAACGAATGTAAATTTACACTTTGGTTTAAATAATGAATTTGCAGACCTAAATGCGTGTTAACTTTCTTACAAAAATTAAATAAAATGGCTCAGATTAAACGTAAGAATTTTTTTTATAAATAAATCATTTTGTGAGTTGTGTTTGGGATATGTTATAGTCTAGTCAAATTTATCTCAGTACAACATAGTCTATATAAATAAAATTGAAAATCTGCCTGTATGTCTGTAGCATCATCGTAGGAAAATAGGTACACCAAATTTCATGAAATTTTGTAGGTAGCGGGTGAAATATCTCCAATTAAAATTTCAGTTCTTAAGATCAGGATTTGTCGAGATATTTATAAAAAACTTGCAATTAAATCTTCCATAGAGATAGCATTATGCTGACGATATTTTTTGCGACAATTTATTGAAGAAAATTATGTCATGTTGCTTAACACTATGCAACACTTTTACACTATGCATCATCCATATTCAGCCTATCGTAACTATATGCAGTAATTAAATCAAGATTGGATAATTACATCATATCGAGATACATTAATTACATCTATTCTCCATGTTAGAATTCAAATTTCACATAATTAATTTTTTAATTTCAACAAAAACTTTGCAACACTTAAAACAATAATAGGTATAACACTTAAAACAATAATAGGTATTGCACAAAATATTTACAAATAAGGTATTATTTATTATTTTATATTAGATCAGTTTAATGTTATGCAATGTTTAATAAAAGAACATTATTATGCAGGTATACTCGTATACATTCTTACAGAAAAATAAATGTTTAAAGGATATTATCTACTTTAAAGGATAAAATAACTAAATTTAAGACCATAAAATATTTTAATAATATAAAAGTATCATTATTAATTCAATATTTTGTATGCATTTCATTTATTCAAATACATTTATCAAATGCATTTATTAAAATTTCTTACTCAACTTTGGAAAGTTTGCTTTGTTTCTTCTTGTACATTTGTCTCTGTTGATACTTCTAATATAAAAGTAAAATCTGGTTATTAAGTAAAATTCCAGCAATATTTCTGTCATTTCGACTTTCGCATCCTATAACGCTTAATGTGGAGTTTGACAATAAGTCACTTGTACTAGTATATCTGAGTAGTAAATTTACTTAGAAACTCGTTGTAAATTTATTTTCTGGGCTTTTAATAAAATTAAAAATTATTACGATTTATCAAAATTTAAAAGGGCCGTCTAACAGGTAGCATCAATTGCCGACCACAGATGGCTACACACTTGCTCTTCTCACCCGATATGTCATGAATTATTAGAACGAGTTTTTGAATAATTCTCCCTTACGAACGTGACACTAGGTATTCCAGGCTCTGCAGTACTACGGTATCATGGTACCATAAAATAAACATCCAATCCAGGATTAGGCCATAAAATGAACGCTCATTTTAGTAATTTCTGAAGCCAAGATTTGATGTTAATTTCTATGTAGTTTATGATGGAACAATAGAAAAATCCTATAGCAATGCATGATGCGACTTAGAAATCCCAAAACATAAATATGGATCATGCAGTGTTTTGGGCCACTGGCTATGACATAAAGTAGCCAATGATGAGTTTCCTAAACCGCAAGCTGTTTAGCAATATGGACAATGAGGTTACTCCTCATACAAGCCTGTCATCCAATGGACAGATGAAGGCGGAGCTATAACAGACGAACCGAATTCAACGACAATTCAGAGTGCAGACTGAGGAATGAAATAGAGTGAGAGAGTGCAAAAATAGTCAGGCACGAGTCTGAGACGAATATAGTGATAATGTGCCCAGTGTAACAGTCTGTATGACCCCAGGGGACTTATATAAAAATGACGACCGCTGATATGTCCAAAACCGCCAGCATATGACTGTGACCATTGAACCAATGCTACCTATTTTTGTCATTCTTGAGGACAGTTTGTTATAATAATGCATTTGACTCTAAAGACGATATAAATTTTCGCTTGTCGCCTAAATACACATCAGTAATGCCAGCTTAAAACTTTATTGTGCACAACGTAAGAATTGTTATATACGAAATGTCAAGCATTGCTGAATTATTAAATAATTATTTTAATAATATTAAATAGCAATTTTAATAAATAATTAAAATTAAAAATTACTATCTCGTAACTTCAAAGGCTGCACTTTACTGTTTAACTTTTATGACGTATAGTTATTTACAGGAACACTAGTTAAGTCCTACAGCAAAGCCGGTTTACACAAAGTAGGTGGATTGTTACGAAAACCAGCAATGTACTAAGCATACTATATTATACTAACATCTGAATATTTAAATAAGAAGTACTTAATATAAAATTCCCCCTTAAATGGAAAGATAAATAATTATCATCACATTTTCGTGCGCCGCTATAAAAATATATGCAAAAGATATATTTTTATTGCACAGGATAGTCCCAATTTCGGAAATCTGAGTGTTTTTCATTATATGTGACTACTAAACAAATAGATAGTTAAAGAATGCTGAAACGTGCTCACTAGCTGCTTACACAACAGTTATCGTTTTCTTAAAACAGAAAAAAATATCACCTGTAATGTGATTATATGAGAGTACATAAACATAAATAAACTATGTTTAGTTCATTATGTATTTATTTCGACATATTTTTAAAGGTAAGTTAATATTTTTTTAAAAGTTGCTGCTTCTTTAAAAAGTACGAATTTTTGCTTTCCCATCAATAAATTGTTATATACAGTGTATGTATAGGAATCATGCCGAAAATCGCAACTCGAATTTTCGACCCGTCTACACGTTTCGTGACCTCTAGAATACAAAAAAGATATTCTTAGCTTGACATATCTCTGTGTGTGTGGGTGTGTGCAATTATGTGTTTCTCTATTTTAACTCAAAAACTAATAGACCAAATTTTAAAAAAAATTATAGGTAAGTTACTTGTGAGCCACCCTTGTGCTGATTTGATTTTAGTACGATTCGAGATATAAGAAGCCGCCTATTTTTACAAAATGACCCACAAAATCCCCATATCTACCACTCTAGATAAAAAAAAATTGACCAAATATCACAAAAGTTGGTAGATAAGTCAGATGTGGGTACATATTGCTTCGATTCGAAAAAAACAACCTGCTTTTTTTGCACAATGGCCCAAAACAATTGTCAAAATCTACTATAAAAGACTACGTATGCTCAAATGTATGGATTAAATTCTTGTTTTATACGTAATGATAGACGATAGAAATAGTAAGATCAACCTCATTACTCTGGGAATAGCCGTTTAAGAGATATTTAAGTTTTTTGTCATTTTTCAACGCCTGTTTTGAAAATATGTCCATTACCAAATGAAAACCGAGTATAAATTCTGTTACAATATTACATACAATGTTCCCAAGTGTAAAGTCAGCGTACATGAAAACGATATTCCGTATTATTTAGTGCAATTAATCACAATTTAATGAATTATTGATGAAATAAAGAGAAAATGAATTTAATTCTGTTGGGATTGCCATGTGTTGCACACATCGGATTTTTAGTCTTGATAAGGTAAAAGGGGAAATACACAACTATACTGCAGCCAAGGCCGTCGAAAGGGCGAGAGAAAAAGAATGAATTGCGTAGCTGTTAGAGTGGAGTGGGTACCTGGACTGCATAAACAGCTTAACAGAAACGTTCAATAACTTGTAGGGGTTGTTCGGAGCCCGCATTTATAGGAAAGTAGCCCTATGAATTAATCAATGGGCACTGACTGCACATATCCAGATGTTACAGATGTTTATTTTGTTTAGAATTAATAGTTTTATTCATAAGTTTCTTATGACCGACTTCCTTAAATAACCATTGACTCTCCTAAACGTCTTAAGAATCATGTTTTGTTTAGTTTCAAGAAAATATATTTTGGGGTTTAACGGGAATTTCTCTATACCGATGATGCGTATAGAATAATAGGAAGAATGACTAATTTGTAAAGAAATATTTTATTTTGATAGTTTATATTTTGATAGTTTAGATATTTAGATAGTTTAGATTTTTGATTTGATAGTTTAGATTTCTATGAGAGTATAGAGCGTACCAGTAATCCCATGAGCTTTTTTGATGATATAATTTATATTTGATTTCTATGACCCTTGATAGCCTAATGTTACGCATAAGTATTTGCTTGATGTTTCTGCATAAAGGTCACATGTAAAAAGCAGAGAGGACAAATAAAAACAGCAGTTATATAACCAAAACCTGGATTAAGCGTCCACCTTACAGAGCCAATCAGAAAGCAGAATGAAAAACAAGCCACCCAATTCGAAACGAGACGTGACACAGAATGAGTGGGCCAAAACACAGCAGAAATCTCTTGACAAGACGAGTCAAGTTTGAACAAGAATTGGTAAACCCAACTTGACGAAAAATAAGTGAAAAAGAGATATAATGTCCTCAAACGTGAAGTTATGGAACAAATGTGAAGAAAACGGGAAAAATTACAGGGCACTCCACCAGCCAGACAACAAAATGAAGTACTGGAAAAAACCATTTACGAAATTACTGCAAATTTTCTGGACGTGGAACTCATACAAAAAGTTAAGATCATAAATCAATGCTTTTTCATTTTTACTTCGGTTTTGTTGGTTCTTTTGTACTGACGAAGGAGATCTAGCGTATTCTCGAAACACTTGTAGGCTGCACTATTATTTTATTTTCGTTTAAATACGTTACACCAGCTTTTCTTATCCTTTCTAAAGAGTGTTTGTTAGATATTGATCATATTTTTGATTCTGGTAGTATGGTGGATCCTGTTGTATCAATTTAAAAGTAAATGTAATCCTTACATATGCACTTTTCTGTTTAAACCACCAAGTTTTTCTATATATATATATATATATATATATATATATATATATATATATATATATATATATATATATATATATATATATATATATATATATATATAAGCTTAAAAAGAGGACAGGAATCTCACTCAAAAGGCGTGAAGCAACACTTTCAAGAAGATTAAGATATATAACCCAAAATGGAAATAAGGAAATAAGGAAGGTACCACATGATTCGTTATGCGGGATTTGTGATCCCACTCCCCGGTTAAGCCAACTTTGTGTAGCGACAACACTCCCGGAGACCGGTGCCATTCTATATAAGAAAATACATTAATATTAACAGTATTAATATTAACAGTTAATATTAACAGTAAAAGTATCGGAAGACATGATCACAAATGAAAAAGTAAGAAAACAATTTCACACAATTACATACCCAGAAAAAATGAACTCGAAGCAGGACACAGAAGGATATTCAATTAACACGTAGAAACCATCATTTCACAAATTTCCTAATCCATATAAAAAAAATTATAATATGCATCATATAAGAAATAAAACTTTAAAAATCGTTGTAATTATTATCAATTATAGAAAATAAGCATTATTTAAATAATATATCCTAGATGCAACTGCGAAGAGCCGTAATGTATCATTTGTGCATATGGTTACGCCCACATTTCTCCACGTCCATCTTTATCATTCAGAGTCTTTTGGGAGGGGGCTTTGTTTATTTTCAATACATAAACAGAGGGAGGTAAATTTTTAATTATATTTTTTACTCCTGCTCAATATTTAAGAAGAAGCTGGAGCTAAAATGACCAAGAAAAAAATAAGGAAATTGAAATGACTTTTAATGTAGATTTCATATTGATAATAATAGTACAATTTCAAGTTTAAATTAAATTTTATTTTACATAGATAAATTACTCCGCAGCAAACATTTGGACAGCTATTAGTTAAGAGCTAATAACTTCATTATATCTCCGCTTAGAGTAAGAAATTGATTAAAAATTAAAAGTAAAGTATATATATTGTGTACTGTAAATAGCAATCAATAATATTTCAATAATTTATTTTATATAAAAAAATGAGTTGTGAAATATCCGTTTCTTCATTAAAGTTGATAACATCAAGAAAGTTGTGTCAAGATATGCAGCAGCAAATAAAAATAAATAATTCGGATCCATATGTCTGTACATTTTTCCCAGGTAACACACAATGCTTATGAGGTTGAACGGAATAAATTCCCTAAATAGGGGTGCTTAAATTTTCGCCAAAGTGAATGTGAGAGATTTAATGTAAATACTTTCACAGTTTTTTCGTGTTTAGAGCCAGATGGTGAGAAAACTGTTTGTACAAACTAAACTAAATTTGCAGTAAATTCTATTTAGACCATAGGGTTTTGATTTTTAAAAGAAAAAAAATAGTTCGTACTTTTGCCTCCGCGGGCCAAAGTGGCGCTGTAAGGTCTATTTTTAGATAATTAGGCATAGGAAGTATAGAAAGTTAACATTTTACATGCATTTTGATATTGACATCACATTTTACATTCATATTTGTACTTACATTTTATCAAACATTTTAGCAATCATGTCTCCCATACGCAGTAGTGCGTTTTAGTAAATATACTGATTTTCACGAAGAAAAGAGGTGGAAATGCAAAACGGTTATGCAAATTTTAGTCAGCTGACGCTGTCCGCATTAGTAAGTACTACTTGCTTTGAAGATATTAGGAAAACGGAAAGAATGTGTCGGAATCAACGATGAGCTACATTTTTTACGATCGTGCTTTTCTGTTAAAAGTTCGATATACTAACATTACGTGATCGTGCTTTGCTAGTAAAACTTGACTACCAAACAAGTGAAAATGCTTCTGCTGCTCTTCGAGAATATAGGAGGTTGAAGGACCTAAAGAATGGTTCAATGAATATCCCAGGTTTGTGAGTAGTATCCATACACCCGTATGAGCGCACAGACACTTTTTACACTAAAAAACATGATTTTATAGCTTATTTTATCTTTTTTTAATGAAAAAAAAAGGTCTCTATCCATTTTAATATTAAAAACATGATTTTTATAGCTAAAAAGATATATATATACCTTTTTTTACATTAAGACCAAATTTTAACAGTGAATTACTGAACTTTTTTAGTTAAAAAGCTAGACATATAAAATAAATGCGTGAAAAAGGAGGACTTCCAAATGAATGGAAGTCCTCTAATATATATACCCAGCGAACTTTTTTTAATTAAAAAGCTAGACATATTAAAATTATGCAGTGAAGTATTTAAAATAAATGCGTGAAAAAAGAGGACCTGAATGGAAGCACCCTGTTTTTAAAGGGTGGGGTTGAGACCCTCCCATATATTTAATAGAAAAACACAAAATGTTTAACTAAATCTAAACAATTTTATAAAATTAAAAATAATTATAAAAAAATGAATAAAATCATTATGAATTACAAAACATAGGTTTAATAAAAAAGAGAAGTATATTTTATAGTGGGTGGTGACGCACCCCCACTGAATTATAGAGATTTTAATTAAAAAATGATTAAGATTTCTCTAATTCATATTCGTTCAGAACTCTTCCATTTAAGAAGCGACTTTTGATTTGTTTTATCATCACGGTGAGTCGACAGGAAGTACATTTATTCAACCTTGAGTAGAAGTAGTCTTGATAACGCTCTATGACGTCCTTCATAGTGTGAAGAGAAAATAATATTTATTTAACTTGTTGCAAATTTTGTTCGTTAGATGGCAGCATCAAACAGATGACAGCATCAAACGGATAGTATATATTTCTCCTTTTAAAAATATTAATAACGTTTTATAAACATTATTTTCGCTATTTTTCGATCAGATAAATTAAAACTATTGATCTTTTAAAGTATTCTGATTGAAAAATGACTCGTTTAAAATTGTTTTTTCAAATGTTAAGGTTATATTAATGAATAGTACTTCATATATCGATTACCCTTGGCACAACGGTAACACGCGGGGCTATTGATATAAAGGCCCCGGTTCAAATCTCTCCCCGGATTGCTAATCAATTTGGGTTGAGGGTTTCTTGCCAAAAATGACGTCAGCTACTCTAGTCGTTGATCCAAAAGAGTGACAATCATCGAAAAATAATAAGTGGTCTGTTGAATATTGTGGATTCAATGTCCTGTATGTTATACGTTTGTATTGTCCATTTCCTTGGTCAATGGGCGTGGTCCAAGGGTGATCTGGAACTCTGGTTCTAGAATTCTAAAACAGCTGTTGGAACCAGACTTCCAGATCACCCCCCGGGGCCAGGTGGGCCATTTTGCTATTTTTTTAAATAACTCATTTTTATAAATATAAATTCACCCATTCTTCATAATCTGTAAAACCTCTTTCTTCCATCTCTTTTTAAGTTTTTCTCTGTATTCTTCATCAGACTTTGACTCTCTAAATATTTTTTCAGCTATAATATTTTTTTGTTCATTATCAGATATTGTAATAGAAACATCAGGATCAAATCCATTTAGTACATTAATTATTCTAGTTACTTTCCCAACAAAACATATATCATCAGCCTCTTTTAGTTCATCTTTTAACACTTTTATAATTTCGTTTTTATTCTCATTTTTTTAAATTCTATTAAACACAACTAATATCTCTCTAAATTTAATATTATAGAATTCTTCCTCCAGTAAGTGTATTTTAATTTTTATACCTAATTCTTTAATGCATTCATCTAAATCATATGTAATTTCTGTATTTAATAATTTTATGATAGTCTCGCTCAAAGATTTTTGAATATATGCATTATGTACATTTTGAGAGTCATTATATACATTATTATGAAATAATCGTCTTCTTAAAATAGGGGGTAAATTTATTTTATCTTCATCATACCATACTTCATATATTCTAGGCAAAAATATTAATTCATTTAGAGATGTAATATAATTTTCTCTACAATCTAATAATACTATATTTATTAAATTTTCTATTCCTTCAAGTGAAGTTAATTTATTTTCTCCACAATATAATTCTCCTAAATTTTTGTTAAATTTTCTATTCCTTCAAGTGAAGTTAATCTACACGTCATACAATATAATTCTTCTAAATTTATTAAATTTTCTATTCCTTCAAGTGAAGTTAATTTATTTTCTCCACAATATAATTCTCTTAATTTGTTAAATTTTCTATTCCTTCAAGTGAAGTTAATTTTTTATCTCCACAATATAGTTTTTTTAAATTTATTAAATTTTTTATTCTTTCAAGTGAAGTTATTTTATTTCCTTCACAATATAATTCATCTAAATTTATTAAATTTTCTATTCCTTCAAGTGAAGTTAATTTATTGTCTCCACAATATAATTTTTCAAAATTTATTAAATTTTTTATTCCTTCAATATTTCTAAATTTATTAAATTTTCTATTCCTGACGTTAATTTATTTCCCTCTCAATATAATTCTTTTAAATTAGTTAAATTTTCTATACCATCAAGTGAATTATAATTTAATAAAAAAATAGATTTCCCTTCAGCAGGATTCTCTATATTTAAGAAAGAGATAAATGTTTTTATACCATTATTATATATAACATTCATTTATTTAGAAACATTATTATAAAATATTTATTTTTCATCTTTGTTAGTTAATTGTCTCAAAAGATAAACACATTCTCTCAAGACTTTTTTAACTATAGAAACTTTTATATAGAAATTTATATATATATATATCTGTAGTTAATCTCATCTCTTGATCCAGTAATTTAGAACTCATCATGTTGAAATTTACTTTTGTAAATTCTCCATCTGTAAAAATAAGATCTTCTACGGTAATCCAGATATCTCTATTGTCTAAATATATTTTACTGACGGCATCTTTATCATATTCTGGGCCTGCTGCATTACCTATTTATTTTCCTTTTGCATCAAATTTATCATTCTGTAATATTAATGTATTTTTTTCAAAATATCTTTTATTCATAACATTTTTATCATCTTTAGGATCTGCTACATTTCCTATTCTTTTCCCTTTTGCATCGTAAGGTTTTCCTTCTGACGAATGTAAAGTTGTTTCATCTAATTCTTTTATTCTCTTACCTGTTTCTTCAGTAAAGGATAGAAAATCCTTATCATATTTAGTTTCTATAAGATTTCTCAATTCAAAATGATTATTCTTTATTTTAATCAAAACGAAACTTTTAGTGGTTAAATCTAAATCACCTATAGGATTTTCACAATTTTTTAAAATTCTATTTTCCATATCATAATTTCCATCATCCATTAATTTAAAACCTATACCTGGAGGTCCAATAGGCCCTTCTTTCATTTGATCATCATAAGGTGGATAATAAGCACTCATTTATTATAACATTAATTTTATGATTTTAAACTCTTAACCATTGTTATAGTTTTATTTTTCAAATTTATAAAACATCTCTTTCTTTCTTTAAAAATAATATAAAACTTATATTCTTTTTGACTATTCATTAATCTCTCCCAATTAAATTCAATATCTAAATTATTTTAATCGGTATAGTTTTCATGATTTGATAAGTCAAAATAAAAAATAGTATACATATCACCAAAATTCTTCTTATTTATCAAACATCCTGTTTCTGCATTAATATCATTTAATCCTGCATGTAAAAGAGCTTCATACACTCGATTATAATCTTTATCGGTAAAATTCGTTTTGTAACGCATAAGAGGAATTTTTTTATTATTAATCATCAACCAGCATTCAGTCATATCTATATTATCAAATATCATATTATTTTTTTCATAATTACCATCTCTTTCAACGTACTGAGGAATAACATAGACACCTAAAACTTCATCTGAGGCTGTAGTTGCTGTGACAGATCCGCTATCGCTTTTATAGGGACCTACCATCTTAAATCTATATCGATCCCAATTTACCTATATATCTTTATCAGATAGAAATGATTCCATAAACACGCTTTCTGCAGAATTTTTAAGTTCTATATAAGGTAAATGCAAGGTTAAACCTTCAACTACTACCTTATAATTAACATTTCCTATATCAGTATATATCATATTCTTATTTTCATTTCTTTGAATTTCTATTTTCACTTCAAAACCAGAAATTACCTTTTCATATTCTCTAAAGAAATCGATTATATCTTTTAAAGGTGTCCATATTTTAATGACATTGCTATCTTTCGTTAGTTCCCATCTCTTTGTGAATCCTTCGTTATAATCTTTATTCATTTTCAAATTATTAAAAAAAATCAGTTATTTTAGTAGTATCTTCTAAAGTACCATCATATTTTAACTCTTTTCGGTCAGTTGAATCAGATGTATCTAGATAAAAAAATTCATCTTGAGCTTGTGATGTTGTATAATCAGGAGTATAATGAGTTAATCTTAAAGCTTGATTCATGATTGAAAAATTGGTCTGTGTATTTGATTCAATTTCGGTATCTCCTATATGTACTTTTAAAGTTTTAGATAAAACCTCCACCATTTACCAGACTCACATTTTCGTTTCCAATGGATGATTTATCATTTTTTGTAGTTTTTAATTTTTGTTCAAGATATCCTCTAGAATATAAAATTTTTGCTTAAGTATCATTAATATGAAAAACATAGGTGGCATTCTCATCTGAACTATGTTCTTTTGGATGAATTTCTCTTAATTCATAACTTTTAATATAATCATTATGATAATATTGAGTATCACTCAAATCATAAATCTTTTGCATTTATTTAGGAAGAATTTTTAAACCACCTCCTTTCTTTTTCATTGAAAATATTTCATTTAATTTATTCTGTGCTTCAATAATAGGTTCAGTTTTCACCTTTAAAAATATTTGTATTTTTTTACTTTTTCTATGTAATCTATGTTTATTCATTTATTTATGAAGAAAAACCTGACCTAACAATTGATATATTTTTTTAACGTAGTTATCCTCAAAAATAGATATAAAATTAAATTCTACAGCTCCTTTATTTAAATCAATTAATTCACATTTTTGATTAGTAATCCTCATTTTTATTCTTTCAACAGGATCCGTTTTAACAGGAAAATATATCTAATTATTAAATTCTTTTGAAATTATACTACCAGGAGGATTTTTATTAACGAAAGAATAAATGACTTCTGAATTAGATTAATTTATTAAAGATCCTTTTACAGCATCACAGTGAATATAAATATTATCATTTCCATTGGATATATCAGCCTCTGTTTCTTCATCATAACTTCCATATGTCGGTTTTAAAAAGCCTATAATTTTATGAAAGTTACTTTTTGTAAAATCAATTACCCAACCTTTTTTCAGTTAAATAGCTATTCTTTGTCTTGCTTAAATAATACCAAATTTCACAGGTGGGTCCTCACCGACTATTTTTATCATATACTCATTTAAACCTCTTATAGTATAATTACCATTTGAGATAACAATTGTTATATCTGTGCCTAATTTATATATTCTAAATATGTTATTTCTATAATTCTCACTTATATTAAACCATGAAACTTCCATAGAAAACGACTGTAAAGCTAATTTTTTTAATTTTAGAGGTGTAATAAAATTTACAGTAAATTCCTCTGATTTCTCATGACCTTCAGATTTTAATATTATCATTTATACAGAACAAAATTTTCATTATAATCACTATGTTTTTGTGTAGGAAATGATTTGAGAACATTTTTAGGTGATATGCCTTTATTCCTTTCTCTTATATATTTCATACAAAATAAACCACATTTCACAGATGTAGGTTTCTGTAAAAAACTATCATTATGACCTATTTTTGGTTTTTTATTAGATGTAACAAGAAATGATTTAATATTTTTAGAAATATAGTCCTTCTTCATATTGTCATATTCAACAAACTGATCAAAATATTCCACATATTTATATTTAGGATCATTATAATAACAAACCCAATGAGTTCCGGGACCTGTTGATACATCTAAATTAATGATTCCATTTTCAAATTTTCCTATTGTTTTAGGTAATAAATCAGAGGTAAATACACCTCTAAATCCTTTTTCATTTTTCATATTCTCTTCAATCATTTTGTTACTAATTCCCAAGGTTGATATATTCCCTTTCCACGTTTTTTTTTCCCAGATCCCTTTTTTTGTACAGCTGAACTAGCTAATCCAGATAAAACACCTGTTGCTAATGCTGGAACTGCAAATTTAGCAGCGGTTAAAGAGGGTATAAGTGCTGCTAGAAATGGTAAAAATCCTCCATTTTTATCTAATTGAGTTTTACTGATTGTAATTCTTTTTCCATCATTAATATGATTAATTTGAGTTTAAGTTAAATATATCTCATGATTAGGTATTTTAGATTTATCTATTTGTAATGTTAGTTCTTCTTTATTTCTAAAAGCTGATTTAAGTTTATTTTTCTGACCTTCACTCAAATAAACTTTATTTTTTATCATTTATTAACAGAGAAATTGTTTATGATATCGTTGTACATCATTATAAGTCATTTCTCCATTTTTACTTTCCTTATATACATAATGTATAAGGAAAGTATTGTGAAGGGGTCGAAAATTCGAATTCGAGTTTTCGACGGGAGAGCACGTTTCAAGCATCCCTGATCACGAATCAAACATTTTTTAAGTGATGTCTGTGTGTGTGTGTGTGTGTGTGAAAGTATGTGTGTGTGTCAGTGAGACTGTGGAGACGATAACTGACGAACGAATGGACCGATTCGAACCAAATTTGGTACAAAAATCACAATCCGTAAACACTGGAAGCCTATTGTTTTTATACGTGATCGAATGTTTACAACCCCCTAAATTATCGAATGAAATTTTGAAAAAATCGTTAAAAAATCAAACCGCTAATAAAGTTACGCAAATAGACATTTCTTATGTAATTTTTCATTAGAAAACGATTGGCATAAATTTTAGAACGCTAACATGAACCGTTCTCGAGATATTGCACATTTTTCAAAAAAATTATCAGAAAGTCATATAAAATAAAAAAAAATATTTCCTCTTGAGAGACATGTTCACTTTTCAGTAATACCATGCGATATATTGGATGACATCATTCTCGTGCATTTTTCAAAAAAATTATGAAAAAGTCACATAAAAAAAAATTCCTATTGAGAAACATGTTCACTTTTCATATGTAATACCATGCGATAAATTGAGTGACATCATTCTCGTGGATCTAGCTCGTTCCATTCATGAAAAAATATACTTTGAATAATTCTTTTGTATTAGAACGCCAATAGTCATTTATCTGCTGTAAGAATAACTTTTTCTTAGTCCATAACTCTTGGCGAGATTTTGGCGACGAATTTGGCGGAATGTCGCCAACTTGGCGACTTTTTTGAAATGTTGCCAAATTAATGAAAATCTCGCCAAATGGATAAAAATGATGCTAAATCAATGAAAATGACGACTAATTGTCGAAAATTCAATATCTTGGAAAGAATATTTGTATCTACTATAAGAAAATCCTATTACTTTCCTTATATACATAATGTATAAGGAAAGTATTGTGACGGGTCGAAAATTCGAAATCGAGTTTTCGACGGGAGAGCACGTTTCAAGCATCCCTGATCACGAATCAAACATTTTTGAAGTGATGTCTGTGTGTGTGTGTGTGTGTGTGAAAGTATGTGTGTGTGTGTGTGTGAGAGTCTGTGAAGACGATAGCTGACCAACGAATGGACCGATTCGATCCAAATTTGGTACAAAAATCACAATCCGTAAACACTGGAAGCCTATTGTTTTTATACACAATCGAATGTTAAGAACACCCCTAAATTTTCAAATGAAATTTGGAAAAAATAGTCAAAAATCAAAACCACTAATAAAGTTACGCATATAGACATTTCTTATGTAATTTTTCATTAGAAAACGATTGACATAAATTTTAGAACGCTAACATGAACCGTTCTCGAGATATTGCACATTTTTCAAAAAAATTATCAGAAAGTCATATAAAATAAAAAAAAATATTTCCTCTTGAGAGACATGTTCACTTTTCAGTAATACCATGCGATATATTGGATGACATCATTCTCGTGGATCTAGCTCGTTCCATTCATGAAAAAAGATATTTTGAGTAATACTTTTGTATTTGAACGCCAATATTCATTTATCTGCTGTAAGAATAACTTATTTCTTTGTCCATTATGCTTGGCGAGATTTTGGCGACGAATTTTGGCGGAATGTCTCCAATTTGGCGACTTTTTGAAATGTTGACAAATTAACGAAAATCTCGCCAAATGGATAAAAATGACGCTAAATCAATGAAATGACGACTAATTGTCGAAAATTCAATATCTTGGAAAGAATATTAGTATCTACTATAAGAAAAACCTATTTATTTTACTGTAAAAGTGGCAAATTTATTACGTTCTATAAGGAAAGTCATGTGTTGCACACATCAGATTTTTTAATAACATATCTAACAATAAAACTACTTGATTATACAATTTCTTTGATTTACTTCCATTACATATTTTTTCTGTTAAATTTGATAATACATCCAATCCTTTACCAACCTTTATATCTTTACTACTTCGAATCAGATTTAATCTATTCATATAATTTTGCAACATATTTTCTTTATTTTTAATTCTTCTATTTCGTTCTTTTTCTGATTTAATTCCTCCTCTGAAAAATTTTTAGCCCTAGAAATTGTACTTCTTAAGTTGCCTCTTTTCTTTGATAATCCTTCTTTTAGAGGTTTAGCTTTTGCATACATCTCCTCTAATTTCTCTTGATCGTTTAAAAATACTGAAGTTCTGTATAATTTTTCCTCTTTTAAATATTTTAAATTTAAATATTGATCGATATCATAAGTAATAGATACTAATTCTTTCACAGCTTCAATAGGCTCTTCTATAGATGGAAATGAAATATTTTCTACAACATTTTGAATACTTTTTACAACCTCTTTATTTGATTTTTCATATTTTTCAATTTCTTGAGTGACTGGTTTATGAAATTCCACTAAGGTTTTTTGAATACCTAATTTTTCTTTTAGTTGATCTTCACTATTCTTTCTTATTTCTTTTTCTAATTTTACTAATTTAATTGCATCTTTTATTTGCTTTATAAACTTGTGTTTTCGTTCTTTTTCTAATTCGTTCATTTATATAATATTAATTTTTTACTGAAGCTAATTTTATTTTTTACAGCAGTAAATTATTTTTTACTGTTATATAAATGATAAAAATTAAAGATTACTCGGAACCAGATGAGTTACCTGATCCTAATCGACATCCTTTGTTACCTAAACATCCATTTAGATTGCTTATAACAGGGCCTTCAGGTTCAGGTAAAACAAATTTACTGTTATATATGATTTATGATTTTTTAAATTTTGATGCACTATATATATGTGCTAAAGATTTATACGAACCGAAATATTCTAAATTACAAGACATATATACATTGTTTGAAGATATAGAAAGAGAAGATATTTTGAAATGTAAAAAGAATAAGAAAACATTATTAGAATTATAGGATAAATACAAAAAAGAAGTATTCTTTTCTTCAGATGATTTTATTACAGTAGATGATTTAAATCCTACATTAAAGAATTTAGTTATTTTCGATGATTGTGTGACTGAGAAAGATCATAAAACCATTCAGGAATTATTTATTAGAGGTAGAAAGAAAAACGCATCCATTAATTATTTATCACAGTCTTATTATTCAACTCCTAACAATATAAGAAAGAACTGTAATTACTTTATATTTTTCAACCTACAGCCAAAAGAAATTCAACAAATTATAAGTGAGATAGATGGTAAATTAAGTACTGAAGAATTCAAACAAATATATAATAAAAGTGTTCAAAAACAATACGATTTTTTAATGTTAGATTTAGTGAATCCAAAAATAAGATACAGAAAAAAATTTGATACTATATAAATGAAATGGAAGAATATTTAGAATACAGATTGTATGTTTACAGAAAGAGTAGAAATTTGTATCAAAAGATAAGTATTTCATTATCACTAAGTAAGGTTATTCTAAGTGGAACGAGTTTATCAGTAATAGCCTTCCTACCGCTTACTTTTTTAAGTATATCGACTGGAATAGTAGAAGCTATTGATTTAGCATTAAAATAGCATAAAGAAAGGAAGAATATAGACATTGTTATAATTTTTATAAAGAACTCATTAATTCGTTTAAAGCTAAGGATATGACAGAAGAAGAAATTTATATGCGTGAAAAGGACTTCATAAAAAGTTTAAAATTTAATCCAGTTGAAAAATATGTAAAACTAATGCAATTGAACGGATATAAATTTATTCATCCTAAATAAATGGTTTGTAAAAAAAAAGGTGGTGATATTGTTGGATGGTTACAAGATAAAATAAATCCTCCAGAAATGCATTTACCAAGATATCAATATTGTGATCCATTCACAAAATTAGAAAACAGATTAAAAAGAGGTGATCCTGGAATAAATAAAGTTGATAAAGCATGTAAAAAACATGATATTTCTTATAGTAAAGCAAAAGATACAAAACAGAGACATGTTGCTGATCAAGAATTAATAGATGATTTAAATGCAATACAAGATCCAACATTTCGAGAAAGATTATATAAAGGAATTATTAAGGGGGCATAGGACCTTTAAACAGTCGAAATTCATTGAAAATAGAGCTATCTTTACAATTTTTTAATTTTAACCAGGTGTATCCCAGATGTTCAAATTTTTTTCTCTAAACATATAGAAAACCTTTCTTACTACACAAATTTTACTGAAGTCATATAATTATATGTACATTTTATATTGTTTTTTAAAATTTATACAATTTTGACAGACATAATGGTGTATGTAGCAGCCGCGCGCAGGATATTTCAAATAATATTATACTTATGGACTTCAATTTGATAATAATATATTTATAACTATTACATCTTTAATTTGTACACACTTTTTAAAATTTTGAAATAAATTTAATATTTTTAAAATCTAAACAAAATGAAATTTTCATTTTCAGTGTTAAAAAACATGAAATAAACCTCTTCAAAATTCTTTTTTTACTATTTATGGTGAATTTTTGAAGTACAAATTATATATATGGATGAAACAAGTAAGCCCAAAAAATTTGAAAGTGATTGGTTAAATATATTTTAAGATATGTTGCGCGCAAGGGCTAAAATCACATATCTGAGAAAAACAGCTTTAAAGTTTAAAAATACATTCAGTGTTACTTATTATCTTATTTTATACCTTAAAATGCCTTTAGTTCATAAATAGCACCTTCCTATGTCTGTTATGTAAGAAGAATCAAAAATTTTCTGCCTTTTAGGGGCTACTTGAGCTCTATATGTTGCTTCGGAAACTCGAACAGACGTTTTGCGCAGTCGTTTCTTGTTAGTCAGATGAAGCACGTTTACTAAATTTTTACATATTTATGAGGAATTTTTATCTATAAATTATGTATATAGATGAAACAAGTAAGAGCAAAAAATTTGAAAGTGATTGGTTACATATATTTTAAAATATATTGCGCGCAAGTGTTAAAATCACATATCTGAGAAAAACAGCTTTAAAATTTAAAAATGCTTCAATGTTACTTATAATCTTATTTTGTACCTTAAAATATCTTTAGTTCATAATTAGCTCCTTCCTATGTCTGTTATGTAAGAAAAATAAAAAATTTTCTGCCTTTTAGGGGCTACTTGGGCTCTATATGTTGCTTCGGAAACTCAAACAGACGTTTCACACAGTCGTTTCTTGTTAGTCAGATGAAGAACGTTTACTAAATTTTTACTTATTTATGAGGAATTTTTATCTATAAATTATGTATATAGATGAAACGAGTAAGAGCAAAAAATTTGAAAGTGATCGGTTACATATATTTTAAAATATATTGCGCGCAAGTGTTAAAATCACATATCTGAGAAAAACAGCTTTATAATTTAAAAATGCTTCAATGTTACTTATTATCTTATTTTGTACCTTAAAATGCCTTTGGTTCATAATTAGCACCTTCCTATGTCTGTTATGTAAGAAAAATCAAAAATTTTCTTCCTTTTAGGGGCTACTTGAGCTCTATATGTTGCTTCGGAAACTCGAACAGACGTTTTGCGCAGTCGTTTCTTGTTAGTCAGATGAAGCACGTTTACAAAATTTTTACATATTTATGAGGAATTTTTATCTATAAATTATGTATATAGATGAAACAAGTAAGAGCAAAAAATTTGAAAGTGATTGGTTACATATATTTTAAAATATATTGCGCGCAAGTGTTAAAATCACATATCTGAGAAAAACAGCTTTATAATTTAAAAATGCTTCAATGTTACTTACTATCTTATTTTGTACCTTAAAATGCCTTTAGTTCATAATTAGCACCTTCCTATGTCTGTTATGTAAGAAAAATCAAAACTTTTCTTCCTTTTAGGAGCTATTTGAGCTCTATATGTTGCTTCGGAAACTTGAACAGACGTTTCGCGCAGTCGTTTCTTGTTAGTCAGATGAAGCACGTTTACTAAATTTTTACATATTTATGAGGAATTTTTATCTATAAATTATGTATATAGATGAAACAAGTAAGAGCAAAAAATTTGAAAGTGATTGGCTACATATATTTTAAAATATATTGTGCACAAGGGCTAAAATCACATATCTGAGATACCCGCTTTTAAGTTTAAAAATATATTCAGTGTTACTTATTATAGTATTTTGACCTTAGAATGCTTCCAGTGCATAAATAGCACCTTCCTAATTCTGTTATGTTTGAAAAATCAAAATTTTTCTGCGTTTAAGGGGTATTTGAGCTCTATATGTTGCTTCGGAAACTCGAACAGACGTTTCGCACACTCGTTTCTTGTTAGTCAGATGAAGAATGTTTACTAAATTTTTACGTATTTATGAGGAATTTTTATCTATAGATTATGTATATAAATGAAACAAGTAAGAGCAAAAAATTTGAAAGTGATTGGCTACATATATTTTAAAATATATTGCGCACAAGGGCTAAAATCACATATCTGAGATACCCGCTTTTAAGTTTAAAAATATATTCAGTATTACTTAATATAGTATTTTGACCTTAAAATGCTTCCAGTGCATAAATAGCACCTTCCTAATTCTGTTATGTTTGAAAAATCAAAATTTTTCTGCCTTTTAAGAAGTATTTGAGCTCTATATGTTGCTTCGGAAGCTCGAACATCAGCTTCGTGAAGAAGTTTCTTGTCAGTCAGATGAAAAACATTTACTAAATTTTTACTTATTTAGGAGGAATCTCTTTTGTATAAATTGTATATATAGATGAAACAAGTAAGAGCAAAAACTTGAAAGTGATTGGTACAATATATTTTTAAATATGCTGTGCGCAAGTTGTAAAATCACCTACCTGAGAAAAACAGCTGCAGTGGTACTTTGATAAACTGAAACTCTAGTGACAAGAAAAGAATGAGTTACAGAAAATTTGACGTATTGAAATTGCTTAAAATTACAAAAATATATAACAAATATGACTTTCGCACATGGAAAATTTTGAGTTATCGCAGTTCGGCTAATTAATGTTTGGCTGTAGTTTATTATACATCCTGTGTTATTTTATATCTAATTTAGCATCAAAATGCACCTGATGCATAAGTAATTCCTTCCTCTTCCTCTTGTCTTTGAAAATCAAATGTTTTCTGCCTTTTACGAGCTTTTCAAACTTCATATGTAGTGCTAGAGACTCGAAATTCCATCACATTCCATTTTCCCCGCACTACCCGAATGGTTTTTCGAACACACTATTTTATGATTATTTTTCCACTTTTCATACCGAGGGCCACTTTTCTTACTTCTGTAGCTGTTGCAGCCTTTACAAGAAGAAGACATTACTTCGGTTTCAATAACCTTCCCGCTTTCTGCTCAGATTAGTGTACACACACCTACACGTGGCGAATACCCCCTATTTTTCCAACTACCATCTCCACTTACAGTAATATCTTTCGATCCATTTGATAATTCTCTTTCGTCCTGGACAGCAGTTTTCATTAAAGATTTAGCTACAACAGATGTGGCATTTAAAGTCCTGCGATTAATTTTATTATATGATTTCTGAGAAACAGGCGCTGGAAGACCCATCGTACAACAAAAAGGAGATAAAGCCGATAAGCCCTGCCTTATACATCGCATAGAAAATATAGCTCTTCTGTTTATTTCTGGAATATTTTTCTTAACACCAAGCAGTTTTGAATTTTTCACAGACTTTAGTTCATCACAGCTATCACAATATACAAGAAATGTTGATGCTAAACCCATTGAAGATTTTTCACGTATATTTATTGTTCCATGACATATTTTGCAGCACAAAACATCTGCAAGCTCCTTGAAAAGTACTGATATATGAACTATTCTATATTAATGTTCTTCAGATGAAATATGTGACTTATCAAGTGAAAGTTCATCTTTTGAGCTGAACAGTTTTTTTACTTGAAGCACTTAGCTTAGGCGTAGAATCAACATTTTTCATTCGAACACTTTTGGATTGTTTTTGTTTTTAATTACATACATATTTCATTGAAAACGTCTTCTTTTCCCAGAACGAGATTTAGTTGCCGGTGTATCCATTATTAGAAAGCAAAAAGCAAAAAGTTTATATTAAAAAATTGCACCAAACAGTCTTGTACGTTGAAGTTTACACAAATAAATATGCAAACGTGAAGAAGTTTGTAATGCATAATTATAAAATAGATTAACTGTATTTTAGTTCAAAGTTTTTATTCTTAAACAACATAAATGCCGCAAATCAATCGTAAAAAGTAAGAAAATATAATGAAAAGAAATTGCAAAACTCAGAAGAAATTCTCCACGTTATAAACAAGTTAACGGCTCTAGAATATAAACAAACTGGGCTGAGCAGTTTAGTAGAGGTGAGTAGTTGCCTTCCTGCTGCTGCAGAAATAATTAAATAAATAATTAAGACATGGTGGTGGAAAAAGTATTAGATTGACATGACAAAACAGCAAACTGCAAACGTAAACAAATAGTGACGTCCCTTTAAAAATGGCGGCGATGGCTGACATGAGAAAATTTTCAAAAGTGTATGTTGCATAAAAGCTCATAACTTTAGAAATAATGCGAATTTTAGAATGCGGTTTTTTGCACAGTGTTCAGAAATGTTCAAACATTCAGAATAAAATAAAATTGAAAAATTGATTTTTTGAAGGTTTAAAGGTCCTATGCCCCCTTAAACCTATTTTTAAAGCTAAAAAAACTTTTGGGTTAGGAATATCTCCTAATATGTATTGTGTAAAGTGTAAAAAGAAAATTCGAAACTAAAAATTATTAAGAAACTACTTCTAAAAATAATAAACCAGTTGGTAAAGGTATTTGTACAATTTGTGGAAGTAAAAAGAATACTTTTTTAGGAATTTAAAAGAGACATATTATAATCCAGAAACAGGTTATGGTGGTACTCAAGAATTGAAAAGAAAAACATGATTATCTAATGTTGAAGAATTTTTACATGAACAAGATGTTTATACTAGATATAAAACTATCATTCGTAAATTTAAAAGAAGGAGAGTTTTTGTTCCAAACAGTAATAATCAATTTGACGCTGATTTGTTATTTATAAAAAATTATAGCAAATATAACTAATATTTGTCATATATGTGAAAAACAAATC
Source organism: Amaurobius ferox (assembly GCA_951213105.1). Taxonomy (NCBI): domain Eukaryota; kingdom Metazoa; phylum Arthropoda; class Arachnida; order Araneae; family Amaurobiidae; genus Amaurobius; species Amaurobius ferox. The sequence continues at coordinate 63,848,073 of OX578145.1, read as the reverse complement.
TTAAAGGATGAAAAAGTAATTGATCATTGTCATATAACTGGAAAATCTAGGGGTCCTGCTCATAATGTTTGTAATTTAAATTATCAAATTCCAAAATTTATTCCAGTAAAAATCCATAATTTAACAGGTTATGATTCTCATTTGTTTATAAAAGAACTTGGATTTGATAAATCAAAAATAGATGCTATACCCAATACTGTAGAAAAATATATATCTTTCAGCAAAAAAATAGGAGGTATGAAATTGAGATTTATTGATTCATTTAAATTTATGTCTTGCAGTTTAGATAATTTATCAAAAAACTTGGGACCAGAGAATGAAATAAATAGATGTCCTCCATTAATACGGAAAATGAAATATATTAAATACTTAAAATCAAAATTTAGAGAGACATCATTACATTTTCCTGATGATAAATTAGATCTCATTACAAGAAAAGGTGTATATCCTTATGATTATATAGATTCTAGAGATAAATACAATGAAACAGAATTACCTTCAAAAGATAAATTTTATATTAAATTGAATGAATGTAATATAACTGATGAAGAATATAAACATGCTCAACGTGTTTGGAAAGAATTTAATATAAAAAATTTAGGTGAATATACAGATTAATATGTCGAAACAGATGTATTAATTTTAACAGATGTATTTGAAAATTTTAGAGATGTTTGTTTAAAAACTTATAAATTAGATCCAGATTGGTATTTTACTGCTCCTAGTTCATCTTGGGATGCAATGTTAAAAATAACAAATGTTAAATTAGATTTATTAAATAATTATGATATGATTCTCATGATAGAAAAAGGTTTAAGAGGAGGTGTTTCACAATGTTGTAATAGATATGGAAAAGCAAATAATAAATATATGAAAAATTATGATAATAGTAAAGAATCCAATTATTTAATGTATTTAGATGCTAATAATTTATATAGATGGGCTATGAGTCAATATTTACCATATGGAGAATTTAAATGGTGTAATCGTGATGAAATAAATTATGTTAAACGTGAAGTCCATAAAATAAAAGATGATTCAGAGAATGGATATATATTTGAAATTAGTTTAAGATATCCAAAAGTTTTACATGATTATCATTCAGATCATTATGTCCTGAAAATAGAATTCCTGAAAATTCGAAACAAGGTAAGTTATTAACAATTTTATACGATTAAGAGAAATATGTAGTTCATTATAGAAGTTTAAAGCAATATTTGAAAATGGGTTTAAAGGCTGTAAGAGTACATAGAGTATTACAATTTAAACAATCGAATTGGATGAAAAAATATATAGATTTAAAAACTGAAATGAGAAAGAAAGCTGCTAATGATTTTGAGAAAGATTTTTATAAATTGATGAATAATTCAGTATTTAGAAAAACTATGGAAAATATAAGAAAACGAATCGATATAAGATTATGTTGCAATTATGATCAAGTTAAAAAATTAATTGCTAAACCTAATTTCAAATGTAGAACTATTTTTGATGAAAATTTGGTTTCTGTTCACATGAAAAAAACAAAACTATATTTTAATAAACCGATTTATGTTGGAATGAGTATATTAGATTTATCTAAACATTTAATGTATGATTTTCATTATAATGTTATGAAACTGAGATATAAGGATAATATTAAGTTATTATACATGGATACAGATAGTTTTATATATGATATTAAAACAGATGACTTTTATGTAGATATGAAGTCAATGATTGATCATTTCGATACATCTGATTATCAAGTAAATAATCCATATAATATACCTCGATGTAATATAAAAGTATTAGGTAAAATGAAAGATGAAAATAGCGGTGTGATTATGGAAGAATTTGTAGGTTTAAGAAGTGAAATGTATTCAATAAGATTAGAAAAACAGAGTGTTGAAGAATATAATAATAATGAAGAAGATAAAGAAAACCATAAAAATTTGAGACTAAGAAGTCTACAGGAACTAAGACTAGTACCGTTAAAAACAGAATATCAATAGAAGATTATAAAGACTGTTTATTAAATAAAAATGATCAATATAGAACACAGAATTTAATTAGAAGTAAGAAACACGAATTGTATTCAATTCAAGTGAACAAGATAGCTTTATCAGCAAAAGATGATAAACGATTTATATTAGAAGATGGTATGGATACTAGAGCTTTAGGACATTATAAAAATGTTAATTCTATATAAATGGATGAGCGCTTAGGTGGAGCTTTAAATTTCACAAATTCTGAAGACTATTTGACTTATCTTTGTATAGATGATAAATATGATCATACTAAAAAACTATTATCAGAAAGTTTTCAAAGGATTAGGAGTTTTATATGCTATTTCAAAGAACTTATTCTATTACGATTAGCAGGGTGAATTTATATTTATAAAAATGCTTACTAATAAATGGAAGAGTTCAATAGACTGAGAGGTTATCCCAAAACGTTTAAATTAAATGATTTATATCCTGGGGAATATGATCTGATATCATTGAGAAAAATTAAAACTGAATATGGAGATTCAGTAATCGTAAAGTTAGATGATGAAGAAAAACAGTATTACCTTGCGAATAAACATGCAAAACTTTCTGATGAATCAATATATAAAATCAATAAAGGTAGAAATATATTTAAGTATTCGGATATGACTGATGATAAATACGAATATGAATTAGAGAAAGCTTAATCATTTTCAGTGGGGGAGCGTCACCCACACTATAATTATCATATGTTTTGTATATTCATGATGATTTCATATATTTATAATTCTTTTTAATTTTATAAAAAATGTTTAGATTTAGTTAAACATTTTGAGTTTTTCTATTAAATATATGGGAGGGTCTCAACCCCACCCTTTAAAAACAGGGGGCTTCCATTCAGGTCCTCTTTTTTCACGCATTTATTTTAAATAATTCACTGCATACTTTTAATATGTCTAGCTCTTTAACTAAAAAAAGTTCGCTGGGTACATATATTAGAGGACTTCCATTCATTTGGAAGTTCTCTTTTTTCACGCATTTATTTTATATGTCTAGCTTTTTAACTAAAAATGTTCAGTCATTCACTGTTAAAATTTGGTCTTAATGTAAAAAAGGTATATATACACCGTTTTAGCTATAAAAATCATGTTTCTAATATTAAAATGGATAGAGACCTCTTTTTTTCATAAAAAAAGATAAAATAAGCAATAAAATTATGTTTTTTAGTGTAAAAAGAGTCTGTGCGCTCATACGGGTGTATGGATACTACTTTTGTGAAAAATGGTTTTGCATCTTAAAAATTCTGAAACTTTACAAGTGTTACCAGGACGATGGCGTAAACTTATAAGGAATGAAGAACTTCATACAGTTGCAACTGCCACAGATGATCCAACAGCCGGATCTAGCAGTGCTCGGGTTTTATCCAGGCAAGTGGATATGCCGTATTCCACAGTATGGCAAATCATGCGCAAATTGCTACAAATTTACCCATACAAAATCAGACACACTCAACAGTTGCTTCAAGGAGATGCAGAAGCTCGCTTGAACTTTTCTCTGACGTTTCTAGCTCGTATGGGAGTCGATGAATCATGCCCTTGGAAAATCTTTTGGAGTGATGAGGTGCTTTTTCATATGAATGGAACAGTAAATACGCAGAACTGTCGAATTTGGGCATCTAAGAACCCTTATGCGTTTCAGGAGACTCCTTTGTACTCTCCGAAAGTAACAGTTTGGTGTGGCTTTATTGTTTTATTCATCATAGCTACGTATTTTGTCGAGGATAACACATCAATTGTTCCAAAGATTTCTTCCGTCAATGCTGAGAGGTATCGAACGATGCTGCTGAACTTTGTTATTCCGTAACTGCAACAGAGTAGATGTCTTGAATCTGAGATATTTATGCAGGATGGAGCACTTCCTCATATTGGATGGCGCATACAGGAAATCCTACGACAGCATTTTGCCAACAACCGAATAATTAGTCGAGCGTTTCTTATGAGTTCGCCTGATCTGATCCCTTGTGACTTTTGGTTGTGAAGTTATGTAAAGAGCTTGGTATACCAAGGGAATGTGGATAATTTAGCCACTTTGAAGGACTGAATGGCAATGCACGCCAAGCAAATCAATGGAGATCTACTGCATCCTGCAGTAGAGAATGCTGTTCAGAGAATGCACTTTTGGGAACATATGCAAGGAAAACATATTGAATCACACATGTAAATGATGCCAATATAAAAATTACTGTCATACGTATGTAAATGTAAGATGAAAATGTAAATATAAAATGTACTAAATACGTATACAATGTAAATGTGATGTCCTTTTCAAAATGCATGTAATATGTTAACTACCTGTGCGTCCTATGCCTATTTTTCTCCAAAAATTAACCTTACAGCGCCACTTTGGCCCGCTGTGGCAAAAATCCGAACTATTTTTTACTTTCCTTATATACATAATGTATAAGGAAAGTATTGTGACGGGGTCGAAAATTCGAAATCGAGTTTTCGACGGGAGAGCACGTTTCAAGCATCCCTGATCACGAATCAAACATTTTTGAAGTGATGTCTGTGTGTGTGTGTGTGAAAATGTGTGTGTGAAAGTGTGTGTGTGTGTGTGTGAAAATGTGTGTGTGAAAGTGTGTGTGTGTGTGTGTGTGTGTGTCAGTGAGTTTGTGGAGACGATAACTGACGAACGAATGGACCGATTCGAACCAAATTTGGAACAAAAATCACAATCCGTAAACACTGGAAGCCTATTGTTTTTATGCGTAATCGAATGTTCAGACCCCCCTAAATTTTCGAATAAAATTTTGAAAAAATCGTCAAAAAATCAAAACCACTAATAAAGTTACGAAAATAGACATTTTTATATGTAATTTTTCATTAGAAAACGATTGACATAAACTTTAGAACGCTAACATGAATCGTTCTCTAGATATTGCACATTTTTCAAAAAAATTATTAAAAAGTCATATAAAATGAAAAAAAAAATATTTCCTATTGAGAAACATATTCACTTTTCATATATAATACCATGCGATAAATTGGGTGACATCATTCTCGTGTATCTATCTCGTTCCATTCATGAAAAAGATACTTTGAGTAATACTTTTGTATTTGAACGCCAATAGTCATTTACTTCTGTAAGAACAACTTATTTCTTCCTCCATAACGCTTGACGAGATTTTGGCGACGAATTTGGCGGAATGTCGCCAACTTGGCGACTTTTTGAAATGTTGCCAAATTAACGAAAAGCTCGCCAAATGGATAAAAATGACGCTAAATGAATGAAAATGATGACTAATTGTCGAAAATTCAATATCTTGGAAAGAATATTAGTATCTACTATAAACCTATTTTTTTACTGTAAAAGTAGTAAATTCATTACATTATATAAGGAAAGTCATGTGTTGCCCACATCAGATTTTTTCTTTAAAAATTCAAAATCCTATGGTCTACATAGTATGTACTGTAAATTTGGTTGAATTTGGCCCAACAATTTTCTCGCTATCGGGCTCTAAACACATCTACTTTAATTATGGGCACCCTGCATACTAATTCAATATTTTTTCCCCAATGACCAGGTATTTGATATATCATCCTTCGCCTTTACACCGGCCAAAACCGTGAACCTTTTAGCCGTCACATGACGTTGCCCCGGCACAGCAGTGGGGGTTGGAACACACCGTTCCCAACGACACAACATACATGCCTGAAGGTGGGACTCGAACCCACAACCCGGCAGCTGAACGATCGCTAGAAAACGCTTGCCTCGACCACCGCGTCGGCATTCAATAAATATAAACAGCAATAAAAAAGCGAGACAAATATATAGGAAACTCATGTGATACTCATATGATTTAAATTTTATCTGCGTCTTTTACATAAATTATCTCAAAAACTTACACTATATCGAAATGATCACAGTCCCGCGTTTTGAAGGTGTTAAACTATTTTCAAACAAAATTTAAATATATGGAACTAGATAATATATCCGCCGCTGCCCGGGGTTTAATATGCAAACTAAAATAATGCTAACTGATTAATATTACAGCAAAACTCACAGCGAATTCATGAAAACCAAATAATGCTTCAACAATGCGCTCTCTTATAACAACATTAAATAAAATAAATATATATTTCTTAGGTGCACACACGGCTACCTCACGACCGCTAATTTTAAAATCCGTGCACAACCGGATACATTTTGTAGTTAAGGTTAAAAAATCGAATCACGTTCTTCAACAGCATGTGGTATATAAAATTCAGAACTGTGGCTCTCCAACGTATCTCAAGGTGTAGTATGCCTGCGCATATGCTCAAACGCAGAAACATAATTTATCGTTTTAGGCAAAGAGTAATATTCTCTTATCGCAATATTAAAATCGGCTACTTCGGGTCTTCAAAATACAGAATGAAAGATTTGCATAATTAAAATTTTTTTAAACTAAATATAAGTTTTAATTACATTTTAATTGAATGGATTCAAATTTTAAATTTAATTTTTAAAACTTTGATTATGCAAATGGTTTTATTTTGAAGTATAAATTCTTGAATGGATAGTTTGGCATCATATTCAGCAGTATTTTTATTTCTCAAAGCAATAGTTTTGTTGCAATCATGCGCAGAGAAGAAACATATACCAAAATAAAATTTTAATAAATTCATGAGCATTATACAATTTGTAAATATGCTGTTATTAGATTCATCTCATTGGAAAAATTATCCCATATTGTACAGGTATCCACTTATTAGCCGCACAATTTTGAGGTTTTATTGATATATTAGAAGGTATGCCGGTCATATGACGGAATTAAAAATTTGCAATAAATTATTTGGCGACATTTTTCAAGTTGGCGACATTTGCGACAGCCTGCCAAATTATTTGCCAAATTTTTTGCCAAACGTCACGGAAGAGGAATGTATTTTTTTATAGTAGATTCTTATATTTTTTCAAGATATTGAATTTCCATCGATTTGTGAGATTTCCGTTATTTTTTGTGATAATTTGTTCAATATTCAGACATTTTATAAAACTCGCCAAAATTGTTGCCAAATGGGGCAGTTGAACTGACGAACAAACACTGCCGAAACATCATTACAATACTATCAACTTTCAAAACACAATTAATTTAATGACTTAGCATCGTTTTTATCAATTTGGAGACATTTTTATCGATTTGGCAATATTGTCTTTAATTTAGCGATATTTTAATCAATTTGTTGACATCTTAAAATTTTGCCAAATTTATCGCCAAGTGGGACGGTTGGATTGGAAAGTAAACGCTACTGAACGATCATTACAATACTATCCCCTTTCAAAACACAACTGATTCCATTAATTTTGAGTCATATTTATCAGTTTGCAGAAATTGTTATCGATTTGTCGACATTTTAATCGATTTGGCGACAATTTCGTTCAGTTGGCGATAATTTGATGAATTTGGCGACATTGAAAACTCGCCAAATTTGACACTAAGTGGGATTGTTGGACTTGGCAGACAAACGCTATAGAAACATCATTGCAATACTATTCCCTTTTAAAACGCAATTAATTTCATTGATTTGACGACATTTTTATCCATTTTGCGTCATTTTAATGAATTTGGCGACATTTTCGTCTATTTTGCAAGATTTTAAAAAAAGTTGGCAATTCAAATTCGTCACCAAAATTTTTTCCAAGCGTTACCCAGAGATAGAGAGATAAACAGACAGATAAATCAAGGTGTTTGTTTGCATTATTAATAGTAGAAGAGATACAAAATAAAATATGAGACATGGGAGTTAACTCTGTTTATGACAGTTTAAGACTTCTGAGACCCCTTAAAGGGAAAAATTATAAAATTCAAAATTTTAAATATTAAAGAATCGTAATTACCATTCGGAATTTCGCAAATGTCATAATAATCAGTTTTTCTTTTAAATTGGGCTCCCGCTGCTAATCAAAATGCTACCTAAAATCTGTCTAAGGAACACTATTTAAATAAGTTCAGTATGCAGTGTCATGTAAAAAGTGCTAAAGGAAAAAATTACAAAATTCAAACTTATCAAATTTTAAAGAACCCCCAATGACTGATGGAAATGTTTATTGTCTGAGAATATGTCACTATTCACCAAAATTCTACAGAGAATATGTTTAAATTAGTCAGATAAAATTTGATATGCTGATTGTTCTATGACTACCGTTACAGAAAAATTGATTTTAATAAAAGATTGATAAAATTGAATATTTTAAATTTTAAGGTACTCTGGTGACAGGTTAAAATCAAGCAATTTTTTTTTTCATTTTCTCAAAAGAGAACACTGAAAGTTCTACAGAACACGTATTTACTATAGACAGATTTAATTCGATATTTTGGGTGTTCAGAAATCTCCAAGTGAGCTAGCTGAAGAAAGAAAAATACTCTCCAAAACAGACTGGTGTTTAACAATGTTCTCCAATATTGCTCTCCAAAACGAGCTGAAAAAAGACAAAGGACTGTTAAAAAATGGACTATTTTACAAAAAATGAAAAAAAATGTTAGAAAAGAGTCCAATATATCATCAAACATAATAATAATATCAAACATAACAATGGGTGTTATAAAATCAACTGTATAAGTAAATAAAAATATGTAATAAATATTACATTAATATATTATATACTTTATACGGAACTAGATTTTACAATACGAATGCAAATATACGAGTATAAGTGAATGGTAACAAATTTAACTGTTAAGCGTTTATAATAATTTAATATGCAAATACCATTCCTATGTTAATACGATGCTTAATTAGAACAGGTAAATTTTAGAGTCATCTAATGTCATTGCAAATAGTCTATGAAATGCCATAATTAAATCTCTGAATTATATTTACGAGTCTAGTATTCGACGCTCAGCTTACATTGCATTATTTATATTTTTTAATTCTTCGGAATATGATGGTAAATTTGCATTTAAGTTTTTGAGTTAGTAGAATTTTGCAAAATGTGTATCGTTTATTGTTTGGATTAGTAAACATGGAAACATAAATTTCAATATGTTGAAAATTATAGAGCTATTTATCTGAGTATAAAACAGACACAGGCTTTATGTGTTGTATTTTTATGTTATTTCGCAATAAGGAAGAATACGTTAATTAGCTTAATGTTAAGATTATCAACTCTGAATTTGAAATAGTAGCAGAGAAAAAAAAAGAGTGCCATTGACAAATCATCAATAATAAATCCAGTAATATTTGTTAACAATTTATAAATTACACCTAATTTCTTCCAGATATGATATGACGTTGGATAATTTTTGTTTTTCAGTTTGCCACTTAATCTGCACGTTGAGTTCATCTAATCTGTATTTTAGTTATTACTTTCCTTATATGCATAATATATAAGGAAAGTATTGTGACGGGGTCGAAAACTCGAATTCGAGTTTTCGACGGGAGAGCACGTTTCAAGCATCCCTGATCACGAATCAAACATTTTTGAAGTGATGTCTGTGTGTGTGTGTGTGTGTGTGTGTGAAAGTATGTGTGTGTGTGTGAAAGTATGTGTGTGTGTGTGTGAAAGTATGTGTGTGTGTGTGTGAAAGTATGTGTGTGTGTGTGTGAAAGTATGCGTGTGTGTGTGTGTGTCAGTGAGGCTGTGGAGACGATAACTGACGAACGAAGGGACCGATTCGAATTAAATTTGGTACAAAAATCACAATCCGTAAACATTGGAAACCTATTGTTTTTATACGCAATCGAATGTTCAGAACCCCCCTAAATTTTAGCATGAAATTTTGAAAAAATCGTCAAAAAATCAAAACCGCTAATAAAGTCACAATAATGGACATTTCTTATGTAATTTTTCATTAGAAAACGATTGACATAAATATTAGAACGCTAACATAGACCGTTCTTGAGATATTGCACATTTTTCAAAAAAATTATCAAAAAGTTATATAAAATAAAAAAAAATATTTCCTATTGAGAAACATGTTCATTTTTCATATGCAATACCATGCAATAAATTGGGTGACATCGTTCTCGTGGATCTAGCTCGTTCCATTCATGAAAAAATATACTTTGAGTAATACTTTTGTATTTGAACGCCAATAGTCATTTATCTACCGTAAGAATAACTTATTTCTCCGTCCATAACGCTTGGTGAGATTTTGGCGACGAATTTGGCGGAATATCGTCAACTTGGCGATATTTTAAACTGTTGCCAAATTAACAAAAATATCGCCAAGTGGATAAAAATGACGCTAAATCAATGAAAATGACGACTAATTGAAGAAAATTCAATATCTTGGAAAGATTATAAGCATCTACTATAAAAATAATCTAATTTTTGTTTACTGTAAAAGTAGTAAATTTATTGCATTATATAAGAAAAGTCATGTGTTGCCCACATCAGATTTTTTATTTGCTTTCTCGAGTTCATATATTCCTTAATTTTCTATTTTTTTCTTCTTTTCTATTTTTACTGCCATTTCGGCACACTAGGTGGCGTTTCTATATTGGATTCTGTCGTTTAGATATTTCCTGTTAATCGGTTCAGTCTATTGTCATTTCGGCGCTCTGTTCCAGGCTTGTTGCACTGAAGTAAGAAAATATAATTATTTCCGAACTGTAATCACGCTTTCCCCGTTTACATATACAATACAAAATTGGAAATCTGCTTGGATGTTTATTTTTCTCATCACAGGAGAGCGGCTGAACAGAATATGACGAAGCTTTCACGGTCGATTTTGAATAGCAAGAATAAAATTAAAGCCATGTTTTGAGTTTTTATGACCAGGGTTTATTGAGATATTAATAAGCAAGAAAGATCAATCGTGCATAAAGCATTGATTATGAAACACTTTCTAACTGCAATGCAATTTTATTTAAACATCTCTAATATGCGATACATTCAGCTGCAATATTTTTAAAATTATCACCTACAATAATTAATTATATCTGAAAACTTAAAAATTCATAGAAAAAATGAGCTTTATTCAAATGACGTCATTGAAATATAAATTGCGTGGCTGTCTATGTAAAATTAGTGAATATTTCATTCATACACTTTCACTCATCACAATACTGCAATAATTTATTTTACTTAAAAACTTAAAACCATGGAGATAAAAGTCATTTAGCTCTATGGTTAACATTTCATCGAAAAGTCTGCTACAAAATCGCCTGTCTCTCTATGTCAAATCAATGAATGTTTCATTCATATCAACTATATTGCAGACTAGAGCTAAATAATTTTGCTTTAAAGAAATTCAGCAGTTCTTATACAACTCATCTTACAGCTTGATGTGTTTGCATTCTCCATAAGTAAAATTTAGACTTCGTTCTAGAAATAATCAAAGTTAAATGATCATGTAAACTCAAATATATGTTAATTGCGTTGTTTCAGAATGTAGATGTACAAAAATAAAACAAAATAAATCGGTTTTAGAACGAATACAACACTAAATATGAATTAAAAAGAACTTCAAAAATGACGATTTTGAGACAAGATGGATGCCATAGTTTTTTAAGTGGGTCACGTGATCTCTTCATATAATACGGGTGTAATTATTATTTTAATTTTTATTTAAAAGCTACCGAATATATTTTGCTGAATTTTTTTTCATATTTCTATGGAGTAATTTGAATATTTCCTAAAACTTCGTGTGAATAATTGTGAATAGCAATAAACAATTAAGCAATTTGTGTATTTTAAGTTTGCTTAAAAACGTTTGAAAAATCAGGTCCCATAGGGTTCAATGTATTTCAGTTCTTCAACACGGGTTCAATTCAAAACTAATTGGGTGATATTATTCATTTACGGTCCTTTATGTCCGACAAATCGTCTCAACAACATACTAAAATTTTATTTTGATAAAGTCATTTTTACGGCAGTTATCGTGCAAACGGACAGACAGACAGGATGATCAAAGTCATGAACACTGTTCAACTATCTTGTAAGGTGTTAAAAACGAACCTCCGATAAAGATAACATTGTACAGACAATGTATTTATCTCCAATTTATTTGAATAAAAATATAGTATGTTGCTTAGCCACGGAGTAAAACCCAATGCATTTATAATACAGACAATTTTATTGAATATTTTTCGATTTACATAAAAAACAAGTATGATCAATCATGCGTAAAGCATTGATTATCAAACACTTTCCAATTGAATGTAACTTTATTTAAACGTATTTAAAATGTGAATAATATTATAATTTTTAAAATTATAGAATTTTTAAAATTATCACAGTACTACTACTTGAAAACTTCAGAATCGAAAAAGACAATTCTAATTACACAAAATAAATTTTATTCAAATGACGTGGTCATAATATAACTCATCTTCTTCTGTATGTAAAATCAATGAATATTTCATTCATATCACTTATATTCCAGAATCCAGAACGAAATATTTTAAAAGCACCTTCTAAAAATCACCCCAAAAAAGCTCATTTCAAAACCGTCCACTAGCTGCGATCACATCAGCTGATAAATATAACAATAAAGATCAATCATTCATAGAGCAATGATAATGAAATACTTTCCAACTGAAATGAAATTTTATTTAAAAATATCTAAAATGCGAAGCATTCAGCTCTGTTCGACGGGAGAGCACTTTTCAAGCATACCTGACCACGAATCTAACGTTTTTGAGGTGATCTCCCTCTCTATGTGTGTGTCAGTAAATCTCTGGAGACGATATCTCATAAACAAATGGAGCAATTAGAAGGAAATTCGTTAGAAAAATTACAATCCATGAATACTGGAAGCCTATTGTTTTTAAACGCAATCGAATGTTCTGAAACTCCTAAATTTTCGAGGAAAATATTCAAAAAATCATCAAAAAATTAAAACATGTAATAAAGTTACGCATATAGTCATGTCTTATGTAATTTTTCATTAGAAAACGATGTAAATAAACTTTAGAACTCCAGCGTGAAACTTTCTTGAGATATTGTACATTTTAAAAATAAATTTAATAAAAAAATCACATAAAATAAAAAAATATTAATTATTGTGAAATGTGTTAACTTTTCATATATAATATCATGCGATAAATTTGGTGACATCATTCTATTGGATCTAGCTTGCTCCATTCATGAGAAAAGATACATCGGGTAATACATTTGTTGTTGGAAGCCAATAGTCATTTATCTGCTCTATGCATAACTTATTTCTCCTTCCATAACGCTTGGCGAGATTTTGGCGACGAATTTTTCGTAATATCGCCAATTTGGAGACATTTTTAAGTATCGCCAAATTGATAAAAAAATAACTTTAAATCAATGACAAGAAATATCAATCATGCTTAAAGCCTTGATTATGAAACACTTTCCAACTTCAATGCAATTTTATTTAAAAAAGTCGAAAATGCAATACATTCCTCGGTAATATTTTAAAACTTATCACAATACTACATTGATTTATTATATTTGAAAACTTAAATCTTCATTGAAAAAAATGAACTTCATTCAAATGACGGCATTGAAATATAAATTGCGTGGTTTAAATATCTCTAAAATGCAATACATTCCTCGGTAATATTTTTAAATCTATCATAATACTACGATAATTTATTATATTTGAAAACTTCATCGAAAACAACTGAAATTAATTCAAATGACGTCATAGAAAAAATAACACGCCTGGATCTCTCTATAAAAGCAGGATTTCATTCATAACTTTCTCCATTTCATTCATCACAATACTATAATAATTTATTTTATTTAGAAATTAAGACAATGGAGCTACAATTCATAAACTTTATGCTTAAAACTTCATCGAAAAAAATCGTCCTTCTGTTTATAAAATCAATTAATATTTCATTCATATCAGCCATGCAGACTCCATGGACTGAATTATTTTGTGTTAAAGAAATACAGTAATTCTAATACAACTCATTCTACATATTTTGCTGTTTACATTTTACATAGGTGAAAAATAGGCTTAGTTGTAGAAATAATCAAATTTGAATGAGAATTTAAACTCAAATATATTGTCATTGTGTTGTTTTAGTATGTAGATGCACAGAATTTAAGCAGAAATAAAGTAGTTTTAGGTTGGATACAACACATATGAATTAAAAAGAACTTTAAAAAATCACGAATTTGAAACAAGATGGATGCCATATATCATTTTGAAGTGGGTCATGTGATCGTTTCATATCATGGTCACGTGATCGTTTCATATAAGATGTGTAATTATTATTTTAATTTTTATTTAAAAAACTTCCAAATATATTTAACTGAATTTTTTTTTATATATTTTATGGAACAATTTAACTATTACCTAAAATTTTCGAAGCAATTTGTGAATTTTAAATCCGCTTAAAAAATGTTTGAAAAATTAGGTCCCATAGGGCTCAATGTATTTCATTTTTTCAACCCGGGTTCAATCCAAAACTAATTGTGTGATATTATTCATTTATATTCCCATATGTCCTACAGATCGTCTGAACAACATACTAAAATTTCATTTTAATTAAGTCATTTATACGGCAGTTATCGTGCTAACGGACAGACAGACAGACAGACAGAATGAACAAAGTCATAAACACTTTTCAACTTTGTTGTAAAGTGTTAAAAATGACTACTACATGATGAAAATTCCTTAACTTGTTAAAAAATTTAAGAATTTACGCGTACTTTAAGAATAACCTATTTTTTCATCCGTAAATTTTAGATACATTTTGGTGACGAAGTTTTCAGAATATATCCAACTTGGTGACTTTTTTAATGTTGACAAATTAACGAAAATGTCACCTACTTGATAAAAATTTGCCAGATTGATGAAACTGAAGCTTAATCAATGAAAATACGACTAGTTGATGAAAGTTCAATATCTTGGAAAGATCACATAAATAGACTATAAGAAGAACCCATTTCTCCGTCCGTCCATAACACTAGGCGAGATATTTATTTGGACGTCGCCGTCACCAACCTGGCGACTTTTTAAATGTTGTTGAAGTAACAAAAACTTCGTCAAATTGATAAAAATGATGCTAAATGAGAAGGAATGTTTTGCAAATTCTGATTTCCGTCATGTGACAGGCATACATTCTATAGTAACTAAGAAATGTTCTTCTCTTCACTTGTATGTAACACTTGTTGATGTATTTCACAAACTTGAAACATATCTAGCAATGTTTCGCCAACTTGGCTATATTTTGCCTATGATAGACAAAATTTCGTCAAAATTGTAAAAATGATGCTAAATTATTGAAAATGACACGTAATTTTTTAATTAATTATTCAAATATTTTAATATATGGACTATATCGCTTATGCTATCAATATTGAAAATTGTTAATTTACATTGATGTGAAAGATAAGTTATTTGGGTACTTTGAACTAGTATTACATGTTGTCAACCGGAAGATCGCCAAATATACATTTTTACGTTAAAAACACAGTGCCGTGGATATTATACTTTATTATTTAGATGTAAAAGGAGTAAATGCATTGCATTATATAAGGAGAGTCATGTGTTGTCCACATTAGATTTTTTACAATGGAGACCAGGATGTTTTTTATTCTACAGTTATGTACGTGAAGATGGTTTTGTATTGAGAGAACAGAAGCTTTTTTTTTAATAGAAATATCATTTAGATTAGCATAAGAATTTACACGTAATTGTGAATTTTATTTTTCTTTATATTATGCATTCCGTACGATGAACGGGTATTCTTCTATTTATTACTAACAATAAGGTAAATATCGAAACATGGAACTAACACTAATGTGAAACTAACACGTGGAACTAACTAACATAAAATTATGTACTATCAATGTAGTTGTTCCCAAATTACTGAGTGCTTTGAATAAAATGATAAATAAGTAGGGTATGTGGCACGAAATGAAAACAAGATGTAAGTGACGTAAAACATAAAGTAATGGCGTCCAAATTTGATAGATGAAAAGGTTTCGCAAGTTCTACTTGCCTTGGAAGCCATACACAAATCCTTGAAGTATAACGTACGTAAATGACGTAACGACGTAACGTAATGACGCGCGTGAAACTTTTTAGATATAAATGTTCCGCAAGGTGAATCTATGTGGCAAGTTTTTACCCACAAAGTGGTCTGGAAACCGAGAACTAGCCTTTAAAAGATGGCCTTCTAAATGACGCAATGGTGTAAATTAATGACGTGAATATTTTATGGATGAAAACGTTCCACGAGATAAAACTGTGTGCCGAGTTTCAACTTTCAAAGTTATCCTTGAGCCGAGGAGGTGTCCGGCAAAGAAGTTGAACGAAGGGACTCAATAAGAAGTGTAGAGAAAAATGAATATAATAAAACAAAAATTATTATAAATATATCCAATCTTCTAAAATGTATACATTTTTAAATATATTTTTGTATAAAAGGCAGACTAATCTGAAATTTAAACTTCACGACGTCTAAAAAAATACTATAATTATATTAATACAGTTATCCAATCTTACCTTGCGTGCTTCATATTTTACTGTGATTTCTGAATGCTACATAACTTATGTGATATGAAGATATTTTTTTTTAAGTTTAAACCCTATTTCTTCATGGTTGTAAAGTAAAAGAGATAGCTATCCATCATAAAACGGAAAACTTGGCGATCAAAAATTTATGATATTTAATTCTCTCTTGAGATGTCAGATTTACCCAAGTTGATTGATGGTACAAATGGTTATGGAGTCTATGACCTCTAGCTTAAGCGTGAAGCAATATTGTGTGTTAAAGGGTCTTTATGTTTTGCTCTAGTGTCTTTCATAAAATATTCAGATGCGCAAAGTATTTAACATTAACAGCCTGACTTTTATATATCAACATATGAAACATTTAATTTAAATTCAACTCATTTTTGAAGTGTTCTATATTTTATGGACGAGGTAATTCTTTTAGAAGAAAATATGCTAGTTAACCATTTTATAGGTCGTTTTCAGAGAAATTGCAATGGCGCAAAACTGAAATTTTTATAACGTTTAAAATAGATTTAGGAACTAATTTCAAGTCACTAGTGGTGTAAGTAATAAAAACAAAGTCATGAAAGTAATAAAAACACTAAGCAATGAAAACATGACTGGCTGGAACAAAGGAACAGCCTTTTAGGAGCTGGGATAGAGAATAGATACGAACGAATAATATGCTCTCACTGGGGTGCATTTTGAATATCAGACGGAGAAAACACAAGATAATTTTGCTTGGAAATTCAATTTCGTGAGAAACTACCTCTAGCAACAAAACCGATTTGTTTGCGCCCAGGCATAGAATGCTTCAATGATAATTCGGATTTATTTGCGGTAGATAGTGAAAGGTCTGAATAGGCTATATGCTTCATGGTTATTATAGTGTATAGTCATGTTCTGTAAAGGACACGTGGACATACGTAATACATATACAATACGGGGTAGCATAGAGTAGCAGATTTTGACGGGCACTCTTAGAGATTGTTTAGTTAGGAAACCGGTTTAAGACCACGTAGCTTGTGCGTGTTTATGCT
Source organism: Amaurobius ferox (assembly GCA_951213105.1). NCBI lineage: Eukaryota > Metazoa > Arthropoda > Arachnida > Araneae > Amaurobiidae > Amaurobius > Amaurobius ferox. Next base: position 63,830,656 of record OX578145.1, on the reverse strand, counting down.
CACTAGCTTAAATGAGTGTAAAAATGTTTTTCAGCAGCACCGGACTTCCACTATATAATGCAATGAATTTTGTTGTTTGTTTACTTGTATGTGTATATATATATATATATATATATGTATATATATGTATATATGTAATATATATATATATATATATATATATATATATATATATATATATATATATATAGTTTTATATATATAGTTATATAGTTTTATATAATAAAATTTATAAAACTTTAAACGAAATAGTAAAATTATTTCTCATTCTGACTTAATTTGTACTTTACCTTGACTGCATTTTCTACATTTGTGGAAATAACTTTTTGAATAACATGGGATTAGAAAATATAGGTATTAAAACCTAATAAATGCAGTAACTGCTTCAACCACACATGAGATGCACCATTAACACAACTATTTTTCAATCGTGCTACGACGAATCTTCTAAATGTGCTCACTGGATGCATAAATGAGTCCAATTTCTTGATAACTAACACGTTTATTCACAAGCACAGGCAATATAAACAGAAGCAATATACAGTAGTAGCAATATATAAAACAGAAGCAATATACAGTAAAAAAGCACTTAAAAGCTCTACTAATTTCACAAAATAAGTGATACTATTTCCAAAACAATTACTCATCTTATTTCACAAAACAGCGGTTACAATTCTTAAAACATTGTGTCACAGTTCAGTGTAGCTCGTATCATGTGAACTGCCCTCCAACTGACTGATGGCTCCTTTTATAGAAACTTCTAGAAATATCACATATCTCGGAGAGTATTCGTAATTTGGAGGTGGTTATCGAACCTTCGAAAAGTCGCCAATAATTACCAAAATACAGCTGATAAATTTTTATAGAATTTATGTCAGTTTTATATGCTATTAAAGTAATTTATTAGCGATAAATTCGATGTTAGCACCGTGAAACAAAAAGCAGTTTAAAACTATCATATATTTTACATAGCCATGTCCAATATGTAAATGAAATATAAATATAAAAAGTTATAACAGTTACTTAATGACCATTGATGAAAGTCCAATGTAACCCCAGTAGCAAATTAAACAATCGATTCAACACTGTTAGCACAATGATTTAGGAATTTCGATTACCAAGTAATTCAATTTTCTGTCAGTGTTTTTGTTTCTAATTATTCCCCATTGGAGAAAAAAGTTGACAACATCAATATTTAATTAAATTGGATGAAACTGTTGAAAAGGAACTGTTGAATACGGTGTATTGAATTGATTTGATAAAAGTTATGATGGTGATATGCATGTATTAATCTTCCAAAGTGTTCTCTAGTGACAACAATTACTACAACTGTTTATGCTAACGTAATTGGTTTGCTTAAAGAATTAAACTAAATGGGATTTCTGCAAATGGTGTATTGACTGTTAAGTTATCTCTCTCTCTCTCTCTCTCTCTGTATATATTTCTCTAAATGATTAAGATACGGTTGTTCTAGATAATAATGTTGTTCCGGTATATTCATTCCAATCACCAGCTAAATGTCAAATTGCATTAATATTACTAATCATTATTATTATGCAATATTGAAACATTATTGGATGCATGATTTTATTTTTATTGGTTTAAAATCAACACCAATATTTGAATTGCATTGTTTTGTAATGCCATGCATATAATTTTGCTAATGTCTAGCTAATATTAAATAAGATTCAGTTACATATCCGATTAGTATTTTAGATGGAATTGTATATTCTGACAAACAAATGCCTGTTTCAGTCAAAAAATCAAACACAAGTGTCATGAGCCATCACATACATTGTATCACATATTTTGGTAATTAATGTTGAAATATTTCATGCCCCGGGATTGCGCAGGAATGAAGGGGGCCAGGTGTAGCAATTACTCGAAATGTATATATAAAATGTATTGTGTTATATAGCGATGACTCTTCACAGACGAGATGGGATTTTGTAGCGCCTTGGTTTAAAATGCACATTTGACATGGGATGTAAATATTCAGAAATGAGTTTGTAACAAAATGTCATGTTCAAGCTACAAATCTTTAGAAATTTATAGCCCCAGTCAGGTGTGGCTCTCTCTTCGCGGTCCGACCTGGGACCACCCGGTCTGTAGGAACCCTCCGGTCCTAGAATTTTAGTGGAGCGCATAGAAAATGAGAGTCATTTCGCAGACCAATAGTGAGAGTCGAAATTTTACCGCCCTTTTTATTGCACTTCAAAAACATCGTATGGGAAGACGGGGGACTTCCGTACTATAATTTTGTTCCCCTCGTTTCAAAAATTCTGAAGGGACTTTGAAAAATGTGAAATTTAGATGCCTTTCTGATCTCTAGAGAATAGTTCTTCAAGTGCGGGACACTTGTTTTCTTGAAGCCCGATGCGGCATGCATTTTGATGCATCTCCAGGCACGATATCCGCGACCCCAATCTAGGGCGGCCAATGCGTACATCAAGGAACCGACGTCTTGTGTCCGGTTGTGCGAGCAAGCACACTAAGACGTAGCTCGTGGTCAGGTGCGACCATTCAACCAGCCGAGTCATGGCGGCTCGTAGCCAAAACGAGCCAGCACCGAATCAGAGAGAGCGCGCATTCTTCGAGCGGTGGTGAATATCGAAGCAGTGAAAAAGTCGCCACTTTGGCTTCGCAGTGCAACACAGCTCTGTCTTCAACATTTCCAAACACTCCATCCATAGGAGTTTTATTACTTTCTTTGCACCTCCATGGCTATAGTAATCAAGTTATAAACAACACGTCACTCTGGTATGGTAAATTTCCATAAATGTGTTATAATATCGAGAACATATTGATTACAAATACTGAATTTGCAATATCACAATAATTACAATATTACATTTATATTGATGGATAGACGATATTGGCTAAAGACGGTATTGGCTAAAATATCACCCCTGCATAAAACTTTTCAATTTTCTTAAACATTTGATCGTGTTTCATTAGGAATATTATTTGAATGAATAAATGATAAAATAATAATAATTTTTTTTTCAAATGGCAGAGAATAAGACATACATTATATACAAACAGAATAAATATCCCGAACATATAACATGAACAGTCGATGTTTCTTAAACAATGGCCAGAGCCGTGAACCTGTTAGCCTTCACGTGACGTTGCCCCAGCGCACCAGTGGGGGTCGGAACACCCCGCGTCCAACATCACAACATCCATGTCCGCAGGTGGGACTCGAATCCACAACCCGGTAACCAAGCGATCACAAGGAAACGCCTGCCCTTGACCGCTTGACCACCGCGTCGACATTATTAAAAATTATGAACAATTTATTTTAGTCGGTCTTTAGAGTACAATAAGTGTATCACATATGTTTAAGAAAGTTCTTGCTTCTAGCGGCATTTAGAAATTTATCTGTCTTCCATTAAAATAAAAATGAAGAGCTACACTTTATTTTTATAGGAGAAAATAATTTTTAAATACTCATAGTTTTCTCTTGTTTTTAGCCCTATTTTTAAGAATTTTTTACAAATATTAAAACATCTATTAAACGCTTCGAGTTTCTGAAATTTTCTGGCTATTCTCAGGATTGATAGTTTGGTTTTAAAAAAAAAGGTTAACATCTGGAAAAAAAGACCCAGAATTCAAGACCAACCATTTAATCTAACAATGGTACCCCATTTAAGTCCAACCATTTAACTCCCCAATTCAATCCTATTTAAGCCAAATCATAAAACTAATATTTTGTGGTTGGTCTTAGAATTGACGATTCATAAGCCCAACCACAAAATATTATTTTATTGATTGGGCTTAGGAATTGACGGATTTCATGTTTGGAATTACCATTGTCTATTAGATGCTAGTTGTTAAATAATTATGTCACTGCGTGTACTGTAACTCTCAAATACACTCTCATGTGTACATACAAAATTGCAGGTTTTATTTCACACCTTTCTTGTTCTATGTCAATTGTAAAATATAAACATTGTTTCTTCAAATTTTAACAAAATTTGTTTTCTGACAAAATAACTTTTTAGTTCCATATCAATTGCAAAATATAAAGATTATTTTTTCAAATGTTAACCACCTTTGCTTTGTGACGAAATAATTTTTACAAAGTATATCAATCATTATCTTACGTTAATCTTCACAATAGACATGCAAATGTAACTTACGTTGTCCAGGATTTTGACAAAATAACTTTTTAGTTCCATATCAATTGCAAAATATAAAGATTATTTTTTCAAATGTTAACCACCTTTGCTTTGTGACGAAATAATTTTTACAAAATATATCAATCATTATCTTACGTTAATCTTCACAATAGACATGCAAATGTAACCTACGTTGTCCAGGATTTTGAACTCACACCGGAACATATAGTGAATTTAAGCAAACGTTAATAGGCTTATATGTTATATATGTCGCTTCCATAGCAACGGAAAGTTGTGACGTCAGTACATATAAGGTTGTGGATTGTGACGCCCAGTAGATAGCAAACGGAGAACCGGAGAATTCCAGAGAATGAAGTTTTTCCCCAGCGAAATCAAAAATAATTTATAGCATAATTATTTTTGATTCTATAGCATAATTTATAGCATTGACCATATCGACTGCAGAAGGCAGTATGAGGTTTTCCGCAATCGTATGGGTTTTACACATTTTACCTACTCTTAATGATACGAGATAGGATGCTTGAAATGTTGCGTTATCACTGTGGATTGCTTTACAAATAGAAGCTTGTTGATTCTTCATGGCTTGTGCTTTTCTTTCAAAAAATAGCAAGGGTTTTCTTTTAAGTGACGGGTGTTTGGCTAATAAGTGGCCAAATAATTTCGATGGTTTCATACTTTCGGCTGATACTAGTACTTGACAACAAACAACACATTGTGGCTTGTCATTCAATGACATAAATACATATTTTAAATAATCGTAGTTGTACAGTATTTTCTTTTTCTTCACGGAATCACCAGATATAGAAGGCTTACTTCGTTTTGTCACAAATTTGTCCATTTTGCACTGCAAGTTGAATTACTTTTTTTAAATTATTTTTTTCTGAGCGCAACATGCAATATGGGAGCAGAAAAAGAATTAAAAAACCACCTGCAATCTCGAAATTCTAACCGAAAATGATCTTCCCCTCCAGTTCCCATGCTGTTCAAGTAAAACTGGTAAGGCGGACGTGTCTGTTCACGTGAAACTGGTAAAGCGCACGTGTCTGCACGCGTGGAGCTAGCGAGACACTCAGAGGGTAGCGCAGTTCGTACGTCATACGATTGGCGACAAGTTGGCGAATTGATAGATATTAATTTCTCTTCGAAAAGATGCTGCAGGTTTTCTTTTATTTTCTAAACAGTTTCGGGCAGGGGGGTCGTGAAGTATTTATTTATCTTTTTTTTTACCTGTTAGGGGGTCGCAGGATCAAAAAGGTTGAGGAAAGTAGAAATAAAGTAATCATTTTTGTCTGGAATGCTAAGATATGTACTCATATTTTTGCCAAAGTATAGAGTTGTGTTAATCATCCATTTTCGGATGCAACGGAATAAGTTCAAATAACCTAAAGCATGCATAGTTGGATGTATTTAATGGTATATATGACGAATTGTCAAACATATGTTGTTTAAAGGTCATTGAAAAGATTGTTCTTTGATCTTTCCGATGATGCCAAGACGGAAATTCTGGTACAACAGTTTCGATTCTAAGGAAAGTATGTGTGGATATTTTTCTAAAAATCGGGCTTCAACATAAAATATCTAAAAAAAAATGTGTGATGAAAAGAAATAAACATTTCATTGGAGTTTATTTATTTTATAAGTAAAATTTTATTTTTTTATTTTATGGATTAAATTATTACTTTAAAAGTTATTACTCTTAATTAGTAGTGATCGTGAATCGTATAGTTCGTGCATTTTGATCGTGGTCGCAATAAACCTACATCACCTCTTCGTACGAGTTCCTTAATACACACTTTAGCTAAAAAAAACGAATCAACCTTAAAAATTAATCCAATCATCTCGAAAGTTTGCATGCAAATTCCTTTGTGACAAGCTTGCAAATGATTAAATTTGCACGGTCAACGAGTGTTAACTTCGGTCAGAGCGCGCGTTTCTACTGTGCAAACAGCATCCTATGAAACAGGTTAAAAAAGTGGATGGTTTACCTTTGCTCGTTATTGTAGTTCCGTGGAGACACAACCAACAATGCCTTCACGTCGTTTCTGAAGACCTAATAAGCAATTAAACGAGTTCCTACGTGGTCGTATAGTTGGGATACATGAAGTTGGCTAGTCATACTGAACAATAGGCCTGCACCGAGCGTACTCTCCTGCGCAAATGTGCTAGCAGCAATGGTTGCTGCAATTAACTCATCGGCGGAATGAAAGATCTAGAAGGCCAAGGTGCACGAATGCGAGGAAAGATTGAATGATTGTACCATAGGCTCGAACTGGCCAAACGGTATCATTGTCCGCTATCCAACTTGCTACAGTCTCTTTCATACCACCCGAGATAGCTTCCACCATCTCACGGCGCTTGGCTGAGGTGGGGTTACGCTCACGGCGGCCTTTAAGACATCTTCCTATAACCCCACAACAGCGACCCAGTCATTTGGAGTGGTGTCGTATCCGAGCATCATGGCTGCCACCAAACTGGCATTGCATAGTGTCTAGCGATTATTCACGCTGCAGTCTTTCATCAGATGACCATCGAGTACGTGTGTGAAGGCATCAGTCCCAGCGGTCCCAATCAGCCATTGTTTACACAGGCATACTGCCATTATCCCTAGTCTGGTGGTGTGGGGTGCTATCTCTTACGACAGAGGGTCGCCTCTAGTCAACCTGCTTACAACTCTAACAACTCAACGATATGTTGATGGAGTTCTGCGATCGTTGGCGTTACTTTTCATGGAACGTCATTATGGGGTCATTTCCAACAAGATAATGCCTCGCCACATACGACTCGCATATCTGTGGACTGTCTCCGTGCTGTTGATACTGTTCTTTGGCCAGTAAAATAACCGGAAATTTCTCGAATCAAGCATGTATGGGATATGCTAGGCCGCCAGATTCGGGCACCCCGAAATGTAGCAGATCTGGAGCAACAATTGTGGAATGTTTGGCAGAATAAATCGCACACATTAGAAAACTTTACCACTCTTTAGCTAGACGTATACAAGCATGCATAGCCGCCAAGGGGGTTTCACCAATTACTGATTTGAAAATTCAACGTGCAATTGCCAACCATTGATGGATCCTGCGGCCTTGAATTTGTAATCATTTCATTACCTATTTATGAGCTGTAAGCATATTTAATCAATAAAAACAGCCACTTTCTTCATGCTGCCTCTTTATTTTTCCTGCTGAAGAATGTATAATCATTAATTAAAGCACTACACATTAAATCCCACATTTCTTACTTTTAAAGTAATTATTATTTGTTCTCAACTATTATTGTTTTGTTTAAAATTACATTAATTTTGATAAACGCTTAAGGGGAGAAAATCACCGTGTGAGATCAGGTTTTAGGATTATTACAAAGACCAAAATTGACCTAATATGTATGATGACTGGCACACACCTGTTGCGGTTCTGTAGCTCAGCATGACCATGATTCCACCTTTGACGATCGTTGTTCTGTCATTTAGAGTCAGCTTTGTCTTTTTCTAAAACATTTTACTATTTAAAATAACGACTCACTACACTGCTTGAAAACACAACACTCTGAGCTTTTGCATTATCATTCTGTATAATAATAACTCTCTCTCATCACATTTTGGATAATCATTTCCACATGAACTACACTGCTTGAATTCTCATTTCAATCTTTTCATAATCGCTTTCCTCGCTTCTTGAATAATAATATGCCTTTCTATTTGTTGACTTTAACTCCTTCTCGCCACATCGTTTGACCTGAGGGCCAGGTACGCCCTCCTTGCTCTAATTGCAGGCTCCTCAGTGCGATGTCGCATCTTCGCATCTTTGGCTCCTTGAGTTTGTTTTAAGTCTTGGCTCTAGGAGATCTTTAACCCAACCACACTTGCAATTTGTGTGATGGGAATTTATTGAGTTCATGACCTTCCGAGCTAAGACTGTCATAAAACGGTGCCTAAAACTCTGAGCTTTGCTTCAATGTAAACATCAAACTGCATAAGTTGCCTAATGATCTCCCACAACTAATTCTAATTGAAAATAATTCGCTGAACCGTATCTTCAGGTGATCTATAGTACCTCTGTTCCGAATTTCGTCACTGTCGGAAACTTTGATTTTCCGATATAGATGACCCAGACAGACACACATACACACACACACACGCAGGCATATTTTATTATGTCAAATGTCCCATCTGCAAGGTTTAATTTACCAACAAGATAATTGTCGCCCACATACGATAGGCACAGATTCATCATCGTCGTTTTCATGTCACCCACATATCGCCTCTCATGTGAAGTAATCCCTAATTTGGTTCCCAAATCTGTATCCAACATAACACTTTTAAAATAACTAAAACTTAATTAGAATTATTACAAAAATAACGCTTGGATGCATCGTTCGCTTACCTAAAGTACTTCTGTAGCAAATTGCGCAGCTGTCTAATGCCACTATTTTCATTTACTAACAACATATAGTGACCCACAGATATACATACATACATACATATTCCTTTATCATGCAAGACAAGCTAAACGTTAAAGTATTACCTAATACATTTATTGAAAACCAGAATTACGCGACGTTTTTCATGTTTAGATTGGCCGTAGTCCATTAAATGCTAGTCATGAAACCCTACTGTAATCCGAAGAGCAAATTAAACAATTAATATAATACTGTGTTCCCAATGATTAGGGAATTTCTAATGTCCGGTAATTGAATTTTCTCTCTCGTTAGAGTATTACGACCAAATTATTCCCTTTTGGTGAATTATACGATAATTGTAGTATTGTGTTCAAAATAATGATCCTGGATGCTAATAAAAACAAAGGTCAGCCATCGTGTGACTGGGCCTAATTGAATTATGTAAAAATCTTTTTAATAACAAAAATGAAGGTTTTATTTTCCACATTTTAGTTTCATGTAAATTTCAAAATATTATCAGTGTTTCACAAAGCACCTTTTTCTGAAAACAGCATTTTTTCGAAGCGAAAACTGTGTACCATTATTGTATATTATTTGTATTTTTAGATAACATTTAATTGTTAAATAAAATTTGTAGACAACATAAAGCTGTAACAGTTATTTTAATCTTCGAATATTGCCACTGCAGTATTTTAGATATATTTACATCAAGGTAGGCATATAAAATTATAATGCATTGATATTATTACTGATTGTATACATTTTTCTATACTATTGTTAACATTGTTTTCTCAGGTCCAGTTATAGGTAGAGCAGATGATCTATTGTAGGTAGATCACAAGATCTATTATAGAACACAAGATCTGTCACAGGTGAAGCACAGGATATGTTATAAATAAATCACAGGATCAGTCTTAGGTAAAGCACATGATCTCTTATAAGCAGAGCTTGGATAATGAGGGATTTGTATTCAGCATCATATTCCAGGGGTGATGGAGGGGGGGTATAAGTACGGATTTTGTTTAAGGGGATTTTTTTTTTCATTTTAATTTCAATGCTTATTTTTTAATATTGACTATACATAGAACTTAGAGATAGAATAGACTAACAATCGTTTAGAATTCATTATTCTTGTTCTTCTTCCACTTCCTCTTTGAAAATTTTATTTTAAATAACAATTGCTTATGATTAGTTATAGATAGAACTTGGATAAATGCAGATATAGAATTAACATCGAATACGGGACAGGGACCTAATAAGAGTTTTCATTTCCAGGTCTAACCATGCCTTTATGTCTTATTCAAAAATATAAATTTTATAAAAGCATCTATTTCTCGATATCTGCTATAGATTTTGCTTAGATGATGACTGATATGTAATCAGTATCAAAATGCTGAAGAGAATGCATTTTCTATTTAGATTTACTTCCAATTTAAAACAATTTTTGAAACCTATATTTCTCAAGATGTGTTAAAGATGTCTATAAATTGTAATAAATTCAGCACTAAATTCCGGATAAGGTTGGATGTTCGTTAAATATTCTTATATATTTATATATGGAAGCCCTACGTTATTTATTTTTGTTACATATTTTTATATATATTATTTATGCGTTATATATTTTTGGTTATTATCACTTTCTGTTCAAAAAAATTCTTTTACATATAAACTTATTAGTATAGTCTATTGTTAAAGCCTAGATAATGAGTAATATGTATGCAGAATCGAATTCCAAAGGGGGTTTGGAGGGGGTACACCAATGACTTCAATTTCCAATTCTGATGACGGCACCTCCATTTTTTCCGAAAATTCATACGACTGGGCAAAATGAATGCTCTAAAATAAATCAAAATTTTTAATATTCACGTTAAAAACGAAGTATGCACGCCATTTGCTTCAAAGCTACTTCATAAATTTCCTGTATCAGTTTAAAATAGGAAACTATACAGAAATTCTTTCCCATAATGCACTACGAAAACTTTCAGACACTTAAAAGTAAAATCCTTTATACAGGCTTAATTGAATATTGAATAATGATATTATCCTTTCCCTTTCAAGATGCATCAAGTTTTATTAACGTTATTCGAGTGGAAAATTCTATTTCATACATTTTTATTTAAAGACAAACTATTTCTTCCTAAAGTAATTGATTGCATGTTCAACCTAAATGGGTTTTTGATAAAACGTCTGTGATAAAATCACGGTCACGACACGGTACATATATTGAATTTATCAACTTAAAGTATGCATTACTCAAATGGTCTTTTAGCAAACTGCTAAAGAAAATGAAAGCGGATATATTACAATGAAATTTTAAAAGATAATGCTTTTTCTTCAATTGAATAATGGAATGGTGAGGCAACTTTCTTCTTATTTTTTTTACTTTCGTATAGCGGACATAATATTTTCTCAAAAATTTCAAATTTCAAGATTTCGAAAAATAAGGGAGACCAGGGTGGAATGGGAGTACCAAATGTTTGGAGAGAATGTTGAAAGTGTGGATGCTAAGAAAGGAAATTAGAAAACATCAAAGAAATCTATTCAAACATTTTTAAACTTATATGAGATATAAAAATTCTTAACATCTAATTTTTAAAATGGGGCATGTAAAAAAGCATCTGTCGCCACATTCTGCCCTATATGCGATACAGAATGGTGTACTAACTTACTGTTTAGATTCATAGTTGGTAAGGGACATGAGATATGAACACATTTTTTATACTCAATACTTAAAACACAACCTTTATTTGAGGTTGAATGTAGTTCGTTAAAGTACAAACATGCTGTAACTCTTTTTATTCAATTTTCATTCTCTTTCAGAAGCATTTTTCTTTTGTTATCTTGGTTTAAGTCCTTTTCTCGTATTAAACATTCCCCTTTATCTAATACACTATATGGCTAAAAGTATCTACCGTTATGGAATCATAGAGGTATGTTGCACATATTAATAGAACGTTGGGCCACATTTTGCTTCAATCTCAGCCCGCACTCTTCTAGGGAGACTTTCCACCAGCTCTTGAAATATTTCATCAGGGATTGTCTTTCATTTGGCGCTGAGAACTGCAATGAGTCCGGCCGCGTACTATGGGATATTTGGCCTGGCTTATATCCTGTGTTCCAATTCATCCCAGAGGTGTCCATTGGCATTGAGATAAGGACACTTTGAAGGCCAGTTTAATTTTTCTGCACCTATCTCTTCAAACCACGTCCTCATAGCCTTCGCTGTATGGGTAGAACATTTATTCTGCTAATACCGAAATGGTCTTTCTCCGAACTGTTGTCAGAGTTTGAAGTGCATAATTGTTAAGAATAACAACATACATCGCAGCGTGCATGTTTTCTATCACAGGAACTAAGGGGTCCAAGTCGAATAACGAAAAACAGCTTCAGACCATGCCGTGTGCCATGAAATTTTACAGTTTGCACAATACACTCGACCAGGAAGCGTTCGCCTGGCATCCTCTAAACCCAGACACGCCCGTCGGACTACCAGACAGTGTAACGGGATTCGTCACTCCAAAGTACTTGTTTCCAATGTTTCACAGTTCAATGGAGGTGAGTTTTACACCACCGCCACCGACTTTTTGCATTGACCGCGCTGATGTTGGACTTGTGATCGACTGCACGACAGTGGAAACCGATTTTTTCAGCTCCGACGTACAATCCTAATGCTGCAGACAACGTGCTGGCTCATTTTTGTACTCCCCAGTGAATGATGCGGCTAGAATCTTGTGATTTTGCAGCACCACCTTCTTCAGGGCTCAACGGCTACGATATGTGAGTTTCTGAGGCATATCACTTCACTTTCCTGCTGCTGTAGATCCCAGACGTGTACACTTTAGAATGGCATCACTTAGAGTTGCTCGAGGCACCTGCACCATTTCTGAAATGCCACGAACCGATTTCAACGATGTCATGCAATTACCATGTCACGTACAAACGGAGTGTTAGTAGGGATTTCCATTTGAAAAATATGCTGTAATCTACAAAGCCTTCCAGTTCTAATAGGAATTCCTTGAAGATATTGCAATGTAATGTAATTATTTCACCATATTTAAGTGAGATCATTGTGAGATTAAGTGAGATTATCATCATTGATATGCAGTTGACATGCAATTGATATCAATCGTATGAAATAAGTTACTATAGGCAAGTTCTTGAGCATCAAAATCCAAAACAATTAAAAACTATACTATCTCGTGAATTTACTAATCCAAATTCAATGAAATGATATTGCATGCTATTGTATCTGAAAAGGGAACATATTTGATGATATTTACTACTTATTCTAATTATTGTACATTTTTTTATTAAAGTTATTTGAAAAATGAGCAATGTCTTAATAGCTCTTCATGCTGTCATTCATTCAATTGTAACATTCATTTTCTACTGTAATTGTATGTCTTAAATGATTAATTTTTTCCGCTATTGAAGTTGCTGATTCTTTCAAAAATTCGTTCGAAAGTTAACCAGTCTTTCAAATACTCGATTACGTTTAAAATCAATAAGATTCCAATATTCATTGATTGTAATAATCGTACCAAATTATATTCGAAACACACACATACACGTACACATCCATACACACACTAGGATACATACATACATACACGCATCACATTAAGAACCTTCAATACGAGGTCCGGGATGCTTGAAACATGCTATGCCGTCGAAAACTCTAATCAGATTTGAATTTTTGACGCCGTCACACTAATTTCCCTATTATAATGCATATGTAGTGATGCTATAATTTCAAAGTATGACTGTAGTTGCAAATCGCACGACTAAAGTAATAACAATTAAAAACTAAATGTATGAAATGAGAACAATAATTTCAAAATGAATATTCCTATCACTATAAAGACTTATATAGATATATTAATACAAATCTCTCATTGATAAGAAAATATAATCTTTTAAAGGTGCTCATATTATTTGTCTAGTTCTTGTACAAAATGTAGAATCATAAATTCATAACCTTAAAATAGACTTAATTTATAATTTAATTAAAAGCACAGGTATTATTAAAAATAGTTTATTAGAACTTTTAGGGAGGCACAAAACTTAATAGATCCATCCAAATCCGAAGAAACAGATTTTAGACAAAATCACAATACTTTCCTTTTTCTTAAAATATATATCGTAAGAAAAGTAATAATGTTTCATTTAAAATTGTTCAGAGAATATGAGACAACATCTATGTTTCTACGATGTTTAGTGAAGTAAATATGGTAAATGCATTTTCCACCTCCCATAAGACATATAAAATGATATTATCATTCTTATCTATATAATTTGATGTAAGATAAAATAGTAAGTCCAGCCATTGAAAGAAATCGCTTTTAAGTTAATCTCCCATAGATATTTACATGCTACGATTTTCTTCCAAACCTACGCTGTTTCAAAATTATCGTTTTCCTTTAGAATATTTAATAAGCCATTTTGTACAAACACATTTCATGCAACATGCATAATGTCAAATTAAGTATAACTTTCGGAGCTCCGTATTATGCAAATTGAGAATACTAAATAATAAATTATCCATTTTCATAGTTTGCAGATTTACTTTACTTTCAAAGTATGTTCCTTTTGCACTTTCACATTGGCTATGCAATATGTATTTAGCATTGGCTGTTTTAAAAACAGTAATTTTTATACATATTATCTTACACAGATGTACACTTGCAGGAAAAGGTTCTTTGTTGAAGTTTTAAGTATCAAATTTTATTCTTTTTAATTTAACCGATTAGTTCGCTTTAGAAAACTTAATTCTAAGGAGTTTTTTTAGGGATAAAAAGTGCATTCACTGAAGAAACGTACATGGTTTATATATTAAAAATCATTTTGCCAGTAATCCAGAATCCATTGTAATCTGTAATTTCTGTATATTAATTTCACGATTTTGGGATTTCTCAATTGAATATAATTCTTATAATGTTTAAAGAAAACGTATGTAGCGAAAGGAAAAACAAGAATACGTACACATAACTTTATTTACTTAGTTGTTTCATACATTCTTAATCCAAAGCATTGAGTCGTATCTTAAGCTTTCTCAAAATGACAAAAATATAACTTTTTAAACTATTGTACTCAAGTTATTCTTCTAAATTATTAATTAACATGTTTGTATAAATTCTTTTTAAAAGTTCGTTTTCCGAGTTGGTAACAATTTAGTGACGCCAATGAATGAAATTGTTGTATATTCAGTAATTTAAACTGTTTTAAAACCATAACGGTTCATGCTCTAGTACATATTGTCATGTTCTCACATATACGGCCATTATTATTTTCCTCAGGAAACATTCTTATGGAAATTTTAAAATTCGAATAATTCGAGTTTTAATCATGCTAATAGCAAAAAATTCAAACCAGTTCTAGTTTTACATACAATACATCTGCATATAAAATGCAATAGCTTTCGATATATTAATAACTTATTGTAATTCCACTTTATGGACCTGAACACATTTACACATATTTTATTACAAGAACGCATTACTGACGAAGGTCGGAAAATGTGCAGCTTCACATTTAGAAGAGGACCCAGAAGGCGAAAGTTATAATTTATCCTCGAGAAACATCCATGCCGTATTCGGGATTTGAACCCGAGCCCACAAAACAGTAGTCGAAGACGCTATCCACTTCACCGCCTGGGCGGCTCTTTATAGCTATTTATATCAATAAAAGTTGTAGCAATCTGTATGTCAATAACATCATAGTTTTCCGAAGAATTTTCACGACAATATTTTTTATTTTTTTGATATTTTCTTCTTCTCCGGTTAAGTTCAGATACTCTACAGGTTTATTACTTATTTCTTGTTTGCTTTTTTATTTCATATTTCCTTCATTTTATATTTATTTTTTCGTTTAACTTTCCCTTCGTTACACAAGGTGGCGCTACTATACTGGGTTTTGTCGTTTAACCGTTCTCTGTATAGTAGGCATAGTCTTATGTTCATTTCAGACGTTGTGTTCAAGTTCAGACTTGCTTGAACTAAAGGAAATCGAAAGATTTTCAAAATGTACGCCTGCTTACTTAGATTACCTGCACTGCATTTTACGTTGTTATTATTTTATAATTTATTAAAATAGATAACAGCAAGTACTTTTTATCAATGGCAATCTGAACGTTTCGTGTCTTGAAACAGCTTTGCAAATTGCAATTCTTCTTATTAAGAATGTCTTGTTAAGCTCATAAATGTTCGAAAATCACTCCGTTATTGCGTTTCCAATTTTCTATTTTTGAATATTCGAATTTGTTCCGGCATGCATTACGCGAATTTTAGTGATATTTTAAAAGCATGCGTGCGTGTGAGTGCCAAATAATACATTTTGATATGCAATCCTTTATTTCATTTTACATCCAAAATAAGTATAACGATTCGTGTGGTTGCATTCATTTATATACTATGAACAACATGTATATTGCAGAATTCAATTGAAATTTTCAATTGTTGAAAATCTCTGAAGGATAATTATTTCGGGCGGTGCAGTTAAATGACATAAACTTAAATATATTTAACTGCAAATCATAATGAAAATATGCTTTCATTTTTTTACCATACACGATAATGTAATGGAAGAGGATTGGAATATACCAAGAGGATTGGAATATACTTCGAATTCGTGACTCCTTGTGAAATTGAAATAGGAGATAACAGCAATTACTCTTTACCAATGGCAATTCAAATTGTCCGTATCCTGAAAGTGCTTTGCCGCTTGTAATTCCTCTAATTACGAAGGTCTTTGTAAACACATACAATTTCTAAAATTATTCAATTCTTGTATTTTTATTTTGCGATTTTGAAAACTCGAAATTGTCTCGGCATGCATTAAGAGGACTTGGGTTCTATTTAAGTGAGAGTCCCAAATAATGCATTTTGATCGGCAATTCTGCATTTCAGTTTACACCCAAGTTAAGTATAACTATAATTTCATTCATTTATATACTAGGAGAAACATGAATATTACAGGATTCGAACGAATTATTCAATTGTATATATATATATATATACATATTTATAACCGGTGCAAACATTGATTCAGATTTGACTGAACTAAACGAAGGAGAAACAAACCTAGATAATAAAGTTTAAAAAATATAATACTTCATTATACTACCCAGCATAAGTATATACATTTCTTCTTTTTTCTCAAAACGATGATTTTTGAACTTGATATTTCAAGAACCGTTTAATGAATTACTTTAAACGTATATGTGCTTACTAACTACATAACTGTCCAATAAGTATACTCAATTTATATGTGTAACGTATATAATAAACATTTTCAAAGGAAAACGTTGTTTAAAATTCTGAAAACAATTAAATTAAATTATATATGAATTATCCCCCTATCAAAAATGACATTACGGATACTGTCAAAAGTACATTACGGATACTGTCCTTAATAAAACCTCCAAACTAGTGTGATTTTATCCTTAATTTAAGATATGCACGGCGAACTGCACGTTAAAATTTTATTGAAAAAAAACCCATATACAATTTATAATTAATTACTTATATCATAATCCACAATTTCCAATTATTATTATTATTCTAAAGAGGAATATCATCTTTTTTCACCCTAAAAATTTCATTTTGATAGCTTCAATAAATTTTAGTTTTCAAAAGTTAAACATCTGTTTTTTTTTTTGACATTTTCGCATTATAAGAGTAGATTAGAGCCAAACCCTCAGAAAACTTCATCACTCTTATAGTAAATCACTAATATTATCCTATCAGTATAAACTGTCAGGCTTAATATCCCGAGAATAAAATGCTAGTTTCTATGAACTAGTATAGTCAGTTCTTAAAACTGCTGCTGCTTTAGACGAACTCAAATGTAGTGTTAATTAAAAAAACGCATTAATTAAAATATTTTTGCACGAATTGGAATACGTATTCAGAATTATAAATTGGCTAAATAATTGGCCAGATTACCAAGTGACATACTTTGTCCATATTTTACTCACTAAATATATCTTCATAATTTACAGGTTTGCTACCCATTGTATTGCAACTCGTTTTTGAATTATTATTTAATATTCATAAATATAGAAGACGGCCTACTTGAATAGATTCCACCTAGTTGATTCCAACGAATGCCTTGTTTGCTCTATGGAAGAGGAAACCATGGAACATATCTTGTTCTTCTGCACTGGAGAGAACGTTTTCAGAACTGTCGTAACAAAAATGTGTGTCCCTCTGCATGTTTTATCTGTCTTGTCGAATGTCTTGTCCAACCGCTAATGCGCCGAACTAACGTATCAAGTTGTATGTGTGTATGTATGTATAAATATAGAAGACAAATAACATCATCATTTCTTCAATAGTTTATTGAAAAATTTTATTCAACATTTACAAAAAATATACAATTTTTACCAAATATGTAAGACACAAATTCATAATGAAATACACAAATCTCTATAACTATATGGATAATAACTATTTGTTTCTTTCAGTCCGTTCATATAACTTTCATTGTTTTTATTTGAGAAATTCATGATTCTCATTTTTGATTGCACTTGCCTTCAATTTTAAACGATATTCCAAAGCTGTTGAAATCATATATATATATATATATATATATATATATATATATATTAACTGTTATGACTTGATCATTTATGCTTAATGTTTTATTGAAATGTACAATTTAAAATTGGATAAAACTTCTGCCTCACTGACATATGGTATTGAATACGACACCCATTGGTTGTTATTTATTTTATTCTTTTTACTTTCCCTGTAATACATGGAAATGTATAGGGAAAGTATTTGAATCATGCCGAAAATCGCCTCTCGAGTTTTCGACGGATCTACACTTTTAGAGATCTCTAGAATACGAAAAAATTATTTTTAAAGTGACGTCTGTGTGTGTGTGTCTGTCTGTGTGTCTGTGCAATGTATGTATTCACTCTAACTAAAAACCTAATGTACCGAATTTCATAAAATTTGGTAGGTAAGTCACTTGGGTGTGTGAGATCCTGGTGCTGATTAGTTTTTGGTAGGATTCATAAAAACAGAATCTGCCTTTTTTTGTGGAAAGGTCCGTAAACATTTCATGTATCCACTTTAGGAAAAATACTAATTGACCAAATTTCACAAAATTCGGTAGATAAGTTACTTGTAGGATTCTCTGGTGCTGACTAGATTTTGGTACGATTCGGAAAAGAACAACATGCCTTTTTTTTGCAAAATGGCTCTCAAAAATCGTCAAAATCTAAATTAAAAAACTACGTATGCTCAAACATATCCATTAAATGCTTGTTTTATACGTAATTTTTAACGAAGAAGGAATAAGACCAATCCCATTACACTAGAACTAGCCATTCTTGAGATATTTTAGTTTTTTCGTTTTTTCTCTACGCCACCTTTAAAAATGAGTCCAGTTACCAAATGAGATCGAAAATTGAATTAAAATTGAATTAAATTTAATTAAAATGAAGAGAACATATATATATATAAGTCTGCAGGAAAAGTCATGTGCTGCCCACATCAGATTTTCTTATTTTAGTATAAGAATACCGATACGATGCAATTGGTAAATATTTAGGGATGGCTCAATACGACTAAATATTTTATACATAATATAACATAATATTATTCCTCCACTTAATCCAACGTGCTTGCCACACTTCCTTCTTCGACTTACGATGTGTACGCAAAAAATATATTTTATTTTTACCATATTTACCTTGATTTCTGACATACATACCCTTACAGAATAACTTAGACGATAACATTTATATTCATAAATGAACATATTCTAGAATGGTTTACTTGGAATCCCATTAGCGATGTTTATGAGTCGATATCAATCTGTCTCTTCTGTGGAAGCACAAAATGCTTTATTTTTTGTATAAAGGTGACCGTTAAGTAACGAATGGACAATGTGTATTGGGCCACTGACAGAGAATACATGCAATCCCTGGATGATATAAAGACTCAAGCAAGCCCGAGTGTTGAATTTATTTAGTGCAAACCCTGACCAAGGGCCCTAACCTTAAAGTTTATAAGTCATAAATCCCTGGTCGGGAAGAAAGACAGCACAAAGTAAGCCAACCCGAACCCGTCGGGCAGAGGAAACCGCCGACTCCACCATGCAGCGAGCGCACAGCCCGGGACACCAAGGGGATAGAAGACCCACGGCACGCCGAACAAGGCCAACCGCCACCAGTCCTGGAGAAGAATGCCGACGAAGATGGCCGAAACCACCATTCAGCAAGCCAGAGATCCGCCTGCAACGAAACCAAACAAGCAAGACGCGCCACCAAGAACGACGACTCATCGAATATGTTTAGTGTCAACTTGCAATAGACAATGTGTATTGAGCTACATATATACAGAGAATGCATTCCATCCCAGGATATAATAAAGTATCAAGCAAGCTAGAGTGCTGAATTTGTTTATTACCAAATTGAAATTTAGAGACAGCAGTTCTTCTTTTATCCATATTGATCTAAAACGTTCTGGTATAGGCTTTGCAGAGAAATTTTTCACGTTTTAAAACTGTTTCATAAACAATTTATAATGTCTATTATTATTTATATTTTATTACTATAGCAGAAATTTTAGGGAGATTATTTCATCGTAAAGCATCAACATTTTTCTTAACAGCACTGAGCCTGGGAAACTCCTAAATATTTTTAAATTGTTTTCATATAGTTTGCATTTCGTAATTGTTAATGGATATAAATCTTGTTCATTGGGTTACATTAAACACTAAAAATATGTTTTATGATTTGTACTCTAATATGTATGAAATTTAAATTAGAAAAATCTATAAAAACTTAAATAAACGAATGCAAAAGATATTTTTGTGCATTAAAATTCTATATTGGTTAAGTCCACTTACTCTGTGCTGAAGCATATCACTCTTATATAAGTCTTCACAATTTGGATATACTCACGTAATTGAAATACCGTACTATTAAATCATTTGCCTTACTTTTTGCTGATTTGAACCCAAATATATATATGCATTTTAAATCAGAAAAAACTGAAATAAATAAATACAAGACATTTTTGTGCATTAAAAATCTGTGATGGTTAAGTCCAATTACTCTGTAGTGAAGCATATCACTCTTAATAGTAGTCTCCAATTTGGATATACTCACATAGTTGAGATACCTTAGAATTATATTATTTAAGCGATTTTTTTTATTTGAAATTTACTTTTATTTTAAACAAGTATTAAATAGTTCACCGTATTGACAGCTGAACCATTTCACTAAATATGTTTAGATTTGTGGAGGATAGTGAAAAGTACTGATTTATAGGAGCCAATCATCTATTTCAGACCTTTACATAATATGTCAGCTTGTAAAATTTAATAATGGTACATGCATTTATTTTTTGTGTTATCATATTAACACATAAAGTCATGTTCACATGCATTTTATGTGTGTATTTGGTAATGCAAAACATACAAACATATTATGGCACAAATAGAAACGTGTATATGAATATTCGATATGTTTTTAAATTTTTGTTATAATTTTTTTATCATTTTTGTTCTTAACGCATATTACAGGCAATATTTGGAAAAAATTATCCTAATTGGATTTTTTAAAAGAAAATCGTACTTTTTATGCTATAGTATAAGAAAGTAAAAATGGTGGAATAAAATAATTATTGTTATTTTTATGATAGCCCTCTGAAATACGAAACTCATATTCCAATTTCTGCGTTTATCCAACATTCTTTAAAAATTTTGCTAAAACCAATTATACTTTAAGTCAGTATGATGTTTGTCTAACCTTTCAGCAAGAGTATTTAAAGTTGAACTAGTTAGTGTCTGTCAGTTTCATTTTCTCCGTGGATATAACGTATCATGCATTTCTGCAGTTATTGATGCAAATATAAAAGGTTAATATACAATTATATTTGAAAAACAATTTGATTATAAAATTTGTTTTATAAAATTTGATATACAATTTGATATACAGTTATTTACAATGCGCGTTTCACCGTTTAAAATTAATATTATTGAGAAATGCGAATCGACTTGCAAATACTTATTTGCATTGTTGGTAAATGTGGCGTATAATAATACCAACAATATTAAACCCAGTTTTTAAAAATACCAGCACTAGTTGCCATTTATAAACGTTTCAATGATAATAAATCAAGTATTTTTTGGATCTATACTACAAGAGATTGATCCAATCTCCAATATAATTACGAGCTAATAAGCTTTTGTATCTTTTAAATTTGAAAGTTTTTGAGCCAACCTGCTATGACACATGCGTCAATTTGCTTTGAAAGCAGGGATTGTTAGAGCATACCCCCCCCCCGACGGATTAACGTGCCCCTTACAGTTATTAACCAAAATCATAATTAAACTAAAGAAAACACACAATTTTATAGAAAGCGTTATTCTGTGAATATGCTGAATAATTACTTCATATCGGATGTTTTAAAATAGTAAAATAATACATTTTAAAAATTGCTACAAATAGTCCCGGTCTCACCTATTGATCTATCTGTATGGAGGAATTTTTAATTCCAGAAATATACAGAGCAGTAGTTATAGCAAAGGAAACGATAATTTATTCTTTGTTATTCAGGTAAAATATTTATCACATTAGTCTACTTAAACAGACCTTATTCAATGGCCTAACTAACAACTTGACAATTTGTAATAATTAAAATTTAAACCATACATTAAAAATGAATTACCTTTTATTAAAGTCATACATACTTTATAGTGGTAATAAAAATTAATGTGTAATGGTAATAAATGAGGTAGGTATGATTTTGATATGGACACAAGAGAAAATCAATTATATATAATATTCCATACTTCAGTTATAAAATCAGTGTATAATTGTGCAAATATATTGTTAAATTAAGGAGACTTGTATTAAGTACTTCATTACCATGTGGTATGGCATTAGTGACCCTAAACTACATAAAATATCAATGCATAAGAAAATCAATAGGATTATAACCTCCATATATTTCTGTGATATTAGAATTATTCAATTCCTGCATAATCATATTAAAGAATATGTAAATATTTGAATGTTACACACTGCTCAAGTTTCATCAGCAGTGCATTTCTACTAAAGTAATCAAAGTGTTTTTGCAATATAATTACGAAGAGCAGCATTAAAATATATCACTTGTCTAGTGAGGAAGTGTTAATAACAATACCAGCATTGTTATGAAGTAAACCATTTGAACAGAAAGTATGCTTGTCAATGACTGTAAACATTTTATAACTTCCAGCATAGCACATATTGCACATTTTATTTTTGTATTTTAAAATTAAATGTACTATCATACTCTAATATATACATAGTGCACAAAAAGTTAATTGATATTTAAAAAAGAGCATCAATAGGAAACAATTGGTATTTTCAGTGTCGTTATGTTTTCATACAGGCAAGTTGATTATGTAGTTCATATTACCAAGATAGCGCTTGACAAATACTTGTAATGCAAATTGCAATTGAATATACCAATTGTATTTTATTTTTATCAACGGCTTGTAGTCTCAACTCGTATTTGATATGATAGTGCTTTCAGAAACAAAAATGCGTTTTTTGCATTATATTATATTTAAGACATTTTTCTACACTACTTATACACTGTATCACAAAATAAGCTCTTAATGTTCTAAACAAGATGGAGTGAATGTGGCTACGGTTTTCATACAAGATTTTGAATACATGATCTAGGCGTGTGCAATAATTTAAAAAGTAAGTGATTTTGACTTCATGAGTAATAAATTGGTGTAGTTCAATATACATATTAATTACGGTTAGGAACCTGAACCAAAAACATGCACGCTTGATAAAAAAAATAAAACTCCAATTTTTTATAGTTTCTTATAGAAATTATTGCTTTCATTCAGTTAATTTTGATTGTCTCAAAGAGATGAATATCGCCCAGTTATTGATGTTATTTTTAATAAACTAAAATTTTTACGTAAATGAACACAGATTGATTGTACTCCCTAAAAGCAGAACCAATAATTTAAGTATAAAATTTGAATAATGTACAGCTTAAAAGTCTCAAATTTTCGGCTAAGTCACAAAACATGAGCCCATTTTCCACAATTTGAGTTCGATAAGATTGTAATTAAAAACGGATAAAATTATTGAAGTCATTTTTATTTATCGCGTTTATTTGAATTGATAAGGTAGCATTTTACTTCAATATCTTTATATTTTTCACTATTTTTGTGTGTTCAACATGGATAGATTAAATAATATAAATAATTTTCGTTTTTGAAATTTAAATTTTTCAAAGTCATTTCTTTATAATATCAAGAAATTGCTGAACTGATTATCAGACATCACTAATGGCCTATGTTTTTTCAGTAATTGAACGATGAGGAATAGTTAGATAAACTCTTTTGCTTTTATGAAAATTCATGTTATAGGACAAACGTTGCTTTATTATAATATTTCAGGTAACGATGTGCTGGTTGGTCCAATATAAGTACCTTGGATGATTACTGGACTTGAACCAAATACTTCTACCAGAAAAATTTTAAAATATTTGTTAAAGTTATTTTAATCTCGTTTATCATCTCCTTACTTGTATCGTGATATTCAGCAACAGAAACCGCGACACATTGCATTGATGGTGAAAGATGAGCACTTTCTTGTTTTGATATAACACTATGCAATTGGGCAGATGTTGCTTTATGGCCAATTCTTTCCAATGTTAAAGATATAACTCGAAACTGAACAAATTACTCTGAAATAAAAAAATTGTCATTTTGTATTAAAGCTTTCTAAACTCGTAGAATATCTGGAAGCACCGAAAAAGTTCGTATTTTAAAGGAAATTATAATGGCAAAGTTACAAAGTAGGCTCAAATAGTCGGGTTAATTTCTTTTAAAAAAATTATGTTGAAACGGTTAAGAAGGAGAAAACTTTAGAAGTGTAATTTTTTTTAGTTTAGCGAGCATGTTTTTACTTTTATCATGACGATTTTGTTTTTATATGCACTAAATTTTAAAGATTTTCAACGAAAAATTTTTCAACCTAAATAACGTTATTATCGATATTTAATTATCATTATATTATTAATTTCAAAGATACTTTCCACAATGCGAAATCACATTCAAGATTCAAATTCACCATGTTCAATTTCAATATGAAATACTCCCACAATATACCTCCTAATGGTATTTTACAGATATACTTTAACCACATGATATAAAAATTTTCAAATATGTATCATCCATTGTGTCTTCTTTTCTCTAACGCAAAGTTCTACAGACGTTAGTCAGCGTTTCACAAAAGGCAGAATGTACCATTTTTACTTCTTCTGCAGCTCTAAGTTTGGACGTATTTTTCACCAAAACCTGTACAATGATACTGAAGGGGTCTTACTAGCTGTTCGCATCAACATCTGTTCTGAAACAGAAAGAATATATGATAGTAAAAACTAATATGCATATTAACTGGCGATGGGAAATTGATTAAAAAATGCAAATATGTTCCGGAATGAAGACGTGCAAAGCTAGTGCATATAAGCTGTTGTTTTAAGAATTCTTGAGATAAAATATTGATTGCAGCACTCAAAACTGGGTTACGATACTTTGAAAATGTAATGTTCAGGAGGGGGTATTTCTTTTTAATAACTACCGAATCGACCTCAATAGTTACTTCTGATAAAGTAAGTATCTGACGGTATAACTGTATAGGGTGTTTCATAATTCGTGTTCGGGGAGTTTTCTCTGAAAATGCAAGTTTTAAAAGGGGGCATTTATTTTTAATGAGTAACAAATAGACCGCAATTGGTACTTCTGATAAAGTACTAACTGAGCGGTACAACTATATAGGGTGTTTCATAATTCGAGTTCAGGGGATTCCTCGTGTTAGAGGTTGCTCGTATAGATCCAACTTGCAATTAAAATATTCACCAGAAAGGACAGTAACATTATGCTGTGGCATTCCACTGCAAGGAGGGGGAGTATTAGTAAGAGAAAATAGGATTTAAAATTTTATATGGTCCCTAAGTAAAAACGGTTCAATAGAAAGTCGAAAAATACCGAAAGAGTTGCGATCGAGTCCATTAGCACGATTAAAACCGGCCCCATATTTTTAACTTAAAAACTTTCTAGTATATTAGGATGATAATTTTCGAAATTTTGAACATTTCGGTACTTACGGAAAGGTCGTTTTACCGCTGAAAAGTCCAATTTGGGGTAGACTGTAAATTTCAATATTCCTCGCCACACAAATTGATTCTCTACGATTATAAATTCCCTTGGAAGACCGACCTTTTAGCGCATTGATTAGTTATTATCCGGTTAATGGACAATAAACCAGGTCCTAAAATTTATACCGGGGTAGCCGAAAAAGGATATAATATAAAAAATTTAATATTTATCTCTTTTTGGTTCATTTTATCGGTATCTTCTTTGGATGGATCGGTAGTTATTATTAGGTAACTTTGTCGGTTTTCCAGGTATAAAATTTTTAAATTGGTTAACCGTATAATTGTATAAGAGCTAATCCGCGCGCAGAAATGTCGGTTTTTCCTGGAAATTCATAATGCTAGGAAATCAAGATGAATCTATGCAAATACTGCAATTTGTAGTCGACCCCTAATTGGCAGTAAATTTTCGAAGGTAAAACGACCTTTAATCCACCATTAAGTGTTCAAAATTTAGAAAATTACCATTCTAATATATAAGAGTGTTTTTAAGTTTCAAAGATGGAATTGGTTTAATTGTACTAATGAATTTCAAGCGGCATTTTTTCTAATTGCACTATTTTTAGTAGGGTGTTAGGGGAACAAAACAGTTTAAAATGTAGATTCCCTATGTTTTGGTATAACAATCGCCTTGCAGTAAAATGTCATGCCATAATTCTACAGTTATTTTTGAATTTTGTTTTTTAAATTGTAAGTGTGGGTTTGCTGGAAACCACTGATGAGATAAATTACTGATTATGATTTATAAAAAAACAACAACCTATAAGCTACTTTATCCATTACTTATTGATATTAGCACACTCAATAGTAATTGAACCCTGTTTATGATTTTAAATATATTAAAGATAAAAAATATAGTTACATTTCAAGATATTATACTCCAAAGAAAACAGCCTGAAAAGTGATGTTTAGCAAATATGTATCCACAATTCCAAGGAATTTTAGAAACTTATTCAGAATAAACTAAATCTTCAAAAGCATCAGACTAAAGAAGTTTCAATAGTGATTCAAATTTGTACTTATTAATCAGTATTTCAAGTAAGAGGGTTTTTTCTCACATTCGATAGATAGATATAGTGCTTATTTCCAATCCTTTGATACTTTTTGGATTAAAAACAGGCAGGATTGCAAATTCATTCATTTCATCATTAGAGGTTTGAAAATATAATTAGTTCAGATGCAAAGAAAGAGTTAGCTTGAATAGAATATTTACTTAAAGAGTTACTTATTTTGTACCTTTTATCGGCTTCTTAACTCTTTCCTGGATATTTTTAAAGTGTTTATGACTTTGATCATTCTGTCTGTCCGTTCGCAAGATAACTGCCGTATAAGAGACTTTATCAAACTGAAATTTTAGTATGTTGTTGAAAGTGTCCATAGAACATGTGGGAATGTAAAAAAATAAAATCACCCAATTAGCTTTAGATTAAACCCGGGACGAAAAATGAAATACATTGAACTCTATGGGACCTAATTTTTCAAACGTTTTTTTAAACAAAGTTGAAATTCACAAATTGCTTCGAAAATTTTAGAAAATATTCAAATTATCACGTAAACTGTGTAAAATATCTCATCACAATATGTTAATAGTTTAAACCACTCTAAATTATTTGTTATTTGGAAAATAGCATCTGAAAACAGTTTTTAAAATTATTTCTTCAATCGTTTATTGCATCCAAATTGTTTTTGCAAAATGTAAAGAAAGTATATTTTTATACAAAGAACACTTTGTAATCCTAACTGATTGTTTATAATTCAGCCTCCAAAAGTTTGCAGAATGATTTCTAATTGCATTTATTGAATTTTACTTCAGTTTCATTCTGCACAACCCTGATATACTTACCTATACTTACAGTGAAAATACTTATGACCAGGAAAACTTGAAACCAGAAATTTCAGTATAATCCTAAATACTTAGAATTGTCTATAAGCTACTTATTGTACGAAATATTTCTATCAGAAAATATTTAGAATATTTGCTTTAAAGAGTTGTCTGATAGTCTATACATTGCCTGCATCCATTGAAAAAAATTGCAAGTACAATATTTTGTTCGTGAAAATTTAATTATTTTTAAGTTTAAAATGATCAGAATTTATCATAACTAATCGTTTGCAAAACACTAGTAGGAATCTAATATAGGACGACATACTGTCATTTTTTACAAAATTGCGGAATTTTTCTAAAGCGCTATATACAGAAAGGCACTCAAACACATTTTATTGTCAAATGACACTGTATGAATATGTCACATTGTATGCTAGTATCAAAATAGGAATAATTCCTGCTTAGCATTAATCTAAACAGCTCCGCAATTAGTCTTAACAATAGGATTACAAGAATTATTTAGACCCACTTATAAGTCCCTGCCTGATTCCTGAAAGTTTCAACCAGAATTGATTGGTCTGGCACATAATTATTTATGATCACTGAAACGTATAATTCTTGGATGATAAAATTTCATCTTGCAGGCGTTTCCGTATAGTATATTTCGTACCATTAAAGAGTATCTTAGAATTTACCCATTGCCCCGAGAAATGCAACTCACGCATATGTTACCACAAAACTCAACAATGGGGAGATAAAGTCATCATATTACTGCAATCACATATTTTTGTAGTGCATTTTATTCAAAAGTGTTATTTTAATGCAATATAGATATCTTTATATTAAAAAAATTCCATTATTGCTTATAATGATGAGTTTTTTATGATATTTATACGGAAAATAATCCATACAATTAGTAGCAAAAGAACAAGACACGATTATCTGAAAAAGCTGCATTTGAACTAGCAAGCTTTAGGAATCACTATCACTGTGATGCAATCAATGTCTTTTGATGCATTTTATCAATCAATGCCTTGTGATACAATGTTATTTTAATGCAATGCAGATAACTTTATAAATGCAGATATATTCATAAAAATAGTAGAAAAAGAACAAGATACGATTATCAGAAAAATGTAGATGCATTTTAACCAGCAGGATTTGGAAATCGCTGTCATTAAACCACAGGGACACATTTGTCCTAAAAATATTGAATCTGGTGTTACCATTTGAAAGCTATCAGCCTCAAAACATCAGAACAGAATGCAGGACAAATTATTTGTTAGAACCAGCGACTGTCCACTCATTCTACTTTCATGTCTTGAGTATAGCAACTGGTGATAGGAGTCTGTAGTCTAGTGGTGGAGATCTTAAGGGTCAAACCCTAGGATTGCTGGTTGGAGTGCAGCAAGTGGTTATATTTTTCTGTATCGTTTCCTGTTTTTTCCTGAACATTTTTCTAATTCCACCAAATACTGCGTTTGAGGTATTTGAGCAAGGGTTTATTATAATACATACTCTGTTGTTTCTAGGGGGCTGAATGATATATGTCCTTGGAGCTTGATGCTTCCTGGTGAGAAAGGCTCTGGAGGCTCTATAAGTAGAGGTTCCGTTTCCATAAAAGTCACTGTTTTAACTTTGTGTGGCTTGGGTGGTGCTTCAGTCTGTGCATCTGAGGGCTGTGACTTTACGTCACCGCTCTCTATAACAAGGTCAAACACAGGCTGTGGTTCTTTAAATGCCTGGATTGGCTCGAATTCGTGAAGAATAAGGGACGATGGTGCGTCTTTTAACAAGTAAGGTTTTTTGTAGGAATTATCTTCTTCACTGTCAGCTGTCTCTACCTGAAACATAACTTGTTTTAGAAGTCTAGAAAGCTATAAAATATTACTACTGAGGCCGTTTCAGCATAGTTGATTTCGATTATAGAATTTCGGCAATTGATGACACATATTTCTCATTTGGAACATTTTAGACACATATTTCCCATTTGGAGCTGTGTTTAAATTAAATGCGAAATGTTTCGATTAATTTTTTTTCAGTGAGCAGTATTTTCATAAAAATAGGGTATATAAATTTTATGCAGTTCCCTAAGAAAAAAACCCGATGAATTAGAAAAACATGTGCGCTGCTCAGTAACTAGACTAAATAAGATATTCGTTGCAAATATCTACAAAATTTGGCAAGTTATTGCTTTTAAAAAATAAAGCATTTTCCTTCTGCAAATCAGAGGTCAGCTGCAAATAAAACCACACAAACGAGATATTATGTAAAGTTTGGTTTCAGTTTGAAGGCTTCCTCCTCATCACGTGTCAGCTTAGAAAAAAAATTCATATTATACACTTTTAGCTCATTTTGATATTTAACATTATTTTTACTCTGAATGTGAGATCAGGGAACAACTTGTTTTGATACTTACAACTAATTATGATATTCAAAGCGCAGACTTGTAGACGCCATTTTATGACAGTCTTCGCCCGGAAGGTTATGACCCTAATAAATTCACGTCACATAAATTGCAGGTGTGGTTGGGGAAAGAAGCGGCAAGTTTTTCAAGTATGCCAAGCAACAGACCCAACAAATAGAGGTATGTGCCAGTCTGCGTATATATGTTAGATCAATCGTTTGATTTTGGAATGAATATTCTAAGACCTGGTCTTACACGTGCATTTTCTCCTCCTTAAGCGTTTATTTAAAATTAATGTAATTTTATCATAACCATAATACGTGTGAATAAATAATATTTTTTGCAAAAGCTAATAATGTGGAATTTATTGTGTAGTGTTTTAATTAATGAATATGTTTAGGAACTCGTGCAAAGAAGTAATGTTGGGTTATTGCGGCCATGACAAAAATGCACGAACTATACGATTGACGACCAAGATATTCTAAATTTCCAAATTATAAGCGCAATGTGTTATCCAGCACCACAATTTTCATCAATATTGAAGGTTTTATACCATTTTATTCCTTAGACTAATTACCGTACAGCGCAATGTTTTCTAATTGAAACGTTTTTGCTGAAAGGATCGTATGAATTTAGAACCCCTATTTTTTAAAAATACGGCCCACGATAAATACAGGGTGTTCAGTTAATGCGTCGACAAACTCAGAGGGTTGTTAACAGACATCAAGAGGGACAAAAATTGAAATGGAACACGATGTCGTAAACCATGTTTAGTCGGTGAAAATCGCGAAAATACGTATGCAGGCTCTAACTCCAGAGGAGAAGAAAGACGAATATCAGTTGATCGCTGAATGCGTTCGTGGGATCGCATACGATGTCTGACGTAACGTATCGTGTTTACCGGCAACATGTCCTCCCGGAATTGCTTCAGAGTGTGCCGAACGCAGTGCAGCGATGCATGTGGTTCATACATGATGGTGCCCTATGTGGTTCATGCATGTGGTTCATGCATGTGGTTCATGCATGATGGTGCATGATGATGCACATTATTACCGTTTAATGGCAAAGACCTCGATGTTACATACTCAGGAAGGTGGATTGGACGCACCGGATCCGTTGCTTGGCCTCCGCGTTCGCCAGATCTTAATCAATTTGACTTCTTCCACTGGGATCACCTTTTACTCTCGTTTAGAAGACGCCCTTGTGCCAAACCGGAGGATCTCACAGCGCGGATCGTCATCGCTGGGTCAGATATCAATAGCACCCCCGGTATCTTCGAGCGCGTCTGGGAATCGTTTCTACGTTGTTGTAGACTGTACAATGACGTCCGCGGACACCCTTTTGAACAACAACTGTAATAATTTCGTTCACTTTATTCTCATAGTTCCCTTTGCATCATTGTACTATATATACCACGATCTGTATTGTAAACACGCTGTCAAATAAATTTTTTTGTAGTTATTATTGTGCTTTTTGTCATCCTCGCGTGACGTCAGAGCCTGCAAACGTATTTTCGCAATTTTTACCGACTGAACGTGGTTTGCGACACCATATTTTATATCAATTTCTATTCCTTTTGTTGTCTACTAACAGCCCTCTGAGTTTGTCGCCGCATTAACTGAACACCCTGTATATAATTATCTGAAATATTGTCGCCTTTACTTTGAAAAAACTTTCAAATTGGAAGTATGTGTCTTAATATAATTGCAGAAGATTTAAAAGCGAGTTCAACTGTTCTGAAACACACTATGTATGCTATGTATTATTCTAGAATATTTTCATTGTGCATAAAAAAAAATTCAATCTTTGTACTCATTGTATTTAAAGAATAGTGCTATTAATTAAAGGAAAAATACTACCTTTCTGAACATTTTTTCATAAAAATAAAAAAGAAACTATAAAATTTATATTGATATTATAGGATATTTATATCAACTATAGGATACTAGCACGTATCATTCTAGAGCTATTGCAAGATTCTGATCTGCAATAGAAACTAGCAAAGTTAATTGTCTCACTGTTATCACATTTATAAATACGTTGTAAATACTAGAAAATAAAATGCACTTTTTTATGTGTTATCGCGAGCCGTTGTCGAGATATGATACATATATTTTCGACAAGACATGCGATAGATGGCTAAAGAAACAAATGATTTATATGCAAAAGGTAAGTGCTTTATATGCAATTGGTATTTTAATTAGCAGTGGGTTTTTAGCAGTTGATATTTTTATCGGTAACAGCAATAATCGTATTGATTTTTGGTGAGATCAAGTAGTAATAAAACTCCAATTAGCGTACAACTATATTTCCATAATATCCAAATCTTCTAATCATAAGGAAAATCATTCATTTGACATATAAGATTATTCCTCTGTTTTAAGACAATCAATCTACTATTTAAGAATGAATTGTTTATAATACATTAAATGTCAATCAAAATTACAATTTTATGGCTATTATCACCATAAATAAAATAAAAGTAAGATATATAATAAAATAAAGTAATATTTAACACAAAGTTATAGTTTTATAAAATAACTTTTAGAGGTCGGAATAAATGTATTGTACACACGTTTGCATAAGTCTCCTTAAGAACTCACCAAAGCTTCTTTACATTTAATTCAAGAATGAAATATTCAGTATGAACCAATTAATTTGGAATCATCGTAATTTATTCATTTCAGATCTTCCCCATTGCTTCAGGTTAAAAATGGATTATTTCTCTTTCAATGATGCAATATAGGTCCATATAACAAAATATTTATCTGAAGATATTCAGTTTTAAAAAAAGGAATAATTTAAATAAATGCATGTTTCAAGTCAGAGAAGGAAGTTGCTTTAATACCACTTTATGATAAATTAAGACTAATATCATGGTTTAAATGCAATATTAGTCCAGATAAATACTGGTCTATAAAAGTATGAAATGCCCTATATAAAAGTATGAATTTCCCTATATAATATAAACATTAATGTAATTTATATACTTGACTAAAATATTAATGTTTATGCAATATCCTGTTGTGCACATTTTGTGTTTTTTTCCTCAGTATATTCAGTAGAGATTAAGGAATAATGCTATAAATACATCTTTTGTGTGTTACTAAATTGGAATAAAAAATTATGTGGATTTCCTTGAATTTTCCATAGATAAATGAATACCATTTAGACATATGAAGAGGTTTCTTATTCCACAATTTTAATCTTGATCCACTTTTACATGGTGTTAAATTAGCTATATATTTTTATTTGTTATATAATTACATACACTATATGGCCAAAAGTATCCGGAGACCCTCCGGAGAAGTGGATGTGGCAATGAACGTCATAGAAAGAGAAAAAAGTGAGCACAACAGACTTGAGCGGTCATACATATGTGTTAGAAAGACAATGAGTTAATCTGCAAAGCTGAGCAATTTTGTACGTGACATGATAATTGGATGCCATCGTTGCAATAAATCGGTTCATGGCATTTTGGCATTGGTGCAGGTGCCTCGATCAACTGTAAGTGATGTCATTATAAAATAGACACGTCTAGGATCTACAACTGCAGGAAAATGAAGTGGTAAGCCGCAGAAACCCACAGATCGCAGCCGTCGAAACCTGAAGAGGGTGGTGCTGAAGAATCTCAAGGCCCTATTTTCAGCGGTCACAGGTGAGTTCCAAAATGCATCTGGCGTTGTCTGTAACACCTGAATCATACGTCAGGAGCTGAAAAACCGGTTTCAATGGCCGTGCAGCCCAACATCAGCACGATGCGAAATGTCAGTTGCAGTGGTGCAAATCTCACTGCCATTGGACTGTGGAGCAGTGGAAACAATTATTTTGGAGTGATAAATCCCGCTACACTGTCTGGTAATCCGACGGACACGACTGAGTTTGGGAAATGCCAGGAGAGCGCTCCCTGCCCAAGTGTATTGCCAACTGTAAAGCTTGGTGGCGGCGGCTACGTCATGGTTTGGTCCAGTTTTAAATGGTTAGGTCTGGCCCCCATAATTCCTGTGGCGGGAAACGTGAATGATGCAATGTATGTTGACATTATTTACAACTCTGCACGTCCAACACTATTGCAACAGTTCGGGGAAGGATTACTTCTGTATCCACAAGATAACTGTTCTGTTAATGGAGCGAAGGCTGTGAGGACGTAGTTTGCAGATATGGGTGTTGAAAAATTAGACTTGCCTTTACAGAGTTTCGATCTCAATCACATAGATTACCTCTGGGATGAATTGGATCACAGAACACGCGACAGGCCATATCGTGCATCTTACGTGGCGCTGACTCACAGCAGCTCTCATCGACGTATGGAAGGCAATTCCTGCTGAAATATTTCAAAATCTGGTGGAAAGTCTCCCCAGAAGAGTGCAGGATGTGGTTGATGCATCAGGTGGACCAGGGTTCTATTAAAATGTGCAACTGGCCTCCCTGATTCCACAACGGTAGGTATCCGGATACGTTTGGCCATATAGTGTAGCACCTAAATTGGAAATATAATAGTTTCAATTTAAATTTTCATTACCGTAGCATTTATTCAGTTTTACGCTGATGTCGAATAAATATCTTCAATTTTCCAGATTTCATGTATGTTTATCTTGCGGAAAATCTTAGAAAACTAAATTATTGGGGATAATGCAAAAATTATTACTTCCAAGAGTTAAATAAAACGTTATATGCTTTTGAATAATACTAACCGTTTTTACATAAATTTAGAGAATATATATACACAGGATATATATGTATATATATCCTGTGTATATACACTATATATATATATATATATATATATATATATATATATATATATATATATATATATATATATATACAATATATATACAGGATATATAGAGGATATATGCACATCGCAATCGGCAATGTCAAATGTTTATATTTTTTTTTCTACTGCGACTTAAATACTCATTGTTAAAATATGCTAGTTGCATAATTTTATCAAGTAAAAACGTTAGAACTCGCTTCCGTCTACTTTTGGCTACAAGGAGGAATTTAATTTTTTAATTGAAAATTAAAATAATTTATTTATCCCGGGTTGACCATATTTAAAATATATGTATTTCAAAACCTACTGCAAATACTTTAATTTTTAAACTCACCATATCTAAAAATAATAACATATAATACATGATTAAACTATTTAAAAAATGCAGTTTAAAGAATAACAAACATAGAGCCATTTGTGAGGAATGGAGCTAACGCACAAACGATATACAAGTAATAAAATGCATAGTTTTTGTTAAGATTATTTGACTAACCCTACGCGGGAATTATCACAGTATTCATTGGAAATTTTTACAAATGAAATGCTTTCAGCGAACGGGAACAGTTATATTGTTTTTACCATTCGGATAAAGTATACATGTCCTAAAGAGAAATTATCCTTTAATAATGATACCTCAATTGTTAAAATATTTGTACAGCTAGAAATAGAAATAAATAAATCAATTAAATTTCAAAAATACCTCATATAGTGCCTTCTGCATCTTCTTTGCGACATTAATCTTATCTTTCTGATAATAAATCGCCGCAAAAACTACAACATTCAGCATCAACAAGGAACATCCAACAGCTATCGTCACACCGAGTGCTGACAAATGTGCTCTTGAATCCAATCCATAAACCTGAATGTCAGTCGTGTTTCCTGATCTTCCTCGATCCATCCTGCCATCTCCAGACTTATTTCCATGTCCCGGGAGTTCTTTGCCCTGAATGTCAAAACCAACTTGAACACTGCCCTTATAGGAGTCTCGGACAACTCCATCGTAGAGGGATATGTCGTGGTGACGACTCAGCATGTTGTGTTGGTTTGTTGTGCTGTTGTCTGATATGTCCAAACGTGGTATTAGATTTAGCCAATATGAGAGCTTGTGGGCCTTATAGTGGTCGTGAACTTTCGGTTTCAGAGCTGAAATTAAACATACATCTCTATTATTATGACGGAAATAATATGCTAATAAATCTTACGACGAAACGATAAATTCATATTTATAGAAATACTATAAAATGTTAACATATTGCTGGTTCTTTTAAATTTTAATGTGCAAGAATTAATAGTAATTTTAAGAACTGTATATTTCGAAATTGTTAATAACTTTATTATTTATGAAATAAAATAGCTCCATATATTAAAAAGAGTATCTGACGCCGCCGCTGTTTGACAAATTTCTAGTTCCTCGAATTTCTCTGTTTCGTACCTCAAAAACTATAGCATGCATAAATATAAGATTTGATACGCAAACTTGTAGAGATTGGTTTGGTTGGACACGTTGAAATAAACCGTTTTTCGATATATTTGTTAGTTTAAACCACATTTAATCAAAATATTTGAGCCTCGTGTTCGAGGCCTGGATAGACTAACAATAACAAGACCACGAATTTTTGCAGCAGGATCTATGTAGATGAGTTTTTGCAAGACGGAGCCCCGTTTTTTCAATTTTTATGTAGTTCACGAAATATCTTACTTTTTATGCACTTCTGAAGTGAAAAATATTCTTTCGTTTCGACTCGTTCATAGATTTTCTCTGTCTCGTACCACAAAAACTACAACATACGAAAATATGAAATTGGGTACATATGTAGAGAAATAACAATGTAACAAGATGTAATAAACCATTTACCGATGTAAACTTTAGTTTGGTTTGAAACGACTCGCAAAATGATCTCGTCGAGCGCCAGCAAGTAGGAGGTAAAGTTCGGCGAGTTCCTCAAGTTTCTAAGTCTCTTACGTTAAAAGCTATCACATTCAAAATTATGAAATTTCGTACATTTGTAGAGAAATAATAGAGTAACACGGTGAAATAAACCGTTTAGCAATTTAAGTACTAGTTTGACTTGAAATGGTTCGCGAAACAAGCTCTGCGAACTCAGCGAGTTATGGGGGTTGGCGAAGCGTAGCAAGCAGGTGGCAGAGCCTCCTAACATTTAAAAAA
The DNA here is from genome assembly GCA_951213105.1 of Amaurobius ferox. Taxonomy (NCBI): domain Eukaryota; kingdom Metazoa; phylum Arthropoda; class Arachnida; order Araneae; family Amaurobiidae; genus Amaurobius; species Amaurobius ferox. Next base: position 63,793,751 of record OX578145.1, on the reverse strand, counting down.
CATCTACTGCCCAAAAGTTGTTTTGTCATGTTAACTGTATTAATAATTGAAATCCTTTAGTTTGTTTACATTCTAAATCGCATGCATTATACAATCACATTATTTACATTGTTATATATTAAACTCACACCCACATATATTCCGTTCCTTACATAATTATGAAATTTCACCAAAGAGAAAACGAATTTATCACATTAGGATTAAAGTTGAAAATGCTCGGGGTTATTTGGTAAGCCATCAGGTTTAGGGACGGGGTAGGCGAAGTGAAAAAGCTCGCAAAGTGAGCTCTGCTGTTGTCGAGGGTTACAAAGTTTTACAAATATTCTTAAAATTCCAAGATCATTTCAACAACGACAGGCGATAACACCGGTTCTCGTTAGATCACCGAAGTCAAGCAGCATCGGGCGCGGTTAGTACTTGGTGGGTGACCACCTCGGAACACCGCGTGCTGTTGGCCATCTCGGGTGCGGTATCCCCGTGGTTTGCGCGCTAGATTTGCACGCTACCACAAATGCCGCCGTGTTCATGCGGAGTACGATCACGTTAAACATGTGGGTCCGTAAGTCCTTCCGAGAGGTTGGTGGTAGGGGAAGGAGGGTACGGTCCCTGTGGATGCCTCCCCCACTGGGTTCCGGTCTAAATTGGGTGGCACTTCCCGGCCGTCCATACAGTTACCTTACACCATTCTGGTAGGTCGGACGGTCTGGGTCTCAACAACAACAACAACAACGACAGGCATATTTAAAATTGATGGTGTTTTTGATTATAAAAATACCACCCAATTAGTTTTGGATTGAACCCGAATTGAAAAAATGAAATAGACTCAAGTCTAGGGGACCTAGTTCTTAAAACATGTTTAAGCGACGATAAAATTCACAAATTATATCGAAAATTTTAGAAAATATTCAAATTATCCCATAAAATATATGAAAATGTCAGAAAAATATGATCAGTAGTTTCTTAAATAAATATTTAAATAATAATTAGACCCATATAATACAGTCTTTAGCAAAAAAAAAAAAAAAAAAAAAAAAAAAAACGAAGCGATTCCTTAGAACGAATCCTTCCCACGAATCGTTTTCTTACAAACCCAAATTAATATTACATAGTTTCTAACTTGCCACCATCTGAAAGATTGAAACATTATCTTTCAAGCAAACTTTGAACGGAGTTCATAAGATAAATATACACATTTTAATAGTTATTTTATACTTTTCATGCGTTTTAAACCTCTCCAATTTTTTATTACGTTTCATTTAAATTGACGAGCCATTCAACGTTAATTTTTTTTCAGAAGCTTCTACATATGTCTCAGACTACTTAAGAAAAATAATTTCACATACCCAGCAGTTGACTGGGTCTACTGAGTTGGACGGCCTGGGGTTTCTACATACCCAGCAGTTGATTAATTAAAATTTTTTATCCGAAGTACGAACTTTCTGAACGAACTTTGAAAGCAGCGGACACCACCGAAATTATTCCACTCCCGCGTACGGTGGAAGGAGCTTTTGTACCACGTGTCCTAGGTATAGAGTCTTGAGTTCACTTCTCAAAGCTTAGGAAATATGCTGTAGGAAAATCAGGTACTTCATCTACAAAACCTAACTTCATCTTCTTGAGGATTTATTTGGATTGCGAGAAGTAACTAGAATAAAAAATATTGTTGTGCCCAGCACCGGGACAAAGACGTATTACGTATCCAAGCAACGATCTAAGGTGTGATAATAATTTGCTCTTGCAATTGTTCTTGCAATCTTTTGTTCTGCTCTGCAAACTCTTGTTTGTTGCTCTGTGAACTTTCCACTTGTTAATTACTTCTGGAATATCATATACTCGAGGAGTTGCGTTCACAGTAGATGTTGTGACTCTACGGAAAACTAAGTTAATCGCTTTTGCCTCAGCAATCTTTTCAAGATTGCAGTCTCGCTTTTCTATGCAATAGTTACAATGGTATTGATACTATAAGTATTTGACAGCATTTTAAATTCAGAATTAGAGGTACCCCTGTTTAGTTATCAGTTAAACCGATGCGGTGGTCGAGCGATTAAGGCGAGCGTTTTCAAGCGATCGTTCGACCGCCGCGTTGTGGGTTCGAGTCCCACGTAAGGCATGGATGTTGTGTTGTTGGGCGCAGTGTATTCTGCCCCCTCTGGTGTGCCTGGGACAGCGTCCTAAGACGGGTAAATGGTTCACGTTCCTGGCCGTTGTATAGGCGAATGATGGAAGTCAAGTGCCTGGTCATTTGATAAAAAAATAAAAAAATAAAGTTATCAGTTACCAGTCTAGCAAAAAAGAAAAGTTTTATATATTGTGACAATGAGCGTTGATGATATAATATTAATATAACTATCTAATTATTTTTACACGCATATATATATATATATATATATATATATATACACATATGTATGTATATATATATATATATGTGTATATATATATATATATATGTATGTATATATATTTGTATATATATATATATATATATATATATATATATATATATATATATATATATATATATATATATATATATATATATATATATATATATATATATATATATATATATATATATATATATATATATATATATATATATATATATATATATAAAAATTCCCAAAAAGGACAAGTAGCAATGTACTCGTTCAGATTCTAGATGTGTGACAAAAATTCACTTAAAGACACGTATATATATATATACGTGTCTTTAAGTGAATTTTTGATCCCCACCATTGTAGCTCAGAAATAAAAAGAAGTAAAATGTTTATTTTTAAGTTTCTGATTTATGCCGACAGGCATGATGTGACACTACGTTATCAATTTGATTCATTTGCTCCAGTCAAAATTTCGCATTAATGCGTCAAATACATTGCTTGTCGCCTTCCTGTGAAATTTCTGGTAAACTCTAAATTTGGAAAAGTAAAGAAATAAAAAGGTAAACTCCAAAGCTGACTAATAAATTTAGTTAGAAATTTAATATTCGTCATGTTAAATATTCCACTGCTACACTTAAGAGCAACCATAAAAATTCCTCTCTAATAGAATTTAAAATAACAGTAATGGCTAGTCCAAATCACACAAATATCGTATTTATTACTATTTCCTGTTTTCGTCTAAAATAGGGTAACTTAAATTACAACTCTACAAAAAAGTCTGTTTAATATTTCAAATTTGGTATGCTTCGTGTTTTGTAGCAATTTATAAAGAACAAATTTTAAAATTCAAACTGTTTAAATTTTAAGGAACCTAAATGATTATTCAAGAACTTGCAAATATCGTAGTTCTCCTCATAGAAAGAGTGAATTAATCAAAATTATACAGAGAGTCTGTCTAAGGGTGAGTGTCAGTTAATGTTCTGCCTTATCCCTTCTTTGTTAACTTTCGCGGCACACGTTTTTCGCCAAAATTCTGCTCAAACAGTTGCTAAATATTTTCTGAAAGATAAAATGCAATGCTTAGATTACATAAAAACTAAATTTATTATGCAATAAAACATTGAATATATTTTTTATTTTAATCCAAAATATTTTTGGTGCTGCCATCTGTTGTCGTAATTTAATTCATACCGATTATTTTATTTTTTAATAAACATTAAATTTAACTATATATTCCTTTTAATATAGTAATAATTACTACAGATCATATATAATAATGCCACTATCACGGAAAGTTAATTTCTCATTCTATAAATTGGATAAGGGGATCTGAATGTACATCACTGAGGACTGCAACTTTGTTTTCAAGTCCAAATTCAATTACGTTTCCTTTATTGTGGCATTATTATATATGATCTGTCGATGTATTTAATAGCGTATTAGAAGGAATATACATTTAAAAATGTTCATTAAAAAATGTATATATATTCGGTATGAATTCAATTACGACAACAGATGGCAGCACCAAAAATATTTTGAATTAAAATGAAAATTATGTTCTATGTTTCATTGGATATTAAATTTATATTTAAAATAATCTAAGCATTGCATTTTATCTATCAGAAAATATTTCGCAAATGTTTGAGCAGAAATTCGGTAAAAAACGTGTGCCGCGAAAGTTAACAAAGCGCGGATAGAGACGATGATTTACTGACGCCCAGCCTTAAAAGACGCATATGAAATTCAGTATTCGGATTTTAATGCAGACACAATTATAGAAGAAATTGCAAAATTTGAAGATTTCAAAATTTAAGGTACCCTCATGACATGTTAAAATGTTACTAATTTCTCTATTTTCACTAAATAAGACTCTGAGAACTAAATTTCTGAAGAACAAATGTTCATTACATTCTGTTGCAATTTGATGTGTTGCATTTCCTGACTGCTCCAAACATGCTGCAGACAGGCAAAAAAATTGGCACTTGTACGAAACGCAGTGTTCTTCAGCCTTGCAAAAAGTGTCAGAAAAAATTAGTGAGATGATGGCCTATTGCTAAGTGCATCAAACTTCATAAGTGAAAAGTATATAGAGGAAAAGTTATTGAAGCATTTTCTAATAAATATAGCAAATTTACCTCTTTGATTTAAACTAATTTCTTGCTGCAATGGACTCTGAATAATTGAAAGAATTTGGGGGGATACAACTTGAATTGCTTATATATTGCATCTCTATGTATCATTTTAAGTTGAATTTGAAGTTTATTACGAAATGCATGCAACAAACTTTCTTTTATATACAGGGTGCGGCAAAAAGAGTATACCGATTTGGAACGTTAATATAAAATATACAAAGCAAGATAGTGAAAGAAATATTTTATACTTAAGAAGTACATAGTACGCCATTGTTATCCATTAAGTTTTGAAGAGTACATCAGTTAAATGGCGACCTACAATGTCGATGCAGTTTTCAAGTCTGTTTCGGAAATTTTGCAGTGATCTGTGGACCATGTCCCGCGAAATCGCCGTGATTTCTTGCGTAATTGCTGCCTTGAGTGCTTGCACATTTGTTGGTCTGTGTTGGTTCACTTCTGATTTGAGATAGCCTCATAGAATAAAAAATCACATGGGGCCAAATCCGGCGAACGCGGTGGCCAACCGATATCACCCCGTAAAGAGACAAGGTGGCCCGGAAACATGTTTCTGAGAATTCCAAGTGACCTTCTAGCTGAAACCATACATCTTCCGGATCATGATCTTTGAGTAAACCGTTAACTTTTGGACGGAGAAAATTCTCAAGCAATTCACAATAGCGCTCAGACGTTATTGTCACTGTAATACCGCCCTCTTCAAAGAAATAAGGACCCCACACACCGAAATCACCCAAGTCACACCAAGCCATGACGGTAGCTAAAAATGGCATGCGCAAACAAGACAAAAGAGACCATGGCCACTGCTGTACCTCTACTATGAGCGAAGCAACGTTTCTGACAAATCAGAGCGTTCTTTTTGCTGCACACTGTACTTTTTGTCATATACTTATTATCGAGTTTGATAAACTATATATTTCTGTATAAATCTATATACTTATTGTTAAGTTTGATAAACTTGACATTTGTTATTCATCTAAATTACATTTATGCTTGATATTTTTAAAACAACTGAAGAACGTGGCTTTTTGTTACTTTATCGGATTTTATTTACATTTGTCAATATGCTGATGTTTTTTAATCTTAAAGAAAGTATAGATAATCCTAGTAATTGAAAATGTCACAGTATCTTTTGTTATTGCAGCTTTTATTTATTAGGAAAACTGAACGTTTTCATAAATTTAAATTATATAGTAAATAAACCATGTCATAAAAAAGGAAGTAAATCAATACGCAATGGCTCAATATTGTTGAAATTTCGATTTTCGTTTTGAATTTCCTTCTGTAAGGATAATAAAAGAATGCGCCTAGATCTAAATTTTTGATTTTGTTAAATATTTGACTTTAATTTTTAAAAAATGCTAGTATTTTAGGTAATGAGCCTTTTATTTCTAAGATCTGTCTAATATTATGTATAATACACAGTCATTCTGTATTTATGCCACTTTTTCTTATATTTGGTTCTTAGCTATATGGGACTCTTCTGTGATGTTTAAACTTTTTTCGTCTCATTAGGACTTATCTCGTCTTGGACATTTCACTTCTGTTTCAAACCTCTCTAACTTGTGTGTTAGTTGTATGCTTTTGGGATTGTAAGCTTGCTCATTTTTCTGTTTGTTTGGTTCTTTCAAGTATACGTTGAACCCTTCTTTAGTTTGTCGTTATCTATTTGGTTGGATCTGAATTCATCGTGTTTGGTGTTGATGAGACCCAAACCGTCCGACCTACCAGAATAGTGTAATTCTTTGGGCGGCCGAGAAGTGCCACCCAATTTAGACCGGAATCCAGTGGGGGAGGAGGCATCCACAGGAACCGTACCCTCCTTCCCTACCACCAACCTCTCGGAAGGACTTATGGACCTACATTTTTAACGTGGTCGTACTCCGAGTGAAAGCGGTGGCAGTTTTGGCAGTGGCGAGAATCGATACCGGGCCTACCGAGTGCAATTCCCACGCGCTAACTACTGGGCTACCACGCCCTATCGTATTTGGTGTTGTTGAGACTCAGACCGTCCGACCTACCAGAAAGGTGTAAGGTAACTGTTTGGACGGCCGGGAAGTGCCACCCAATTTATACCGGAACCCAGTTGGGAGGCATCCACAGGGACCGTACCCTCCTTCCCCTACAACCAACCTCTCGGAAGGACTTACGGACCCACATGTTTAAAGTGATCGTACTCCGCATGAACATGGCAGCAGTTTGTGGGAGCGTGCAGTGCGCAGACCACAGGGCTACCGCGCCCTGTGCCAATAGCACGCCACTCGGTGTTCCCAGGTGGTCACCCACCCAAGTACTAATCGCGACCGATGCTGCATGACTTCGGTGATCTAACGAGAACCGGTGTTTTCAGAACGGTAGGGCCGTTAGCCCTATCGTATTTGGTGTGTATAACCTCTGGTTCTCTCATTTTTTGTTATGCCTGATTTTTCTGTTTAGTCTTTTATTAATTCCTTCACTTGTTCTAAAATGCACTCACGAATTGTACTTAACATATCCTGGATGGATCTATATGTTGCATTGTCTTAATTTATGCGTTTATAAGCACACATTAAACACACATTACATTCCTTAGATTGTACTTAAAATGGCTGCAATTTATATTATTTATTAAATATAAATACGTAATAATCCGAGAAATAATATGTGTCATGCGGGTTCAGAAATGTCTGATTGGAAAACATTTGGACGGATGCTAGAAGAATGATTACATTTTTACTCTAACATAATTCTTTTCCTTTGATTTGGCAGAAAACTGGGGTTGAGTTGAAATACATTTCATATGTTTTAGAAGAATTTTCGGTGTTGCTATAAGTTCTAAAAATAATCTATGGATAATATTTGAAATCGAACAATACTTGCATATGCTGAGGTACTTCTGATGATGAGCAGTAAACTCGGGCCAAACGACACGATCGTAGAGACCTCTGGCAATATCCATTTGTAGATCCCCCAATTGAGTTCCGATATTTGGATCCCTGAAAAAAATAAAAATTGTCCAATCAAAAATGACATTTGAATCACTATAATGAGTTAATACCATCATCTTAAAATTGCTTAGATCACTGAAAGGAAAGAATAACATCCTTTTAAAAATAATATCTGGAGCATTGAAAATATAAAATTACATCACTCCGAAATGACATATGGATCTTTGTGTGGATACATACTGTTACAGATTTTAAACACTGAACATATTTTACTACAGTGACATTTTGACGTTGCATGCAAATAGGATAAAACAGATACATTCTAAAACATTATTTATCTATTCCAAATATAAATAATTATAATTACTAAGAATGTTAAAAGTACTTAATGTGCACGACATCTAACATATCTATATTACTTATTTTAGCGTATATTTTTACAAACATTACTATTTAAATTATAATAAAACATATATCTTGACTTTTTAAAAAAATATATGTATCTTGTAAACTATCTTGTTCCGTCGAAAAACTGTGACAGAACAGGATAGTGTGTGGGAAAAATGTTAGAAGGATATATATCGCCTGGTGTACATGCAACTGTATGACAAATAATTGCTTTTACCATTTTATATCTACACTAGATATTAAATCTGTCATATCACGGGGTGGATGAATATATGCAAAATATTACATTCCATCCGTCCGCCTGCAATTTTTGAGATCGTAATATTTTGAAAAATATTTGGACCTTGCTCCTTTCTTGAGCCATATCATTCATTATTATACGACTCCCAGCAAAATACAGTTACTATACAACACCCCAGAAAAATGCAATTAATTTATAACTCTTTCCCCGTAACAGAATGTACCTGTCCATGGAATTGTAAATACTAATAGATTTTGAATCAATAATAGTAAATTATTGATTCTTACAACTTGAATAGGATTAACAAAAAAATTGTAATTAATTTTTAAATATTATTTTTTTTAATTGGACTATTCTATATATCGAAATATTATAGTATACCTAGCGATATTCCTTTAAACTTGCCGTTAGCCAATTTGTCATAAAGTTAGACAGACAGACATAAATACAGACGTAAAACATTTTTTTGTTCGGTATTTTTATTTTATGTTGATTTTGTATTCTTACTTCATGCAATTGTAATTGTTTTTCTGTTTATGCATTTTATCTGTGTATGACTTGCTTTAAAAGGTTTTGTTACACTAGGTATAATCTCAGGTTTGTATCGCATGAGGGATGGAATTATTAATACAAATTATTACTATTTTTTTTATTTATCAATAAAAAATGAACATATATGTATTATATTTTGGCTAAATGCTTATTTAAATACTTACCACAATTGATTAGCTTCAGTTCCAAGCAATGAATTTTGTTTAAGACATATTTCAGCTAATTAGATTTATCTATTACTTTCTTTATATACATCGTGTATAAGGAAAGTATTGTGACAGAGTCAACATTTCGAATTCGAGTTTTTGACGGGAGAACAAGTTTCAAGCATCCCCGAATACGAATCAAACGTTTTTGTGATGATGTATGTGTGTGTATATGTGTGTATATATGTGTGTGTGCCATTGAGGAGACGATATCTCACGAACGGAACGATGCGATAAAAATTTGGTAGAAAAATAACAAATTGTGAATACTAGAAGCCTATTTTTTTAAACGCAATCGAATGTTCAGAACTCCTAAATTTCGAATGAAATTTTGAAAAATCTTTAAAAAAGTCAAAACCTTTAATAAAGTTACGTAAATAGTCATTTCTTGTGTAATTTTTTATTATAAAACGATTGACATAAATTTTAGAGCGCTAGCATGAACCGTCCTCGAGATATTGCACATTAAAAAAATTAACAAAAAATCATATAAAATAAAAAAAATATAAACTATTGTTGTTGTTGTTGTTGAGACCCAGACCGCCCGACCTACCAGAAAGGTGTAAGGTAACTGATATAAACTATTGTGAAATACGTTCACTTTTCATAAGTAACATCATGCGATAAATTTGGTGACATCATTCTCATGGATCTAGCTCGTTCCATTCATGTGAAAATATACTTTGGATAATACTTTTATATGTGAACGTCAATCGTCCTCCATCAGTTATAAGAATAACTTATTTCTCCGTTCATAGCGCTTGATGAGATTTTGGCAGAATGTCGCCAACTTGGCGGCTTTTTAAATAATACCAAATGAGCGAAAATGTCGCCAAATTGATAAAAATAACGCTACATCATTGAAAATGGCGATTAATTGATGAAAGTTCAATATCTTGGAAAGAACTCAAGAGTAGACTATAAGAATAATCCATTTCTTCGCCCGTCCGCCCATAACGCTTGTCGAGAAATTTAATGGGATGTCGCCAACTTGTCGACTATCTTAAATATCGCCGAATTGATAAAAATAACGCCAAATGGGAAGTAATGTTTCGCAAATTCTGATTTCCGTCATATGACGGGCCTCTAATATATAAGATATGCTCTTCTTTCCTTTTGTTTGTAACACTTGGTGCTGAATTTGGCGAAGTTAGCGAATAATCCACCAACGTTTTGCCTACTTGGCGATATTTCGCCCCAGATTGACAAAAACACCGTCAAAATTGCAAAAATAGCGCTAAATATATGAAATGACGCCTAATTGATAAATTAATTATTCAAATATTTTAATAGGTATCTACATAATAAATAGTAGTAATATGTTATGTATTTAGTAACAAATTCCTGCTATTTATTATGTAAATTGTTATAATTATTTAATATTCATTATTTCTCTCCTATATATGCATGAGGGGTATTAATTGTATTAATCTATGCACTCTCTTAATTGCATACCCCGCTTTATCGCATATAATACCCTGGAACCAAATGCATGCAATTAAGTACGGCCAATTGTGCGCTGACTTTTCGCATCCTCGTAAAAATACTAAAAGCTTAAAATATAAATAAAAGTGTTGTTTAGAGAAAAATAAATTCTGTTTAACTTTACCCATATTTAGCAAAACTTGTCCAATGCATCATTATGATTTCTGATAAAGCAGTTTCGTCAGACGTGTAATTTGCACTGTAATGACCCAAATTCATAACCAATGGAGCACCAAAAACGTAAGCTAGGTCTTCGCCAGTGATACAGCCAAGTCTTGCGGAATATTCTCCGTCTTCCGTTTGGTGTCCAAAAACATAAAAATATGTTTTGGGTTGAACAAAGAACGCTGGCTTATGTTGTGGGGATTGGAATTTAGGATTGCTGTGGAGAAGGCTTGTTTTTATAAGCGGCGACACGACTGTAACATCTGTTAGTGCTTCTACAGTTCCGGTAAAGATGTCGGTGGGGTGCAGTACTGGTATAGACCAATCCATGTATTCGTTTACAACAGTCAAAAATATCTAAAAAAGCAAATATAAGTTATTTATGAAATATGAAACTTACGAAAATAATTAAGATTACTAAAATATTTAAGATTTTTACTGCATAAATTAATTAGAGATGAATCAACTTTTAACAATCGAACTTTTTACTACGCTAACAAGCGCAAAACCGATTTTGGTCGTTGATCAGTGAGCGTGGTTCACTTGTAGGCACCTGTAGTGACATTTTTCAATTTGCATTGGGCTGTCATATATCAGAAATGAGATAAGCCAGTTTGTGTGATGTTATGGTTTGACCCCGTATCACGTAGATACGTGTGATAGCATGTTACATTTAAAATATAACGGACTCTTAGATATAGTGTGATTATTTATGCTTTTTATTGATGTAACTCAAATCTATTAGCTTTCCGTCAGTAAGCATAGAAGGTTCATACATTATGTTATGGAAATTCAATTTTAGAAGAATGACAAGACTTATATATTTAGTAACTTGTTATATCAATGACATCCCGGCCGTCAAGTGTGGTCAGCAATATTGATATCAGTGGACTTTTTTCAGATTCGAAACTACATCGCGTTAACAAATTAGCTACCATCTTGTTTACTGTTATTTTATTTATACACACATTTTCGCTTCTTTTATTTAGTCCCTTCAAAAAGCATTCTGAAATTTTTAAATTAAGAGTCATATTTTTATTTAAGAAGCTAAATATTTTACGGTTTATATACTTATAAAAATCATAATCTAGTATGTGTCTTATTTACTGTGTTATTTTTAAAACTATGCTAAATATTTTTTGCGCTTTTATGTGTTTTAATGTCTTTATTTTATATAGTAGCCACTTTGTTCTACTGTCTCGGGAAAAGTGGTTTTTCGATAGATATTTATTTATCTGCAACTTACAAAACACATAATCAATGAAGAACCAAATTCATGCAAAAGCCTTAGTCTATAAAATCACAATATTGGTCAGGATCCCTAGTAGCATATGCTATTTGTCTAACATTGGAGCAATATTGAATATCTTGGCATAATTTTGGAAATATTTCCAATGCAATCCCAACATTCAAAAATTAGGATTACACTGGTCTCCAATATTGGCTAAATGCTTTTATTATAATATTACACCAATATTGGTGTTACATTGGACATATTTCCAATTAAGCCAATATTGGCTATTTCCGTCAAAATGTCTATTTCATATTGGAACAATATTCCCAACATTAGCTGCCAATATTGAATTACTACTAGGACGAGTACCATTGTAGTATATTTTAAACTGATTAGTACATTTTAAAAATAATTTTTTTTAGAGTGACCACTTTACCAACCCATCCCCGTTTGGAGACCCCTTGTCAAGTTTGCAGTTATTCACAATGTGTTTAATCAATTTCTAAACATACGTATTTCAGTATTGCAATAGATATACTTTATAAGATAATAAATACATTATTCTCAAATTCCAAATCTGGGAGATTGAATTGAAATGAAATGTAGTTACCTGCTGTAGATGATTATTGTATAAATTTCGCACCATTGTCCTCAGTATACGGTCCCTTCTATTCGCATCAATCCCCATAACTTCCTCCACAGCAGAAAATCCAAAATACGACTCTACTTTAGTCGTGCCCAGCAGCAAGTCGTAACGCAAGAAGAGGTCTGGCTTCGTTTCCATCAAGTAAACTGGATCTTTTGGTATTACTATACCGTCTACTGTTGGTCCAAAACCAGCTAGGTGGTCAGGAATTGGCACATCAGCGGCCATTACGTCTTGAAATGGCAATCTTCTCAGGCATTCTATAAGTCCCATACTGTCTTGTGACGTACAGTTTAGTTGTTCGGCTAACTTGTGAGTGTGTGATACTGAATCTCTTGCTATTGCCCACGGACATAATGCCGAACCGCTTTGCATGATGGCACGACGGAATAAGCCTGGAATACAAACGAATACTGTTTCTTTAAACTTAAACTTTGCATACATAATTTATATACGTTATTAATTACAATGAATAATATAACAAACATTACCGATAATACTTATTTTAATATGGCACGTAAATTTGTACTAACGAGTCAAAACATACATGAGCAAACAAAATGATAAAAGCAAATTATCGCTTGGGAAGATTGATTCTTTTTTACTTTCCTTATATACATAATGTATAAGGAAAGTATTGTGACGGGGTCGAAAATTCGAATTCGAGTTTTCGACTGGAGAGCACGTTTCAAGCATCCCTGATCACGAGTTGAACATTTTTGATGTGATCTCTGTGTGTGTGTGTGTGTGTGTGTGTGTGTGTGTGTGTGTGTGTGTGAATATATGTGTGTGTGTGTCAGTGAGTCTATGGAGACGATAACTCACGAACGAATGGAGTGATTCAAATGAAATTTGGTACAAAAATCACAATCCATGAATACTGGAAGCCCATTGTTTTAAAACACAATCGAATGTTCAGAACCCCTCTAAATGTTCGAGTGAAATTTTGAAAAAATCATCAAAAAATCAAAACCTTTAATAAAGTCACTCAAATAGGCATTTCTAATGTAATTTTTCCTTAGAAAACGATTGAGATAAATTTTAGAACGCTAGCATGAACCGTTCTCGAGATATTGCAAATTTTTCAAATAAATGCTTCAAAAATCCCATAAATTTAAAATAAATATTAATTGTTGAGAAACATGTTCACTTTTCATATAATGTTCACTTTTCATATAATGTAATTTTTCCTTAGAAAACGATTAAGATAAATTTTCGAACGCTAGCATGAACCGTTCTCGAGATATTGCAAATTTTTCAAATAAATGCTTCAAAAAATCCCATAAATTTAAAATAAATATTAATTGTTGAGAAACATGTTCACTTTTCATATAATGTTCACTTTTCATATAATGTAATTTTTCCTTAGAAAACGATTAAGATAAATTTTCGAACGCTAGCATGAACCGTTCTCGAGATATTGCAAATTTTTCAAATAAATGCTTCAAAAAATCCCATAAATTTAAAATAAATATTAACTGTTGAGAAACATGTTCACTTTTCATATGCAATATCATGCGATAAATTTGGTGGCATCGTTCTCACGGATCTAACTCGCTCCATTCACGAGAAAAGACACTTTGAGCAATACTTTTGTATTTGAAAGCCAATAGGCATTTATCTGCTGTAAGAATAACTTATTTCTCCGGCCATAACGCTTGGCTAGAGTTTTACGACAAATTTGGCGGAATGTCGAATTAACGAAATGCCAAATTAACGAAAATCTAGCCAAATGGATAAAAATAAAGCTAAATCAATGAAAATGACGACTAATTGAAGGGCATTCAATATCTTGGAAAGAATAGAAGTATCTACTATAAGAATGATATTTTTTTAAACTGTAAAAGTAGTAAATTCATTGCATTATATAAGGAAAGTCATGTGTTGCCCACATCAGGTTTTTTTTAAAGAGTGAACAAGGAAAAAGTTGGAATCTAAATAAGAATTTGACAATGTGCTCAAGAAATGCCTAAATGAGGCAGTAATGGTGGCAGATAATGTGCAACAGTAAACATGAGGAGAATTATTAAAGATCATAAAATAGACGCGGGAATATAGCAAATGCAGAAACACAGAGGGAAACAAAATATATAATATAATATTATAATCCAGGAAAGTATGCTGTCATAGACAAATAGGGTAAGCGTTTTTAGATTTTACTATAATCCCATTTCTTTTATCAAAGTTGCACCCTTATTATCTCTACCATGTAGCTTTTCGTTATCCACATCTTTGATTATTCGTACTGAAGAAAGAAACCCTAGATTTGTATTTTATATACTCAACAATGTACGTTGAGATGCAATTATTCATTATAAATTTAAATGTCTGCCATGTGAAACCTCACTCAAATTGTATATATGTTTATTCTCTATATTGTACCGATTTTCTTTCAATATAATCAGTTAAACAAGAAAGATCAATCATGCATAAAGCATTGATTATGAAAGACTTTCCAACTGAAATGCAATTTTTTTAAACATCTAAATACTACAATAATTTATTTTAATTGAAATTAAAACTTCATCGAAAAAAAATGAACTGTATTCAAATAACACATAGAACTATAAATCGTCTGGCTCTCTATGTAAAAGCAGTGAGTATTTCATTCACATGCTTTTATTCCAGACTCCAGCGTTAAATAATTTTGCGTGAAAAAAATTCAATAATTCTTATGCAACTCATCTTACAATCAGTTGTTTACATTCTGCATCCATTAAAATGAGGCGTCTTTGTAGAAATAATCGTTTTATGTTTGATGATAATTTAAACTCAAAAATATTGTAATAACGTTGGCGCAGAATATAGATTCACAGAAAATATACAACAATAAAGCGGTTTTATGACGAATACAACATTAAATACAAATTTAAAAGAACTTTAAAAATCATGATTTTGACATTGGGAAAAAAATGGATGGTATATTTTATTTTGAAGTGGGTCACGTGATATCTTCATATTAAGAGGGTATAATTATTGTTTTCATTTTTATATAAAAACTGCCGAACATATTTTGCTAGTATTGTGTATATATTTTATGTAATAATTTGAGTACTTCTTAAAATTCTCAAAGCAATTTGTAAATTTTAACTTCACTTAAAAAATGCTTGAAAAATTAGGTCTCACAGAGGTCAATGTATTTCATTTTGTCAACGCGGGTTCAATCCTAAACTAATCGGGCGATATTATTCATTTACAGTTCAGTATGCTCCACAGACGCTCTCAACAACATGCTGAAATTTCATTTTCATAAAGTCATTTTTACAGCAGTTATCGTGCGAACGGATAGACAGGCAGAATGACCAAATTCCTAAACACTTTTCAACTATGTTGTAAAGCGTTAATGATAAAAATAAAGTATGTAATTTTGTGAACATTTGTTTAAATGTTTAAAAGCAATTTGTAGAGTAATTAAATGCATCAATGAAAATAATCATCTCTCTCTCTCTCTCTGTAAGTATATACATATATATATAGATAAGATTCATATGAAGAAAGGGAGAAATGACCAAATGCAAAGCATAAAATGGTAGAGGGGGATGGCGATCCCTCTTTCCCGTTTAACAGACTGCTTTTATGCCCGGGCAATACTCACGGTACCAATGCCATGAAGTAGCCATACTTCCGTAAATGTGTCAAGTCAAAAACACTCGAAAAAGTGCAAAGTAAAACAAATAGGAATCAACCAGGATCGCAAGGGAAAGGAAAATAATGGAAATGCAGCAAATGCCCCTGTCGGTTAATACAGAACGCATTATATATAAAAGCAGTTTGTGCATGCGTAATTCGTTATTTTCACTTTCATCGTTATATACCTCTGTCATATCCTTTAAGTAAGCATTTTCTCCCTTTTACTTTCCTTATATACATAATGTATAAGGAAAATATTGTGACGGGGTCGAAAATTCAAAATCGAGTTTGTGACGGGAGAGCACGTTTCAAGCATCCCTGATCACGAATCAAACATTTTTGAAGCGATGTCTGTGTGTGTGTGTGTGTGTGAGAAAGTATGTGTGTGTGTGTGTGTGTGTGTCAGTGAGTCTGTGGAGACGATAACTGACGAACGAATGGACCGATTCGAATCAAATTTGGTACAAAAATCACAATCCGTAAACACTGGAAGTCTATTGTTTTTATACGCAATCGCATGTTCAGAACCCCCCTAAATTTTCGAATGAAATTTTGAAAAACTCGTTAAAAAATCAAAACCACTAATAAAGTTACGCAAATTGACATTTCTTATGTAATTTTTTATTAGAAAACGATTGACATAAATTTTAGAACGCTAACATGAACCGTTCTCGAGATATTTTACATTTTTCAAAAAAATTATCAAAAAGTCATATAAAAAAAAAAAAAAAATATTTCTTATTGAGAAACATGTTCACTTTTCATATGTAATACCATGCGATAAGTTGAGTGACATCATTCTCGTGGATCTAGCTCGTGCCATTCATGAAAAAATATACTTTGAATAATACTTTTGTATTTGAAAGCCAATAGTCATTTATCTGCTGTAAGAATAACTTATTTCTTAGTGCATAACGCTTGGCGAGATTTTGGCGACGAATTTGGCGGAATGTCGCCAACTTGGCGACTTTTTTGAAATGTTGCCAAATTAACGAAAATCTCGCCAAATGGATAAATATGACGCTAAATCAATGAAAATGACGACTAATTGTCGAAAATTCAATATCTTGGAAAGAATATTAGTATCTACTATAAGAAAAACCTATTTTTTTACTGTAAAAGTATGAAATTCATTACATTATATAAGGAAAGTCATGCGTTGCCCACATCAGATTTTTTTTGTATTAAAAAAGGCACCCTATGAAGCGAATTCCGAATACCTGAAAACCATAAATTACATCGTATGGAATGGGCTAGGGGACAACTTGGGATGAACTGGGACGACCAACGGATAACTGCTATATTTAGTGATGAAAAGAAATGAAATATTAATGGCCCCGATGGATGGGCGTCATACAGGCATGACCTGCGCAAAGACCGAGAGTTTTTTCAGTAGAATACATAGTCGTTTCTTTCTTGATGGTGTGGGGAGCGTTTTGTTTAATGATACGTTATCCTTTGCGTTTCGTAACGGCAAACAAAATGCGCTAAATTACCAACAAACGTTAAAGGATCACATATTATCAGAAACTGAGAATCTAGCACGACCAAACTTCTGTTTTCAACACGATCATGCTCCCATTCAGGCGGCAAAGTCAACGAAACTTTGGTTGCAATGTAATAACTTTGTGGGTATGGATTGCTCGGCCAAAAGTCCCGAATTAAATCCCATAGAAAACCTTTGGGGGATCCTATCAAGAAGAGTTTATGCGAATAGGCGACAGTTTTCGTCTTTGGACGATTTAAAGTGTGAAATTGAAAACTTCTGGTATTATTTCGACCCAGAAATTCTTCATTCTCTTATTCTGTCACTGCCAGATCGTGGTCGTCAAGTTATAAAAGGTAATGGACATCATATTCGTAAAATAACTTCATTTTTTGTTACTTGTTCAGAAATTTTTGAAACAAGATTTTTGACTTTTTTTTTGTATTTAGTTCGTTTATTGAAACCTGCAAATCAAGCAGATATGTTCATGGTCTTATATTGTTTACTAGTCGTTATTAAATGTGCAGCAATGAAATTGCATTACTTATTTTCTCCTTCTTCTAATATCTATTGCTTATAAAGACGCACCTTATATGTACATATATATATATATATACACTACGTGTACGTAACAGTGAAAATGAGATACCAGGAATGAGTTTGCAGAAAGTGATGAAAATCGGCAAATAGAGAGAAACAGCAAAGAACAATAAATAATGTTTATTGCAACATGATACACCTACCTATACATTGAGCGATAACACCGCCTGATCAGTAGGTTGAAGTATCACCGCGGGCGACAAACAGGCAGGAACGCGTCTAGGTACAGAGTCAATGAGCATGCGGATGGTGTCCTGAGGGATGGCTGCCCAGTCTCTGCCAACCATTTGCCAGAACTCGTCTTCTAAACGCAGAAACGGTAGGGCACGCAAGCGACATCCAATCACGTCCTAGACGTGTTCGATTGGTGAGAGATCAGGGGAGACTGGTGGCAAGGGAAGTACCTGGGTACCTCCAGGATATGATGGCTGATGCGTGCCGTGTGAGGTCTAGCGTGATAATTCTGGTAAATGATATTGGTCACCCCCTGAAGGAAGGGTAGTGTTGAGGTGTAACTGACCGCAGCACGTCATCCATATATCATAAGGTCGTCATAGTGCCTTCAATACGGACCAGAGGTGACCTGCTATCGCATGGGATTTCGCCCCAAACCATTATGTCTTTTCGCGCGGTGGGGCGTTCCACAGATACGGCCGGATTGGATCTATCACCACTTCGGAGCCAGACTCGTACCCGGCAACTGCCATTGCAGAAATAGATCGTGACCCGTCTGAGAACACGACCCCGTGCCCTTCCGTCGTCCATGTGGATCTTTCCCGGCACCAATGCAAACGGATGCGTCTGTGCAGTTGGGTCAATGGCAGCCTTTTTAACGGGCGCCATTAATGCAGGTCGCCGGCTACCAATCGGCGTATAATAGTCCTGGTTGATATAGGTGCATCAAGGATGTCCTGCACATGCTGCAAAAGGGCGACGGAAGTGGGCTGCGGAGCCGCCAACGCTTGCCGAAAGATGCTTCGGTCTAGGCGAGCTGACGTTGCTCTGGCCGTACCGGTACCCCTCAAACGTGCCACAATCCCTCGTTTCAACCATCTTCGCCACAGCCGGTGCACCATGGAAGCGTGCCGCTGGCTGTCCGGATTTGACGTATGGACCATCCTGCCCTTTTGAGTCCAATCACCACACCCCTCATGAAATCGTCTGTCTGCTTGAACTGCCTCGGTTGGCGGCGGCCAGGCATACTCTGCTACTACACGTTTCCTCTAAGACAACAAAAATTGTAAAATGATTTCCCTGGTAAACAGAGCTGTGCGACTATTGCCGATTCCGCAGCAGATTCCTTCCCTTATATCTCCCTCAACGGGCGCAGGACAGCTGCGCATTTCGCATCTTTTACATAACTCGGTGAAATGCGTCTGCCCAGGAATTTGCATATTTTTGTGCCCACTACCTCTTATATCACATTTTCTCTGTCACGTAGTGTATATGTGTATATATATATATATATATATATATATATATATATATATATATATATATATATATATATATATATATATATATATATATATATATATATATATATATATATATATATATATATATATAAGGAAAAAAGAGGTTGAAGATCCAATGAAAGAAAAGTGAGAAGCTGTAACACAAAAATTTATCTATCTAACAGGCATACAAAACAAAAGTAAAAATCAACAATTCCTCAAACTAATGGGAAAAAAATAAATAAAATAAATATCGAATCATCAAGTCAATGAAAAGTAACAAAATACAAAGGTATGGAATCAAAAAAAGAATAACAAACGAAATCAAGCACTAACGCTATACACGTGGACGAGGCTCTAAGCCTAAATCATGAATTGATCACCTCTACAAAAATCTAATCATGGCCAAGTTTTTTGTAAAAGCAAACACAAAAATATATGTTTCTGAAGAAATAGATAGATTATATCTATAAACTATTTCTACTTGGACTATATATATATATATATATATATATATATATATATACAGATATATATATATATATATATATATATATATATATATATATATATATATATATATATATATATATATATATATATATATATATATATATATATATATATATATATATATATATAAAGAATGATTGATATGAGCCCAGCCTATATATTTTTACCCTTTATTTTGTCGATTTACTACATACGTCTCTTTTCATATAGTATAAATTATCTATAGTATCAATCAACCTTCCTTAATTACCCCATATTTCCATCATACAACAATTACTCTTCTTATCGCATTCCTCAAGTTACCATAAGTGAGATACAATGCAATTATATCTCAGAAATGTGACATACCCTTAGCCATGGGAGACAGCATGAGGAGATTAACACAGGCAGCTCCGTGTCCTTGGCCAAAAACTGTAACATTCTCTGGATCGCCGCCAAATTCAATGATGTTATCCTGGATCCAGTGGAGAGCAGCAACTTGATCCATTAATCCGTAGTTACCCCGAGCACTGCGATCCACAGAAGGCAGGAAACCTAACGCGTAAATAAATTTTTATTTGATTCATAAAATATACTAGGGTAATGCAATAAAACACATATTTCTGTTATTCATGCTTGGACGATAAATTCATTATTTCAAAATGTGAAATATCATTTAGTCGTTTGTATGTCTGTTGATCAGTTTATTCCTTATACACATCCACTTTTCTTGACAGATTTCTTTTTTCCCATTCTGTATTTTTATTACTACTTCATTAAGAGTAACCCCACATACATTGTTCAGTTTCTAGGACTGAATGTACTCAATTGTCGAGATATTAATAACAAAAGCAAAACTGAAACTTTTATAGAAATAGAATCTAGTAGATTTTCTTTCTAAAAATGTATTCGAAGAAAATTATATCATACACTATATTCGTTCTTCTCGTACGGAATATAAAATTATAAAAACTTAAAAATCACAATTTTGTCCAAATTGCTATAGTTAATGATATTGTTATTCAAAACATTCATTTAAAATATTCAAATTAGTGTTTCTAAAAAAGGTGAAGAATATATGATATCGTTTACAAAATTACATTTTCGGGCAAATCTGTACATAGAAGATTTTCTCAATACACATGAGAATAAAATCATCCTTGTCTAGGTTGTAAACAAGTTTAGAAAAAATATGAAATCAAATCAATATTTAGCTAGAAAGATCAATCATGCTTAAAGCAGTGATTATGAAACACTTTCCAACAGCAATGTAAATTTATTTAAACATGTCTAAGATGCAATACATTCCTCGGTAATATTTTAAAACTTCTCATAATACTACATTGATTTATTATATTTGAAAACTTAAAGCATTGATTATGAAACACTTTCCAACTTCAATGCAATTTCATTTAAACATGTCTAAAATGCAATACATTCCTCGGTAATATTTTAAAACTTCTCACAATACTACATTGATTTATTATATTTGAAAACTTCATCGAAAAAAATGAACTTCATTCAAATGACGGCATTGAAATATAAATTGCCTGGTTTAAACATCTCTAAAATGTGATATATTACTCGGTAACAATTTTAGAATTATCATAATACCACGATAATTTATTATATTTAAAAACTTCATCGAAAACAACTGAAATTCATTCAAATGACGTCATAGAAAAATAACACGCCTGGCTCTCTCTAAAAAAGCAGCATTTCATTCATGAATAATTTCCCATTCATGTCATTCATCACAATACTATAATAATTTATTTTATTTAAAAATTAAGACCATGGAGCTATAAGTAATTTAACTCTATGCTTAAAACTTCATCGCAAAAAATCGTCCTTCTCTCGGTAATGTCAATTAATATTTCTTTCATATCAGCTATGCAGACTCCATGAGCTAAATTCTTTTGCATTAAAAAAATACAGCAATTCCTATACAACTCATCCTACATATTTTGCTGTTTACATTTCACGTAAGTGAAAAATAGGCTTCGTTAGAGAAATAATCAAACTTGGATGCGCATTTAATCGCAAATATTTTGTCATTGCGTTGTTTCAGTATGTAGATGCACAGAATTTAAGAGAAAATAAAGAGGTTTTACGACGAATACAACACTCAATATGAATTAAAAAGAACTTCAAAAATGACGATTTTGAGACAAGATGGATGTCGTATTATATTTTGGAGTTGGTCACGTGATCGTTTCATATCATGGTCACGTGATCGCTTCATATAAGAGGTGTAATTATTATTTTAATTTTTATTTAAAAACTACTGAATATATTTTGCTGAATTTTTTTTTATTTATTTTATGGAATAATTTGAATATTACCTAAAATTTTCGAAGCAATTTGTGAATTTTAAATCCGCTTAAAAAGTGTTTGAAAAATTAGGTCCCATATGGTTCAATGTATTTCATTTTTTCAACCCGGGTTCAATTCAAAACTAATTGGGTGATATTATTTATTTATATTCCCATAGGTCCTACAAACCGGCTGAACAACATACTAAAATTTCATTTTGATTAAGTCATTTTTACGGCAGTTATCGTGCTTACGGACAGACAGACAGACAGACAGACAGAATGAACAATGTCATAAACAATTTTCAACTTTGTTGTAAAGTGTTAACAAAATGAAAGCACTAAAACTGAATTGGAAGATATACCAGTACTACTTATATTCACGTAGATAAAATTAGACTATATACCTGTGCGATATATGAGGAAAACGATTTGTCAAAATAGAACAAATGACGTAGGAAATTGAAAATATTAACAATCCCTGTAATATTTAAAGCCGAAAACCGCAATAGTTATAATACAGTCAAAATTGCAAGTTCGATAAAATTTATTTTATATACATGTCCTTGGAATTAAGTCGAAAAATATTTGGCAAAGATCACCTGGCGAATGAAAACAGTGGATTTAATTACGTTGCTAAGCAGCATGATATAATTTTCTTAATAAATTGTGGGAAGAAATATCGTAAGAGTAGCTCGATACGGTTTAAAATCCAAAGAACTAAATTGTAATGCAAACAATAATGGCATATTGTACACAACACTATTTTGTAATGTCAGATTACTCTAATAAATGGAAATTGATCAGTTAGGGGTTCAAAATTTGAATAATACTAGGAAACAGAAAATCATGTTAAACATGAAATATTATCATATATAAAGCATTGATTGTGAAACACTTTCCAACTGAAATGTAATTTTATTTAAATATGTTTAAAATGTGATATATTCATCGGTGATATTTTTAAATTATCACCGCACTACATTTACTTATTTTATTTAGAAACTTAAAACTTTCTCAAAAATACACTATAAAAACGTCTGTTTCTCTGTAAAATCAGTGAATATTTCATTCATATCACTTACATTCCAAACTCTTGAGCTAAATAATTTCACTTTAAAAAAATCAGCAATTCTTATACAGCTTATCTTACAGCTTGACTTGTTTACAGTCTGCATACTTTAAAATTAATTTTCGTTGAAGAAATATTCAAAGTTTAGTAACCATTTAAAATCTAAAATAATGTGATTGCGTGGAACCCGGATTCAATCCAAAACTAAATGGGTGATATTATTCCTTCACATTCCCATACGTTTCACAGACGGTCTCAACAACATACTAAAATGTTATTTTGATAAAGGCATTTTTACGTCAGTTATCGTGCAAACTGACAGACAGACAGACAGAATGGACAAAGTCATAAACACTTTACAATTGTGTTAGAAAGTCTTAAAAGGCTGTGAAAGAATAGAAAATTCGTATAAATGTTGAAAAACGGCAATTTTTAAGAGGAAGGTTAACAATAAGGGATATCACATACCGAGAATTCCTAATCTGTAGTTGATAGTTACGACGATGACGTTTCCGTAGCTCGAAAGTACACGGCCGTCATACACGTTTCCAGCGTTCCATTCATATGACTCTCCATGAATGAAAACCATCACAGGTAGCTTGAGGGGCTGCAGTCCCACTAAAAGGAAACACATTATGTAAGTTAATTTGAAACAACGGGTTTGAGTCAAAAACATAGTGATATATTAAATAGGTTAACTACCCTAATTGACTAAATAAGAGAGTCAATATTAATGAAATTGAGATTATTATAAATAAAATTGAAAATATATCTGTCTATCTGCCCATGTGTTTGTCTCTTCATCTTGGGCACCAAATATCTCTAAATTTTATAGATAGCCTTTTGTAACACCCTTACTAAAACTTTAGTCCATGTTTCGATGTTCTATTGTTTCAATGATTTTCTATCTATTAGTTTTTTTTAGCTTCTCGACATAAAATATAATTTCAAATCCAATATTGGTATGTAATTGGTGCTTGAATCGCTATCCCTAGAGTTATGGACGTTTTATACGCAAAGACAGGCGGCAGAAAGAGTCAGACGGCAGAGGCAAAGGCTTGCAGCAGAAGTAAAGCAGACAGAAAAATCAAAGGCAGACAGGGGAGTTAAAGGATAACAATGAAAATAGTACCAGGTAAAAAAAGCAAAAGCAGACATCCAGCTTTCTGGTCGTAGACCTAAGTACCTGCTGCTTTCGCATGGCCAACAATATGTTGCCTGCTCAAGGAGACAGTAAAATAAATATATGTATTTATTTTTCCCAAATAAGAAGACCAGAAACGTAGTCTATGAGGAAATTATTGTTTATTTATAAAATTATTATGGACAAGCGCAGTTAAGTCCAATTATATATTCCCGATGAAGAGAAATCAGCATTTGCTTAAATGTTGTTATATTTTTTCTTCAAAATCTAAGATACATAGGAATATGGAATTTTGCATACATACAAAAAATTTCACGCAGATTTGCAGAATCACAATTTCAATTATTAAAACGAACTTTAGCAAGTCCAAACGCCTATTTTTGAATTTCATGTTCACTGCACTTCCTGCAAAAAAAGTATCGAAATACCATTCTTGTATGAAAGTGAAAAATAAGTCCCATATCAAGTTTCACCACCCTCTTTCTTTTTATCCGGTTGCTAGAAGAACATGACAAAACAAAATACATACCATAGAGTTAGAGCGTTTAACTTTGCATCCATGATACATAGAATAATAAAACACAAATCTGTGGAAATGCGTTTTGGTGATTTAAATGCGTTGCTATGATTCCATTGTGTTCTTGTATTTTAAAATTTGTTTAATTTACAATTCAATTCGAAATAATATTTATTAACTTTTGTATTAGAATTCACAAATGTTGAAATCATTTAAATTTCATAGTTTATTTGTAAAATTAAATTTTAACTCGAAATTTTTTAGAGATCACGTACGTCGTACGTTTGTGTCCACTCAAAGTCCGGCTTTTGCTAGTTGTTTAGATAAATAAATTTGTAAGTTGCTCTTTCGTCTATGTGTTTATTATGTCTTCACTTGAGCACTCAATTATTTTCTTTTTGTGAGAAATATACTAAAGACTACAGAGTCAATGTGGACAATAGACGAGCTAACAATTCCGTTCTAGTAGTACAACGGTAGAATGTCGACTGGCCAGTACGATTATCAGTGGTGCGATTCTAAGTTGGGCCAGCAAGGATCCTTACAAGACTCCACATACTAAAAGTTCAATTGAAATTGCGAATTGAGTTTCTTTACATAATGTTTTCTGTACGAAGACCGGGTGTACAGTTAGACCAGAAATACATTTATTTGCTTTTCTGCTTTTATATGGATGCAATGGGTTGTATTAAGTTCTGAGAAAATTTGAGAAGTGTATATTTTACTTAAAGGATGTATTTGCATTTAAAAAAATCTGATGTGGGCAGCACATGACTTTCCTTATATAATGCAATGAATTTACTACTTTACAGTAAAAAAATATGAAGTGGACAGCACACGACTTTCCTTATATAATGCAAAGAATTTACTACTTTTACAGTTAAAAAAATGTTATTCTTATAATAGATACTCATATTCTTTCCAAGATATTGAATTTTCTTCAATTAGTCGTCATTTTCATTGATTTAGAGTCATTCTTATCCATTAAACGAGATTTTCGTTAATTTGGCAACATTTAAAAATGTCGCCAAGTTGGCGACATTTCGCTAATTCGTCTCCAAAATCTCGTTAAGCGTTATGGACGGAGAAATAAGTTTTTATTACAGCGGATAAATGACTATTGGCGTTCAAATACAAAATTATTACTCACAGTATCTTTTCACGTGAATGGAACGAGTTAGATCCACGAGAATGATGTCACCCAATTTATCGCATGATATTACATATGAAATGAAAAGTGAACATATTTCTTAACAGTTAATATTTTTTATTAATTACTTTCCTTATATACATAATGTATAAGGAAAGTATTGTGACGGGGTCGAAAATGCGAATTCGAGTTTTCGACAGGAGAGCACGTTTCAAGCTTCCCTGATCACGAATCAAACATTTTTGAAGTGATGTCTGTGTGTGTGTGTGTGTGTGTGTGTGTGTGTGTGTGTGTGTGTGTGTGTGTGTGTGTGTGTGTGTGTGTGTGTGTGAAAGTATGTGTGTGTGTGTGTCAGTGAGTCTGTGGAGACGATAACTGACGAACGAATGGACCGATTCGAACCAAATTTGGTACAAAAATCACAATCCATAAACACTGGAAGCCTATTGTTTTTATACGCAATCGAATGTCCAGAACCCCCCTAAATTTTCGCATGAAATTTTGAAAAAATCGTCAAAAAATCAAAACCGCTAATACAGTTACGCAAATAGACATTTCTTATGTAATTTTTTATTAGAAAACGATTGACTTAAATTTTAGAACGCTAACATGAACAGTTCTCGAGATATTGTACATTTTTCAAAAAAATTATCAAAAAGTCTAAAATAAAAAAAAAAATATTTCCTATTGAGAAACATGTTCACTTTCCATGCGATAAATTGGGTGACATCATTCTCGTGGATCTAGCGCGTTCTATTCATAAAAACAGATACTTTGAGTAATATTTTGTATTTGAACGCCAATAGTCATTTATCTGCTGTAAGAATAACTTATTTCTTAGTGCATAATGCTTGACGAGATATTGGCGACGAATTTAGCGGAATGTCACCAACTTGGCGACTTTTTGAAATGTTGTCAAATTAAGGAAAATCTCGCCAAATGGATAGAAATGCCGCTAAATCAATGAAAATGACGACAAATTGTCGAAAATTCAATATCTTGGAAAGAATATTAGTATCTACTATAAGAAAAACCTAGTTCTTTACTGTAAAAGTAGTAAATTCATTACATTATATAAGGAAAGTCATGTGTTGCCCACATCAGATTTTTTATGGGATTTTTTTGATAAATTTATTTGAAAAATGCGTAATATCTAGAGAACGGATTATGCTAGCGTTTTAATGTTTATGCCAATCGTTTTCTAAGGCAAAATTACATAAGAAATGTCTATTTGCGTAACTTTAATAAAGGTTTTGATATTTTGATGATTTTCTCAAAATTTCACTAGACAATTTAGGGGGATTCTGAATATTCGATTATGTCTTAAAGCAATAGGCAATTTAGGGGGATTCTGAATATTCGATTATGGCTTAAAGCAATAGGCTTCCAGTATTCACGGATTGTGATTTTTGTACCAAATGTAATTCGAATCGCTCCATTCGTTCGTGAAATATCGTCTCCACAGGCTCACTGACACAGACACACAGAGAGAGAGAGAGAGAGAAAGAGAGAGAGAGACATCACTTCAAACATGTTCGATTTGTGATTAGAGATGCTTGAAATGTGCTCTCCCGTCGAAAACTCGAATTTGAATTTTCGACCCCGTCACAATACTTTCCTTATACATTATGTATATAAGGAAAGTAAAAACATCATGCCCATTTTTCAGAAGAATACTTTTTGAACGCTGTCTAAAATACAAAATACAAATACGTAAGCTTAGTTTGATAAAATGTTTTGGTATATTTTATCAAAAATACAAAATGTGCTAACACATTTATAGCAAAAATTTGCTAACGCATCTTATTTACAAAAATGTAGAGATTCGTCTAAGGATAAAAGCATAGATAAGCCAAAGAATGCTTCAGCATGTTTCTGAAGATTATTCTTCCAGTCAAGACTGACTGTAAGATGCTTGGCTTTACTTCATCTTTTGTACTGAAATGAATTTCATTTTTAGAAATTTTATATGTTAAACATTTTTCGCTTATATGTACGTAAATGTACATTAGAACATTGATGAAAAATTTTCATTTTTTATAAATACAACTCATAATATATATATATATATATATATATATATATATAACAAAATTTTTTACAAATTTTAATACAGATTATTAAATAACGAATCCAAAAACCATCTACTTAATTTTAAAGCGGAAAAAAAATTATGTATATATATATTTTATTTTAAACCTTAACCAAAATCCATGAAACATATACACGAAGTTACAATGAATTCGTTACACGAAGTTACATGGCGTAAAGCATGCTGAACCGGGGTGAGGGGGTTAACCCCCCCCCCCCCCCCCACTCTGCCAATTTTTGGTACTTTTTCTTTTTCTTATTTATTTCCTGTATCATATTTGATTTTCATATTTGGAAATTTCCTTTTGTATATATATATATATATATATATATATATATATATATATATATATATATATATATATATATATATATACAGGGTGTCCAGAAAGTTCAGGAACGGCGCAATATCTCGAGAACTACACTTCGAATCAAAAAATAAAAATAACACGTATTCAATATTTTTAGAAAAGCTATCTAATGGTACCAAAATTGACAAAAAGGACAACTTTGAAATTTTCAATGGAAACCCAAATTTTTTATTGCAGATTTGGATTCTCCAGAAAAGAATTACATACATTTGACCTACGATTTTTGATTTTTGCTCCCCCAATGGCGCTATAATCTAGAAAAAAGGAAGTGGGGCACAAACGTTTAAAAATGGGAATGTCTCGGGAAATACACATCGGATAGAAAAATAAAAAATTACGTGTTCAATATTTTCAAAATAACTATCCAATGATGCTAAAATTGGTCCCCTCCCCCCGCTAACCGTTCACTTCAGCGACAACTGTAGACTTCAGTTTAGAAAACGGGTCAAAAGTACTTTTAGCACTACCCAGGAACAATGATGTGGACGTAGTAGTTTTCTGTTCCCTTCGGAGTGCTTGATTAACATGAGTCCCCTTGCCTCTCATGATCAGGGTGCTTTTTCTGTAATTTTTAAAAGTTAGTGTCCCACTTCCGTTTTTATCGATTATAGCGCCATTGGGGGGCTCAAAAATCAAAAATCGCAGGTCAAATGTATATAATTTTTCTGAATAATCTAAATCTGCAATAAAAAGGGGGGGGTCCCATTGCAAATTTCAAAGTTACCCCACCCCCCTCACCTCAGCAGGGGGAGTCAAATTGGGTATCATTGGATAGCTTTTCTAAAAATATTGAATAAGTGTTTCTTTATTTTTTGATCCGAAGTGTATTTCTTGAGATATTGCGTTGTTCGGAACTTTCTGGACACTATATATATATATATATATATATATATATATATATATATATATATATATATATATATATATATATATATATATATATATATATATATATATATACTTATGTATATATATATATATATATATATATATATATATATACTTATGTATATATATATATATATATATATATATATATATATATAATAAAGAAATACAATCCCAAAAAGTATGAAATTCAAGAAAGAGAAAGGCGCAAATTGCCGCTCTATCAGAGTCTTGAAATATAAGATTTAAAATGAAAAAAGAAAATATATAGGTGGAATGATTGTGTTTACAGGGTTGCAGAAAGGTCAAGGGGGATTGCGACCCCTATTTCCTGGTTAGAAGCTAGCTTTGACTTCATGAAAACGCTCCCAGAGACTCTGCTCGCCCGGAACAACAATCGATCATGCCCGTGGGGAAAAAATGGCCGAATCCCAGACAACATAAAAATGATCAAAATAACAAAAAAATTGGAAATTTTGTTAACCAGCAAGACGAGAATCATGGAAGAGTTGCATAAAGCGTATAAACTTCGAATACGTATAAACTTCGAATAGGAAAGCATGCATAAAAAAGTCGCGTCTAACTTATAGAGCCATCTGGATGTGAAACAATCTGATAATCCTAGGTAAGAGTTGAGTTGTATTGTATGATGTCGGAAACGTAATTTAATCGTAAATCACTTGAACAGATACAGATTATTAAACTCATCTATTACAGAATTTAATAAATGCATGATGCATTTAATCAATTGAACTCGGGAACAATCATATCCCTTCCGCTTTGTACAGCACTATTATGATGTTTTTTGCAGAAATTATTGTGATAAAAATTATGTTAATTTATCCGACATCATACAATACAACTCAACTCTTACCTAGGATTATCTGATTGTTTCACATCCAGATGGCTCTATAAGTTAGACGCGACTTTTTTATGTATGTTTTCCTATTCGAAGTTTATACGCTTTATGCAACTCTTCCATGATTCTCGTCTTGCTGGTTAGTAAAATTTATTTCCAATTTTTGTGTTATTTTGATCATTTTTATGTTGTCTGGGATTCGACCATTTTTCCCCACGGGCATGATCGATTTTTGTTTCGGGCGTGCAGTGTCTCTGGGAGCGTTTTCATGAAGTCAAAGCTAGCTTCTAACCAGGAAATAGGGGTCGCAATCCCCCTTGAGCTTTCTGCAACCCTGTAAACACAATCATTCCATCTATATATTTTCTTTTTTCATTTTAAATCTTATATATATATATATATATATATATATATATATATATATATATATATATATATATATATATAAGCGTGGGTAAAAATGTCTAGTATAGTACATACACAACATTTTATGCGTATGACTGTTACCTTCAATTCATTCACCAAAATATTTTTATAAATTAAAACTTTATGATAGATTTACTTTCACTGCTTTGCTAAACTGAATCACGCATTCCAATTTATAGAAACTGAATAAGAATGCTCTCTTGCTTAAATCTAGTAAAGTGTGCTAGTTTCTGCATAATTCTGTTAAATGCTCTTAAAATGCAGAGTTAAAATCCCGGATACACATAACGACTGACTGGAGGGAAATAAATATCTGATTCCTTATCTACGACTTGCGGTAATCTCTGCAATTGTACGTTGGAGAACACTTAACCCAAATTCAAATGTTATTAAAATAGTGGTAGTTAAAAGAATAAATGTTATTTTCTAGCTAGAACATAAGCAGTATATTGGTTTAGTTAATCATTTAAGACGCGTTATTCCATGCAATGCAACTTACTTACCTGTATTTGTAAGTGCAATATTTAATCAAAAATGTTTTATTAAAATTACCATATACCAAAATATAAATTATTTGATAAAATTCAAAAATATTTTCAGGTATATGTTGTATAATCACTATATTTTTTCTAAAAATAACTTTTACAGTGCAGCTCACATCTTGTCTAATCTGCAGCGGAAACAACATATACAAATAAAAAATATCAAACGAAACAGCATATACAAGCAACATGTCAAACAAAAAAATTCAAAAGGAGCCTTCTCATGGGAAAAAATGGTTTGTGCACTTCATTTTTGATGGAATTATTATACATAAATTATTCTGTTTCGAAAACTTTTATGGAAAACCTGAAGTTTCATTCCCAGAAGCAAAAATGGAAAACTTTAATGATTAGAATAAATTAGATTAAACAGAAGTTGCAAGGAGATAATTTAGAAAAAACAATAACGTAGCAATGTTTTTCATCAATTAAAGAAACTGTACATGTACGTTTAGAGTGTTTGATTTAACCAAAAGTTTATTCTTTATACTATTTAACGAATTTTTGCAATTATATTTATTTCAACGGCATTTCAACCGTATTTCAGCCAACAATAACTTTTATATACAAATGTTTGTACGCTTTTCATAGAAAATGAATATATATAGGAAAATTTATTCAATATCAAAGCTATACAAATAACTTATGTTCTCATAATTAGCAGTTTTATTCTTTGTAATATCTACTGTGCTTATCGCCACAAGATAGAACTATATTTTACGGTATTTTAAAAACTAATAACATGACTAAATTATTATTGTATAGTTGTTGACAGTTTAATAGCTGTTCATTGAAAAAACAATATTTGTTAAACCATATATTAACAACAAATGTAATTAAATTATAAATAACAAGCGTGTGACAAGATAAATAAAATATAAATATGTATGTATTTAGTCTATTAGTTATTTAGTATTGTTTATAAGCAAATAACACCATTCTAGTTTAATATTTTGATAGTATTTAATTTTTTTTAATCAGCAATGGCATCTTGTTCAATTCCGTTACTCTAGTTACACAATGTTAAAATGAAATGATAGAGGTATATTCACAGCAAGAATTTTTTTAAAGTTTTATACGATAGCCAACGGTAATAAATATTTTAAAGCATACAGTTTTATTGTCATTTTTAGTAAATATTTTTTGGTATAAAGAAGCCATAAATATTGTTTTAATTGTTATGCCATTTTCAATAGAACTGACCATAAATCAATTTGCGCTTTAGATAAACAGGTACTACATGCAGAATTAGTTGTATTTGTTCTAGTAATTTTCAACTGTTCTATTAACCACATTTCTCAATAATCACATAATTTCTCATTTCTTACAGATATTATAGCAAATATTTTTAATTTGAACTGCAACATTACACACAAAAGAATATGCCAATTACCTCCATAACTATATTTTACGCTCTTAAAATGCAATATTAAAACACCTGACGCATCCTTAAAGACTAACTGGAGGGGAATAACTTTTAATTCATTATTTATGACTCGGAGTAATTTCTGTAACTGTACGTTTGAGATCACTAAAGTTCACTTCAAATGTTATTAACTAATAAGTCAAAGAATTGAATTTTAGTAAAGTATTTATTCAAATGGTAACTTGATACTTTAAATATTGTATACTTATTACTACAAATATAATAGCTTTACTTAATGCTATAAATCTTACCTAATTACAATGCAAAACCTATTTGAATTTATAGTTGTCATTAATTGTACATATTTTGTAAGAATAAAATAATTTTGTAAGAATTGTACATATTTTGTAAGAATAATTTTTAACAACAAAAACCAGGAATAAATCGTATAGGAAAATAATATAATCATTCAAACGTTCTTGTAATAGCGTTCATATAACTGCGCTTTATGATACATTATATTTCTTCTAATTTTTTAGAGACCTTATAGATCTAACTTCTGTCAATACAGTCCTATTTGTACAGCGTGGCCAAGGATACAGTACAACATAAAACTCACAAAATGTACGACATATTCCCGTACTTCTGTTAAATGTTCTTAAAATTCAATATTGAGATACCGGATGCATTCTTAAACGACTAACTGGAGACAAATAACTTATAATTCAATATTTAGAACTTCAAGTAATTTCAGTAATTGCACATTAGAGAGCACTAAATTTTACTTCAAATATTATTAAATAATAGGTCCAAGAATTGCATTTTGTTCTAGTGTTTGTTCAATTATTTACTTATTAATTACAAGATTTACTTAATTAGAATTCATAATTTAAATGATTGAATTTATAGATGCCATTATTGTAGATTGTGTGTAAGGATATTTTAACAAGAAACTAGAATTAATTGAAAAACAAATGTTTATCTATTTTTAAACTAATTTTTCACACTTTACAACATAGTTGAAAAGTGTTTATGAATTTGTTCATTCTGTCTATCTGTCCGTCTGTCTGTCCGTTTGCATGATAACTACCGCAAAAATGACTTTATCAAAATGAAATTTTAGTATGTTGTTTAAACGGTCTATGGGACCTATGGGAATATAAATGAATAATGTCACCCAATTAGTTTAGGATTGAACCCGGGTTGAAAAAATGAAATACATTGAAGCCTATGGGACCTAATTTTTCAGAAATTTTTTAAGCGGATTTAAAATTCACAAATTGCTTCGAAAATTTTAGAAAATATTCAAATTATCCCATAAAAAATATGAAAGAAATTTCAGCAAAATATACTTGGTAGTTTTTGAAATAAAAATTAAATTAACTGCACCCAATTATATGAAGCGATCACATGATCCACTTCAAAATAAAATATAGCATCCATCTTGTGTCAAAATCGTGATTTTTATGTTCTTTTTAATTTATGTCTTGCGTTGTAACCGTCCTGAAACCGCTTTATTTTTGCTTAATTTCTATGCATCTATATTTCGAAACAACGCAATTGCAATATAATTTGAGTTTAAATGATCAATGCCATCCATCTTGTGTCAAACTCGTGATTTTTAATGTTCTTTTTAATTTATAGTTAGTGTTGTATCTGTTCTAAAACCTTTATTTTTCTTAAAATTTTGTGATCCACATTCTGAAACAGCGCAATTACAATATATTTCAGTTTAAATGATCATCAAATCTTGATTACTTCTACAACGAATCCTAATTTCGCTTATGGAGAATGTAAACAAATCAAGATGTAGGATGAGTTGTATAAGAATTGCTAAATGTCTTTAAAGCAAAATTATTCAGCTCTGGAGTCTGCAAAATAGCAGATATGAATGAAACAGTCATCGATTGTACATAGAGAAACAGACGAATTTTTTGAAGAAGTTTTAAGTAAAGATTTAAATTACTTGTACCTCCATGGTTTTAAGTTTTTAAATAAAGTATTGCAGTTTTGGGATGAATGATATGAATGGAATAAACGTGTATAAATGAAATACTTACAGCTTTTACATAGAGTCAGACGATATATATTTCAATGACGTCATTTTAATAAAGTTCATTTCTTCGATGCAGTTTTAAGTTTTCAAATATAATAAATTAATGTAGTATTATGATAATGTTAAAAACGTTACTGCTGAATGTATCGCATTTTAGAGATGTTTAAATAAAATTCCATTGCAGTTGAAAAGCGTTTCTTAATCAATGCTTTATGCATGACTGATCGTTCTTGTTATATAACTGCGCTTTACAATATATTATATTTCTCCTGATATTTTGTGGCCACTATAGTTCAAATTTCAATACATATATTCTAATTTGTACAGACTCTAGTAAGAAAACACTGCAGCATAAAACTCACAAATTAGACAACATATCTCTGCGAAATGCTCTTTAAAAGCACTACTCAAATAGCAGACAAATTATCAACAACTAGAGGGAGGGAAATAACTGTTATTCTTAATTTACAACTTGGAGTAATTTCCGTAATTTCATATTACAGAACAATAAATTTTACTTCAACTACCATTAAGTAATGAGTTTAAGAATTAAATTTTAGCTGAGACTTATTTCATTGTTTACATTTCACCTAAGTACTTTTCTTAGTTACAAAGCAAAAAATAAGTAACAGCCTGTATTTTTAGAGAATATTTTGTCAAGAATATTTTGATATTTTGACTGTTATGAACTGTATAAGAAAATAATAAATTATTCATCTGTTTATATATATATATATATATATATATATATATATATATATATATATATATATATATATATATATATATATATATATATATATATATATATATTTGAAATGTAATAATAAGAATTATGTAAAAATAAAAAAAAATAAAAATACAATTCAAGTAATATTAACATCACCATAGAAGCAAATTCACGGCCATAATGCCGATAAGAGAAAAGAACAGAACCTTCCCAAATTCGATGATTAATCAGAATTAAATTCCTCTTCAGGTCTGAGTATTTAATTCTAATTAACCCAGACAAATGCCTGTTTCAGATTAAGCAATAGTACATTACTATAAATGCTTAAACTCAGACTACAGGCATCAAAAAATGAAAAAATGAAAAAAGGATACATTAAGAAAATTGTATTACCATGCGGCATGAATCATTCCTCTTCTACCACGTGTATACACGATCAACCTCAACAACTTAATCTAGAAGCACCGGAATGAACAAGTCGAAATTCTACCAGGGAGGCAGTACGAACGTTCACGGAAATAATCCCAAACCCGTCCAGTGAGTCTAAGCTGAAGACTGGACAAGCAATTCAGAATACAACTTCCCAAACATGCAGAACAGAATATGAATATGAATCATAGATGAAAATTCCTACTAAACAAGAATTCATAGGAAAACTGGATAATCGAGAATGCCACAATACACCATTATAAGGGCGCACAAAACGTAGTTTCAATACTGACAAAAGTTACATTTTTTTGCGAAAATAAAATTCAAAACATTAATGTTAATGCATCTTATTTTCCGATTTTTTGATTTTTCTAATGTTTTTGACTTAGTTTATTATTTTTCATTTTTATTTATTTATATAATTAATAAATAACTATATATAACATACAAACATATATATATATATATATATTTATATATATTTTTTTTTTTTTTTTTTCTCTCTCTCTCTCTCTCTCCTGTATGTTAGTCACTAAAAATGGGAATGTTTTCTAGGATGTTATCGAGTGAAATTTGATACACTGAGTTGATAATTTTAATAACAAAATTGGGGGGATATGCATTATTAGTCGCTGTACTCAATAATTCCATAAAGTGCGCTAATTTATAATATTCATCACAAATTTTATTGATTCTAAGAGCCTGGTTTATTATAATATTTCTAAATACAGATATATGCAGACAAGAGTCAAAATGTTGAATTTTTGATGTATTAAATTTAAAATCCTGTCTTTTATCATACAAGTTTATAACCATATTACAATTTTGTAAATTTAAATTTAAATCTAAAAAGTTTGCAACATTAGTGTCATTATTACTTGCATTTAATTGTAAATTTTTTGGATAAAAGTTTAATACTATAGGGATATTATTATTTGGGGATACACATGAAATGTCATCTATATATCTAAACATGTGCATATTATGCAAGCTATATATATATATATATATATATATATATATATATATATATATATATATATATGATTTAAATTGAATAACGATTATAGAGGAGGAAAGATTGCGTTTACAGGGTTGCATAAAGGTCAAGGGGGATTGCGACCCCTTTTTCTGGTTAGCAGCTAGCTTTGACTTCATGAAAACTCTCCCAGAGACACTGCACGCCCGAAACAGTAATCGAACTTGTCCATGGGGATAAAAGAAAACACTGCAGCATGCTTATATGCGCCTTTCTATTTGTTGAATTTTTAACTTTTTGGGATTGTATTTTATTATATATATATATATACAGGGTGATTCAAAACAGATGGGCCAAACTTTACGAGATAGTAGAACATACCAAACCAAGTATTTTTCATCATCATTTATCGGGTCGGAAATGAAATATAAAGGCACCAGTGGGCTGTTATTAGTGAAACCGATGAGGTGAGGCGAAAATACAAGAATTATTTAGAAGTAATAAAATGACATTTAATAAACAATAATTACAGTAATGGCGCAAAAGAGCGACCGCCATCCTGAATGCATGTCTCACAGAAGAGATGGAGGAATTGGCGAATGTCGCTCACTTCAGCAGCAACAGCCGAGACTCTGAGGGCGAGTTACTCTTTAGATTCATGGGGAGTGACATAGATTAGATTCTTGAGATATCCCATAAAAATAAATGAATATACGACAGATTGGGCGATCGTGGGGTCAAGCAATGACCACCTCGACCAATCTGCTGATGCAAGAGTTCGAATCTTTTACGATTAGACAACAGTCTACGAGGGAAACGTTCCCCGTGTAGTCGTTGTGCCTCTGTACCATTGCCTTTTTCAGCTCCATAGATGATCGGCTTTTTCCCTATTCGTAAATTTCTCCATCGTCTCAAAAGTTGGAGCTCCGATTAACTGCTGCAAACTGAAAAGACCTTATATTTGGTGTTGTGAAAATTTTTCATATGGGTGCTTCTTTTTCCCCAGATAAAATTTGTATACGTCATTGTATTTTTCAACCAGAAAATAATAACCAGAATGACGCTTTTAATTTTGCGGAGATGCCGCTTCCCAACGAATAAACCTAATCCCATATATTGTTAAAATTAATCACTTACTTTCTATGTTTACGACAGTCCCGTGGATAGAATCTGATTGGGGATTATCTCTATAATTACCCCCAAGTTTAACCCTGCAGTTTAGATGCAAATATGCATGAGGTCTAAAATTCCACGATTTATGTTAACTGTATTCAGTTTACAAGGATTACATCACACAGAATGCTATGGAAACCGTAGATAAGGAGATGATAATAAGATCAGAAGTTTCATGTTGACTTTAAATTTGCAGGAGTAGAATCTAAAGCTTCACTTTCAACATGGGAGATATGAATATTAACCATTTCAGTAATTTAATGAGTCATCGCTTAACCAGTAAAAATGTATGGAACTGATTCCTGCTGGGACATGCGAGTTCCTCACAGAAAGTTCATTATTATGTGTGCCCTCGATTGTAAATGGGGTTAATTCCAACAAGGAAACAATACGAGTTGCCTAAATGTATAAAGTTTACATGTCGAACAATTTCTAATATGATATGTATGAATATACAATCTAAGATAAAAAAAATCGACGCACTAAGAAAGAATTACCCAAAAGAGACAAACTTTGGTATGTGTAATGTGGATGTACGGAAAAAGATATGATTAGAATTTCAAAACAATTGGGTGATTTATTGCACTAAAAGATATACACAAAGTAACCATGTCAATATGGCGTTGGTCTACCTCTGGCCTTGATACAAACTGTTACCTGCCGTGGCATTGATGCACAAAATTGCAGAATGGTGTTCTGAGGGATGTCGTTCCAAATGACTTTCGATTGACGTGTAAGTTCGTCTACATTCTGGGATGGACGAAGGTGACGCCCAATTTCAGCCTAAATGTGTTCAACAGGCCAGAGATCTCAGGATCTGGCTGGCCAAGGAAGTATGACTTAAGCACGCAGACAATTAATGGAGAGGCATGCCTTGTGTGGACTGGCATTATCTTGCTGAAAATTTAACCTGGAGTGTCGCGAAAGGAATTGCAATGCAACGGATTGTGGAATGTCGGCGACGTACCGTTGTGCTGTGATGGTGCCAAGACTATCAAAGGGGTCAAGCAATCAAACGAAATGACTTCCCAGATCATAACTACCTGATGTATGCCCGTGTGACAGAAAGAGCAGGATCTTGACGATATTCGGGCTATCTCCAGACACGTCTCCGCTGGTTATTCTGATTCAGTTCGAATCGGGACTAATCACTGAAGACAATTCGTTCCTAATCCGAACAATTCCAGGTCGATCGGGCTCGTTACCACTGCAATCGCTGTTAACGGTGCATACTGGTCAGTGGTAGGCGACGTAATGGGCGCCGCGAGTATAGATTCCGATCCCGTAGTTTTTTATTAATGGTTAGGGTGCCCACGTCCGTGTTTGTCACACGTTGGATGGTTGATAACGACGAATCTCGTGCTGTCATAGATGCTCTGATAATCGCTCTAACTTTCCGCTCTGTAGTCGCTCCAGGCCGTCAGCTGTCCGGTTGTCGCTGAAATCTGCCATTCCGTATCCATTCCTACCAATATCATCTAATTCCTGTATCGCTCTTACCCACGTACCGACCGATTCTGCGGTGGACCCATCCAGTCTCATGCAATCCAACAGCACACCCTCTTTCAAAACTCCTTCATATACTCGTAGTGGCCGCGAAATGGCGGGTGAGGCATTTCTGCAATCAAGGTACGTAAACGCAATCGAAATCCAATACGCGTGTTGTTCCTGTAAGCGAGTTTCGCTCCTTATATACACCACCATGGTGCTCAATTTCAATGCGCTGAAGTTCCGACAATTCATTCATTGGCTGCGAATTTTTGATCACTTGCATATTCGGTCGATAGGTGTTTGCATGTACAGTTTCCTTACTATCGGATTATTTTACGGGGTGCGTCGATATTTTTGTCTTAGAGTGTATATAAAGAAGTGAGATACATTATGCTATTGCTTTTAGGCTTTCACAGTCTTGAAAGGGGGTTACCTGAAAACGTGCTAGAAAAATATTGTTCAAGTACTGAGAAAATTACCTTAGGAGTTTAAAAAAGCTTGGTGAGAAATCATTTAAATTGACATTTAATTATTTTTACTGTAATTTGCGATCTCAGAAATTACAAATGAGCATTGTCTTCTGACATTTTCAGCATCAATTCTTTGTATTTGAGATTGTTTAAGGTTGTGGTGATATGCCCGCGACATTTTAATTTAGACAAGTCATTTCAATTGGCACTCGCATGATCTCTGTATATGAAAAACTAACAAGAACTAACAAACGAGCCTATTTATGATAGAAAAAATTGTGGACATTTCACTTTTGGCTGAACTGTTAAATATTTTTATTCTCCTTTGCATACGTACTTCCTACAGCCACACGAACAGTCATACAAATTATCGAAAAAACCTCAAATGACATATCCGCACCAGGAAATGGAAATCCTTCGTAAACATCTACCACCTTTAGAATTCTATGTTGAATCCGTATCTATCATACTTTAATCCCTATCTTATAGTCTCTGCTGAGAAATATATATTTCAAGGACATTTTTTTTAACCTCAAGTGGAAATATTTTGTTCTCCCTTTGATTTAAACCGGTATTTATTTCTGAATTTATATTAGTCATTATATAATGCATACCTATAGCCAGAAAGAAAATTCAACCGGAAATTTAAATCATTGGCGAATCCTCATTCTTCTCTGACATTTGTTGCTGCATCTATAACAAATCCTGAGAAATAGATGTCTTAACAAAAATACTTGGATCGGAAATGACTATTCAAAGATTGACGCAAATAATTCTACCTGCTCCAGAATTTGATGATGAAATCATATCAGTTATCATCTAAGTTCTATCCATAGGCGACACAGGAAAATAGATTTTTCAAGTGAAATTGAATTATCCGTACCAGAAATGGTAAACAAGCCGTAAATGTACATTCACTCGGCACCCTAGTCTGGATGGATAAATTCAAATCAGTCATCATCTGAGCTCTATATATAGCAGATCCTGAGATATAGACGCTTCAATGAAACTTTATCGAAAAAGCAATACTTGCCGTCAAAAACTGGCACCAACAATAAGCAATGTATTGCATCGAAATAAAGCGTATATAAGTCACTTATCCAATGAACATTCTGAAACGATTAATTTCGGCAGATTTTTGCGGACTTTAAAAGATTTGCGTATTTTCACTTTCAGCAAATATCTCAATGACACACAAAACAAAAATGCATCAGCAGGGAAAGTCAGGTCCATATATTTGTCTTATTTATGTCACATAACTTAGACATGTTAGTTTTAAAGTGCCACCATCTTTTGATAAAACAATCTGTCGGTTTATATTACGATTCCTTCAGCCAAGTAGCATTCAATTTATGACTCTTTAATGAAAATTTCATGACACTAAAAGCTTTTAAACATTTACCTAGAAAGTCAAAATCATGTAAATGGAGATATGCATAAATAGATTAATTATTGAGAGCATGAAACGCATCCAAAATGTTGAAATGATATTAAAGAGCATCAAATATTTCTGAAGTTAAAAAATTCAATATTTGAATGTTTGGAATATCTAGATTATCTGTGCTGTTTGAACTACAATGCAAATATTAAGAATATGGAGATGAAAACTCTCCGCACAGAGAGTTCATGTGCTCTTCATTTTATTTAATTTTTTTTTGTTTGCTCCACATGCTCAATTTTCTTCATTTTCTATTTTTTCTCAATTTTCTCTCCTTTCGTCACACTAGGCTACCCTACTATATTGAATTCTGTGCAACCATTTTCTGTATTATTCGGCATTGTCCTGTGCACATTTGAATGTTCTTCGCGGTGAAAATTTTATTTTTAAATAACTATTAAAAAGGTAATATTTAAATGCGTTTGTAAAGTATAGTATATTTCGTATATTGCTTGCTTGTAAAAATCCACCTTATGCGCAGTCAGACATGAACCTGCAATAATAAAATTCCTACAAATAAGCATAAGAAATCAACACTCTAAAATGATGAGACCCTTTCTTTCTCAATTAAATATTTATTAATAAAAGGACATAATTAAAGTATTTAACATAATTAAAATATTAAATCAAATTACATAATAATTTGAAATAATTGAAATATTTATTAAATTTACATTTACACTTTATATGTATAATATTCTAATATTTTTTAAAGAAAACTATTGAGGCTGGTGTTACTAATGTGATGACAAGTGATAGGTATAATTTTGTTCGGCTTAAGAGGCAAATTCATAATTAGACATAAAATTCCTCGTGAATGATAAACAAGTTCCTTGTGGTTTATTCAATCATACGTTAAGCCGTTTTTGGCCAAAGCAGCTGCTCTCAATTATATCTCAAACCAATCCTGGTTACCCCAGACTGTCATTGCATAAAACTATGTGATTACTGTCTTACTTCTAAATATCTGACCCCGTTTCACTGCATCTCATTCCTCAGACGTTATTATTTCTGCACTCATGCCTCCATCCCAATTCGGTCTCCTTTTCTGAATGCTCACTTAACTCGGTTCGTCCATTATTGTTCCGCCTTCGTCTGTCCATTAGCTGATGAGTTTGTGTGAGGAGCTTTCTGGTTGGTCATATAGCTTAACAGTCCGCGGTTTAGTAAACTCTTCAATGGCCATCTTACATCACGGCCAACGGTGCAAATCACCAAGTGATCCCTCTTCGTGTGTGTGATTTTTAAGTAGTATCTTAAATTGATGTAAGACTGTTTCATCATGAACCACGTAGAATTTAACGCCAAGTCTTGGCGTCGGCTAGCTTCAATTGCTGGAATAAGCTAACCATTTTTGGCTCAGACTTCGATTTGACTTCCATTTCTTGCAGTACCCTATTAAATCTACCACACGTCACATTCTTATTCACTTTTATTTGCACGGATGGACATCTATTGATTTTCGAAACATGAGTGTGCTTACATAAATTTATTTCTGCTGAATTTTAACTTGTGTTCTGTTCATAATTGATTTTACTCAAACTCAAGTTCTACACTTGTTTAATATGTAAAATTATAATGTATAAACTTATCAGATATTTCTACTTTTTCATATATCTCTCTACAATTAAGATATATTTACCTCAAGAATTTGTTAGTTTTCTTAAAATGCCCAAGAAATATATAATACTAGCAGCATTAGTACCCGGCTTTGCTCGGTATTTACCATGCAAAACTATGACAAAAATTACACCGGAACCTATAGGGCCGTGAAGCTTATACATTGCTTTTTCACTGTGAAAGATATAAATTCATTGCATTATGTAAGAAAAAAAATCATTGCATTATATAAGTCATACCTGCATAAGAAAGAATCTTCCTCATAAAATGCTGATAATTAAATAACCATTTTTAACACTTTACAACATAGTTGAAAAGTGTTTATGACATTGTTCATTCTGTCTGTCTGTCCGTTAGCACGACAACTGCCGTAAAAATGATTTTATCAAAATGAAATTTTAGTACGTTGTTCAGACCGTCTGTGGGACATATGGGAATATGAATTAATAATATTACCTAAATAGTTTTAGATTGAAC
Source organism: Amaurobius ferox (assembly GCA_951213105.1). Taxonomy (NCBI): domain Eukaryota; kingdom Metazoa; phylum Arthropoda; class Arachnida; order Araneae; family Amaurobiidae; genus Amaurobius; species Amaurobius ferox. Next base: position 63,750,090 of record OX578145.1, on the reverse strand, counting down.
CCGGGTTGAAAAAATGAAATACATTGAACTCTATGGGACCTAATTTTTCAAACATATTTAGGCGAATTAAACATTCACAAATTGCTTCGAAAGTTATAGGAAATATTCAAATTATCCCATGAAATATAAAAATAAAAGTTCAGCAAAATATATTCAGTAGTTTTTTTTAATAATAATTAAAATAGTAATTAAACTCTTTATATGAAGAGATCATGTGACCATTACATGAAGAGACCACGTGACCCACTTCAAAATAAAATTTGGCATCCATCTTGTGTCGAAATCGTGATTTTTGAAATTATTTTTAATTTATATTTAGTGTCATATCCAGCCTAAAACTGCTTTATTTTTGCTTAATTTCCATGCATCTGTATTCTGAAAAATCGCAACTACAATATATTTGAGTTTAAATGATCAATACCATCCATATTGTGACAAAATTGTGATTTTTAAAGTTCTTTTTAATTTAAATTTAATATTGTATCCGTCCTAAAACCGCTTTTTTTGCTTAGTTTCTGTGCATCTATATTCTGGAACAACACAATTACAATATATTTGAGTTTAAATGATCAACATATTTTGATTATTTCTACAACGGGACCTAATTTTTACTGATTAGGCTGTAAGATAAACTAGTGAGTTCTATACACATTTTTACTTTTTATAAACTATTATAATTATAAAAGGTACAATATATTTAATGTAGGAAGTGGCAGAATTAAATCATTCAATTTTTACTTTCTTATACGTAGTATTGATAGAGTATTACTTTCACGAGAAATGTTGATTTCGAGATTTTGATGCAGATATATGTTTTAGGACAAACTGGTCGCGTTTTGAAGATATTATTGGTGTGATATCCATCTGTCTGTCAGTCTGTGGTCTATTTCTTGGGTGCACAGTATCTATCCCAAATATTAATAGATTTTCACAAAATGTTACATCCCGCTTTTTTAACGAAAAATCTAGAACTTGATAGAATTTATTTTAAATCCAGCGAAGAGTTAAAAATTTATTCGAAATTTTATATTTCCTTAGCATTACAACATCTGATATAATTATGCATAAAAGGGATTATTTATGGCTCAACTATCACGGAACTTAATAGTTTCAATGATCGCAGTAAAAAGTAGCTGCGATACAATGTTTTATGTACGAACGGACAGACAGACAGAATGAACAAAGTCATAAACACTTTTCAACTTCGTTGTAAAGTGTTAATAAGAAATTACATAATATACAAATAAATTAAAAAATAAGAACAAATATGAAAATAAGAATAAATAAGAAACTAATTAAAATTTTTGTCAAAATTTAAGTATTTCCTTTTGCGGAATACATAAATACATTGTTTCATGGTCCGTAATAAGAAGTAAGGTTCCTGATATTTATGAAATATATATATATATATTTATATATATATATATATAAATATATATATATATATATATATATATATATATATATATATATATATATATATATATATATATATATATATATATATATATATATATATATATATATATATATGCATATACAAAAATAGCTGTTTGTAAGACGATAATTACCTGATTATTTAAGAAATGAGGCTGTAATTTTCATGATATCTTGGAATTGTAGCATTTCTTATCAGCTTGTAGCTACAAAACAGATCAAAGGTTGCAAAATGTTTTACAGTGCATCAGCGGATTATGAAATTAAATTTGGGAGGGGTGGCATTTTTAAATATCAATCTCAAGGTGTCCAAGTTAGAGGTCTGCACAGGCTTGGGCCTAGCCCTTGAAAATAGGCCCGACCTTGATTTAAAAAATCAACGGATTGTAACTGTGGTGATATTTTCTGTTGCATTTTTAAGTGATTAAAGAATCCTAAATAAGATTAAACATCATTTCATCCTTCAATGAACTGCTTACAACCTCCAGAATCTGATTGCATCTCAATTTTGTAATGAAATGTTTTAAAATCTCATTTAATTTGATTCTATTTAACGAATACATTCGTCTCTTTAATAATACAGATATGATCATCATAGTACATTGCATAATGCTCATAAATTTATCTATGGATTTACATAATTTTGCTAAGTTCTACTGTAACATAATATTAAAATATCCGAAACTTTGTTAACGACTGACTTGAGAGAAATAATTTCATAGTTAGCCATTTTAAATGTGTGCTAATTTGTCTAAGGCAATTTGAAAACTCGTAACTCAGACTCAAATGGCATTAAAATTCTGTTACGTCGCAATAAATTGAAGTTTAAAAGACGCATTTTACTCGACTTATAACCCTTAACTCATCCATATCAGCTCAAAACAATAATAAAATATGTTCAAGGTTTTCACTTCATTTTTCCATTTGTATGATATCCGATTTTTCTTTGATCAGTTAATTGACATTTAAAACGGAGTCAGTTATATCCACTGTCCGTATTCTTTCATAAAAATGCATTGCCTTCATATTAATATACAAGTACATTACTTTAAATACATTACTTTACATTACATTAATTATATTACTTTGCATTACTTTAAATAAATTACTTTACATTACTTTAATTATATTTCTTTAAATGTATTATTTACATAACTTTAAATACATCACTTTGCATTACTTTAACTGCATTACTTTAAATATATTAATTTATATTACTTTAAATATATACATTAATTTAAATTACTTTAAATACATTAATTTACATTACTTTAAATACATTAATTTACATTACTTTAAATGCATTAATTTACATCACTTGTAAAGAACCCTGCTGCCCCCACCGGGAAACGAAACCTTGATCTTCGAACTGGCCAGCCGACTCTCTGTCTTTGAGTTATTGGGACGAAAATGAAAGCTACTATCGTTCAAGTAGAGTCTGCATTCTTCACCTTCTAATGTCAGATTGGTGGACAACTGACAATCTGACTGACCACTTCCTGCTATTGTTACCTCATGTTACCCCCTGATATTGTTACCTCATGTTACCCTCCTGATATTGTTACCTCATGTTACCCTCCTGATACTGTTACCTCATGTTAGCCTCCAGCTACTACTATTTTTACCCAGATAAGTATCCTGCGTGGTCGTTATCCTTTCAATTTTGAATTCGGCGCTCAATCTTTCACAGTCTACTGAATCCGTACTAGTAGTACTATGAGACTGTCAGACCGACCTGTCAGTCCTCCGACATCTCTTCATTAACCTAGAGGGTTGATTTGTTCGGGCGCCATTCTAAAGAGCATTGATGGCCCAACCGGAAACCGAACATCTCCGAGCTGGCCAGCCAACGCTCTACCACTGAGCTACTGGGGAGAAATTTCAAGTTTTTATTGTTGTAGTGGGCTCTGCATAAAGACATTGATTTACATTACTTTAAATGCAATTATTTTTATTACTTTAAATACATTACTTTACATTACTTAAAATACATTACTTTACATTACTTAAAATACATTACTTTACAGTACTTTAAATGTATTATAACTTCCCTTATATACATAATGTATAAGGAAAGTATTGTGACGGGGTCGAAAATTCGACTTCGAGTTTTCGACGGTAGAGCACATTTCAAGCATCCCTGATCACGAATCAAACATTTTTGAGGTGATGTCTGTGTGTGTGTGTGTGTCAGGGAGACTGTGGAGACGATATCTCACGAACGAATAGAGCGATTTGAATGAAATTTCGTACAAAAATCACAATCCGTGAATACTGGAAGCTTATTATTTTTAAATGCAATGGTTTAGAACCCCCCTAAATTTTCGAGTGAAATTTTTAAAAAAATCATCAAAAAATCAAACCCTTTAATAAAGTTACGCAAATAGATATTTCTTATGTAATGTTTCCTTAAAAAACGATTGACATAAATTTTAGAACGCTAACATGAACCGTTCTTGAGATATTTCACATTTTTCAAATAAATTTATCAGAAAGACCCATAAATTATAAAAAAAAGTATTAACTGTTAAGAAACATGTTCACTTTTCATATGTAATATCATGTGATAAATTTAGTGACATCATTCTTGTGGATCTAGCTGGTTCCATTGATGAGAAAATATACTTTGAGTAATACTTTTATATTTGAACGCCAATAGTCATATGTAAGAATCTGCTGTAAGAATATCTTATTTCTCCTCCCATAACGCTTGGCGAGATTTTGGCAACGAATTTAGAGGAATGGCGCCAACTTGGCGACATTTTTAAATGTTGCCAAATTAACGAAAATCCCGCCAAATGGATGAAAATGACGCTAAATCAATGAAAATGGCGACTAATTCAAGAAAATTCAATAATAACATTTTTTTAACTGTAAAAGTAGTAAATTCATTGCATTATATAAGGAAAGTTATGTGTTGCCCACATCAGATTTTTTTAATATACATTACTTTCAATACATTGTTTTACATTACTTTAAATACATTATTTTAATATACATTACTTCAAAAAGTCTAATTATTTAGTAACTAGGGCAATGTATATAACATGTACTGAACTCACTGACTGTGTAAGGGGGTGATGTATCAAAATTATAGAACATTTCCACTATAGGTATAATCATGTTTTTGATGTTATTCGATACATCTCAGCTTCGACGCAAAAGAAATTATCTAAAATTTGAATATTTAGAATTAGGAATGACGCTTCAAAGGAGTAATAAGAAATCACAAAGCAACTTCGCTTAATTATTGAACGCTTCCACTCTGGCTAAAAACTTGGTCTTGATCTAATTTAAACCGACTCATCTTCTTGGCCAACAAACATTTTTACTTTCCTTATACAGTGACCGCCGGTTATAAGATTCAGTGGTTATAAGAAACAGCCGTTTATAAGACTCAAAACGACAGAAACAAATACAAACTTCGTTTTAACATTAAAATTGTGTCGCTTATAAGAAACACGATTCCGCTTATAAGAAACAGTTTTCTACAGAAAATTTGTTGATTTCCTTGCGACGCTGGTGTAAAAAAAAAAATCGATTTGTTTAAGGTTAACTGAAGGACGAGTTGTTATCTCTTGTCTCTGGGCGTACGGGGAGGGGGTGTGAGTTTGCTATGTAACAAAGGATGACAGAGGATTTCTCCGCAGAAAGACTTGGGGAGTACAACCCCAAACCAGTAAGAAACGAGCTTTAATCTTTTGGCAGTTAAGGAAACGTACTGATAAGGAAAGGCATCTTTGCTTATGCACTCAAATAAGATTCGTACAGCTTTAGTTAGTCATTTTATGTTTTGCTAGTGAAGCATGTCGCAAACCCTTACTTTGCTTGAAAAGCAAAGTTTACTTAAAAAGTATGATTCTCCACCTCCGTGTAGTCAATAAGCAAGAAAACAACCTTGCTTGATGCTATCCATATGATCGCAGGCGCATGGAAAAAAGTTTCTGACATATGCATTTTTAATTGCTTCCGTAAAGCAGGATTTTTGAAAAATAATGATGCCATACCAGCAGAAGATGAAGAAGAATTTAAAGCACCTTTCGAAGAATGGATTCACATCGACGAAAATTTACAAACATCTGAAGAAAACAATGATGATGACATAGTGCGGAAATTCAGAATGTTTGCAATGAAGAAGAAAATGAAGACGACGTTCCACAAGAAGAAAATTTTCCTACAGCCAAACAGTCGCGAGAAGCCCTAACTATAATTAGAAAAACTCTTGAACACAGAGGGGCATCAGAAAAAGTTTATGGACTGTTTTATGATTTAGAAATGGATGTACGTAAACTAATCACAGACTCGTTAGCACAAACAATACTGGATAAGTTTTTTGCTATTCTTCAGTAATAGATTACGGTATGTATGAAAATGTACTATGCTCTTATACATAAATGAACGACCTATGAGTTTTACTTTTTATTCTTATTTAACTGCATACTATATGCATATAGATAATAATTTAAGTTGTAAGGCTTAATTTGTAAAATGAGAAATATTTTTGAATGCAAAACTTAATTTACAAATGTATTATGTACGTACTAATATTTTACTTATATACATTTATCTTTTAAATTCTGTAAAACTGTGTTCAATAGTTAGTATTTACAATGGAAGAACGATATTTAAAAAATTTCCGGATTTAAGAAACAACTGCTTATAAGAAACAAAACGAGCGAAACGAACGTGTTTCTTATAAGCGGCGGTCACTGTATACATAATGTATAAAGAAAGTATTGTGACGGGGTCGAAAATTCGAATTCGAGTTTTCGACGGGAGAGCACGTTTCAAGCACAGAATACTATATTCAGAAGGTGCACCCCCATGGGACCCTATGGCAACATTTCTAACATGGGATGTCGCATAGACACTAGAGCTCGTGAGTTGGACCAACTGAACTACGATGCGTCTGCCAGATTTGGCGCGTTATCGCTCGCTTGGCGATTTTTTTTTAAACGGGAGGGGAACAAAATGTTGAGGACTGTACTTTTATAATTTTTGAAACTATGGAAAGGATCAGGATTTAAAAATACATTAATCTGCAACATAAATATATTCATTAGTTTAAGAATATTTAAATAAACATAGTTATATATTTAATTCAAATAATCATAAAATAGATTAAAAAAAAGACACATTGCATTGTCTCACTATAAAACATAATGCACAAAAAATTACAAGCTAACATACTCAAAAGACTGTAATATTATATAATATTTTCAGTCTAAAAGGTATACTAGCGTGTTGATCGTTAATTACTTGATCCTTAATTTATTCTGGGATACTGATAATAGACTTTTTTTTTAAATATAAAAGTATTCATATAGTAAATATCAAATTTACATAAATACACTATCGAAGTTGTGGAACTCAATCATTAATTACCCGAGGGGGGGGGGGGGAATTTTCCACCATAAGGCACTTAATAAAAATTTTACATAAATATATACATATACTATATCGCATTCAACTAAGAAAAAGCTATCCAAATATCAATTATTTCACATTTTATAAAAATACGGAAAATATTTTTTAACTAATTATACCACTACCTCTTAAAATTTAGTCTAATCCGGCAGTAATAACAACACAGCACTAATTTCGTATGATGAACACATGTATACTTATATGAACACGTGTTTACTTATGAACACGTGTATACTTATAATGAACACGTATGTAGGATGGTGATAACTAAAATTATTTCAATTTTAATAAACATAAATTACATACCCTGTAACGCAACCAGTTTTCTTTTATCAATCCATTTCTATGAAATGATCTAAACACTTAACAAATAATCCTTTTTCACGTTACTCAAACCACGCTAGTCTGTTGTTCCAAGTTTTCGCCGAGCGAAATAGGGTTATAACATTGAAAATCGGCTTGGACCCAAACCAGACTAACGCCAAGCGCTCGGACCAAACCAGACCATCGCCAAGAGCGCGCCAACCCTCTGTTTGGTCTATCTCTAATGGCCGCCGCGATAACGAAACTATCGAGAGTGACAGGTCTGTATAATAGTCTGTGGTTTCAAGCATCCCTGATCACGAATCAAACATTTTTGAAGTGATGTTTGTGTGTGTGAGTGTGTGTGTGTGTGTATGTGTGTGAAAGTATGTGTGTGTGTGTGTGTGTGTGTGTGTGCGTGTGTGTGTGAAAGTGTGTGTGTGTGTGGGTGGGTGTGTCAGTGAGACTGTGGAGACGATATCTCACTAACGAATGGAGCGATTCGAATGAAATTTGGTACAAAAATCACAATTCATGAATACTGGAAGCCTATTGTTTTTAAAAGTGATCGAATGTTCAGAACTCCCTAAATTTTCGAGTAAAATTTTTAAAAAATCATCAAAAGATCAAAACCTTTAATAAAGTTAAGCAAATAGACATGTCTTATGTAATTTTTCTTTAGAAAACAATTGGCATAAACTTTAGAACGCTAGCACGAACCGTTCTCGAGATATTGCACATTTTTCAAATAAATTTATCAACAAATTCATTAAATTAAAACAAAAAATTGACTGTTGAGAAACAAGTTCACTTTTCATATGTAATATCATGAGATAAACTTGGTGACATCATTATCGTGGATCTAGCTCGTTCCACTCATGAGAAAAGATACTTTGAGTAATAATTTTGTATTTGAACGACAACAGTCATTTTCCTGCTATAAGAAGAACTTATTTCTCCGTCCATAACGCTTTGCGAGATTTTAGCGACGAATTTGGCTAAATATTGACAACTTGGCTACATTATGTTGCCAAATTAACGAAACTCTCACTAAATGGCTAAAAATGACACTAAATCAATAAAAATGACGACTAATTGTCGAAAATTCAATATCTTGGTAAGAATATAAGTATCTACTATAAGAATAACCGATTTTTTTACTTTTCTTATATACATAATGTATGAGGAACGTATTGTGACGGGGTCGAAAATTCGAAATCGAGTTTTCGACGGGATAGCACGTTTCAAGCATCCCTGATCACGAATCAAACACTTTTGAAGTGATGTCTGTGTGTGTGTGTGTGTGTGTGTGTGTGTGAAAGTATGTGTGTGTGTGTGTGTGTGTGTGTGGTGTGTGTGTCAGTGAGGCTGTGGAGACGATAACTGACGAACGAATGAACCGATTCGAATCAAATTTGGTATAAAAATCACAATCCATAAACACTGGAAGCCTATTGTTTTTATACGTAATCGAATGTTCAGAACCCCCCCTAAATTTTCAAATAAAATTTTGAAAAAATCGTCAAAAAATCAAAACCACTAATAAAGTTACGCAAATAAACATTTCTTATGCAATTTTTCATTAGAAAACAATTGACATGAATTTTTGAACGCTAACATGAACCGTTCTCGAGATATTGCACATTTTTCAAAAAAATAATTAAAAAGTCATGTAAAATGAAAAAAAAATATTACCTATTAAGAAACATGTTCACTTTTTATATGTAATACCATGCGATAAATTGGGTGACATCATTCTCGTGGATCTAGCTCGTTCCATTCATGAAAAAATATACTTTTAGTAATACTTTTTTATTTGAACGCCAATAATCATTTATCTGCTGTAAGAACAACTTATTTCTTCGTCCATAACGCTTGGCGAGATTTCGGCGACGAATTTGGTGGAATGTCGCCAACTTGGCGACTTTTTAAAATGTTGCCAAATTAACGAAAATCTCGCCAAGACGATAAAAATGACGCCAAATCAATGAAAATGACGACTAATTGTCGAAAATTCAATATCTTGGAAAGAATATCAGTATCTACTATAAGAAAAACTATATTTTTACTGTAAAAGTAGAAAATTCATTACATTATATAAGGAAAGTCATGTGTTGCCCACATCAGATTTTTTTTATTGTAAAAGTAGTAAATTCATTGCATTATATAAGGAAAATCATGTGTTGCCCACATCATATTTTTTTTTCGAAAGTTAGTGTTGACAATGCACAGGAATAATAAGAAGTACAAAACTACTTTTCAAAATTATCTTCCACCTCCACTAAAGCCAGAATTTAGGTTTTGGGTATTTTTTGATCCATCCCATCTGCCATATCAACGAAAAACATGAAAGAAATCGAACTAGGGGACACAATACAAAGGGATTTTCAATAAACTTACAGTACTTCGTATATCAAAAGCAATAAATATACAATTTGGTATCCTTTGACTAGATGTTACATTTAAAGACAACAAACACTTAGAAATGAGCAAAATGAGTGTAAAATGGTTAGCATGATTGTATCCTATTACAATTTTAGAAATAAAAGTAAATATCTTATAATTTCTACAATTTTATGTGTACTACTTGACAGATACACGTATACGGGATGTACTCGTTTAATAAATCTAGAAGAATTATCAAAATTAAACACATATTCATGACAGAAGGTCTTTATTTCACTTCCTTAAGACGTGCAAAAGTTTAAAACAGGCTATAGCGCTTTCGAGCATAAGTATGCTCTTCATCAGTGGCTACACGGAAATAAAGTTTGAATCGGTCATATATAGACCAGATATAGCGACAAAATTAGCATAAATACAATCCACAAAAGAATCTACTTCTAGATAAGGATAAACCGTAAACAATTTTTCAAAAAAAATTTTTACAACAAAAGAACAGCATATTAAATTACAATTCAATTACAGAAATCGAAAACACGGGGGTGGCAATCAAGCATAATCCCAAAAAGGAAGACGTCAAAGATAACTTTGCAGAGACTTGAATTGCATGGAGTCGAGAATGAGTCGCCAAGCGTAACTCGAATTCATAACAGGGTCAAAATTACAAACGGACTAGCGGTAAATATAAATAAAAAGGGATTCAAAAAAGAGAATATCACGAGGGTTATTACACCGAATCAAAGGAAAGTCTTTTCAGAAAGTGGCTGAAAATTATCTTTAACAACAAATTGAGCTAGAGCCGTAGAAAGTTTGCCATCCCTGACATCCCGAGCATGTTCTCCTAAACGGATGCCAACGGTGCGTTTAGTACTTCCAATATAAAATTAAAAATTACCATCGGTGGACAACAGTTGAACAACATACACCCTAACAAAGCTTTTAAAGTCATCCCTATCACCCAGTTTTAGAAGTAGTAGAATTATGTAGACCCAGTAGAAGAATTATGCCGTTTATTTTTGTGCAATTTATAGTAATCCCTATGGCGCTACACGATGCTACAACTTTAGGAAATGATGGCAATTTTTAGGGGTTTAATGACTATCTTGTTTCCTGTTACAAGTAGATGATAATGTCAATTCCGAAGTCATACAGCGTTGCACAATTAATACTTAGTAGTTTACTCCATCAACGATAATAACAAAATAATTCTCTACGGATTTTAAAAGAGATAATTTAGTTAATCTGCGTGTAGCAGTGTAATCATATAAACATTGGAAAACACAGAGAAATATTATTATACGTGTACAAGCATGCATCATTAGTAAATATAAACATTTTTACTTTCCCTGCATTACATGGTAATGTATAGGGAAAGCATTGGAATTATATCGAAAATCGCAACTCGGGTTTTCGACGGATCTACACGTTTCGAGACCTCTAGAATAGGAAAAATCAATTTTTAGCGTGAAGTCTGTGTGTGTGTCTGTGCATCTGTCTATCTGTGTGTCTGTGTGTCTGTCTGTGTGTCTGTGTAATGTATGTATCCACTCTAACTAAAAAACTAATGGACCGAATTTCATAAAATTTGGTATGTATGTCATTTGGGTGAGACCCTGGTGCTGATTAGTTTTTACTAGGATTCGTAAAAACAGAACCCGTCTTTTTTTGCAAAATGGCCCTTATAAATTCCATGTATCCACTCTAGCTAAAATACTAATTGACCAAATTTCACACAATTTTGTAGATACATTACTTGCAGGTAGATCTGGTACTGATTAGATTTTGGTACGATTCGGGAAAGAACAACCTGCCTTTTTTTACGAAATGGTCCTCAAACCTGAACAAAATCTAAAATAAAAAAACTACGTATGTTCAAATATATCCATTACATACTTGTTTTATACGTAATGTTTATTGAAGAAAAGAATAAGTCCAACTCCATTACACTAGGACTAGCCGTTCTCGAGATATTTTAGTTTTTTCGTATTTCTTGTACACCACCTTTGAAAATAAGTTCAGTTACCAAATGAAAACGAAAATTGAATTAAAAGTTGATTAAATTTAATTAAAATAAAGTGAACGTGGATATATGTCTGAAGGGAAAGTCATGTGCTGCCCACATCAGATTTTTCATTTCGTGATTAAAGTCAATTTCATTCTTCCACATCACATAAATGGTTTATTCCTTTTTTTTTTGTGGATTGGGAGGGAGGAGTAGATTAATATTCAGGGTTACTTTAAGACAAAATTTGAGACGGAAATTATTAGTATTAATTTTGCGACTCTCTATACTTCAACTTTGCCCTTGACTTCCCCCTATCTCTAGCAGGACGCTTAATAGCCCATGTACCCCCAAAAAGGGAAGCCAGCCCTCCTAAAATTATATCACTGAATAGAGCCAATGAGATGTTATATAACTCTGCCTAAAAAATACGGATTTATGTATTAATATTAGTAACCACAAAAGAATGATAAATCCAGTTGTATCATGTATTGAAATACAGTTGTATCGTACTAGTCGTAGCGTCATATAAGCTTCGGAAAAGGTCCCTTATAGGCGGATTTTGTGATTATAAACTTTTTAATTGCGATCTCATATAGCTCGAGCTAAGTTTTTAATAAAATTGAAGCCAGCTAAAAGGTAGGACTGAATTTGTCAATTCCTATAGAGGTTCTCAAAATTGTGTTACATAGTAAGTTTCATACTTCCAGTGCATATTTAGCTGCTCCTTTCGGTTGAACTTATAATAAGCAAATAACCGTTCTATGGATACTGTTGTCTGCATTGTGAAAACAATCAAAATACTGAAAATCATTTAAATGTCAATAATGTTCCTAAACATTTCCAAAATCCTTATATACAGGGTGTTTCACTCGTTCTCTGTCCATGATTTTCACTTATACAAACTAATGAACGTTATTCATTGAAATCTGACACGGAGATACCTTGGTGTATAAGAAGCAGATTCTTCCTGCAGCTCAGTGTCATGTGTTTGTGGAAATCCTCCTCTCCTGCCACAGTTTACATAAGGATTTTTGTAGGAAGGCCAGCAGCCTGTTTTTCACTCTGGGACGGACGTACAGACAGACGGACTAATGGACAGTCTGACGAACGGACAGAATGTACGAAAACACTTTTTAACTATGTTGGAAAGTGTTAAAACCAGGGTTAGTTTTTGATTCGCATTTAGGGAAAACTGATCTTCTTCATCTTCTACTCATTCCGCAGTCAATGAATGTGGAAAAGAAAAATTTTTGGGAGGCGCTATACAACTCTCCAAATTATTGATCTCATACTTAGGTGACCTCTACTCGTGTTGGGAGTTTGCGACTTAAACGTGTATACGCACTTTTGTCAGAAAAAATAAACTTAATTACGAACTTTCTCGCAGAAATTTTATGAACACTAAAAGCTTTCGGATACTTCTTGTCATCCGGAAGAAACTCATTCATAAAATTGAAAATATATACATATCAAAAGAAAAGGGATAGGGTAAACGAATATAAAGTACCGACCGGAAACTTTGAAGTCCATTTCCGCCGTGGGTGTTTTGTCTTCGCAAGGTGCATCGTATCTATATATATACCGATTTTCCAACTATTTTTGAGATACATAAATATTTGCATATGCCCGAATGTAATTTTATTCCATGAGTTTACACATATTAAATATTCTAGCTGAGTCTGTTTTGAGATAGTTCTGTTTATTCTTCGTACGTACTACATTCTAGTAAAGGCTAGGGATATTGTAGTTAAGGCTATTCTAGTAAAGGTTGGGGAGCATTGGAATTTTTAGAATTCATTTTTTTTTGTTATTTTTAGACACCTGGTAAAAAGTTATTATTATCACATAATCCTATATTGAATATTTCTAAATGGTGTAGTATTATTTTTGCAAATTTCATGTTGGTTAAGAAAGTGATGGAAGTTTCCTTATACGAATTTCTTCTGCGATATTCAACTTCGCTTATGGTATTGTTGACGTAGGCGCAGGAACATTTACATTTGAAAAGGGAAAAATGTTCATTTCTTCTAGTAATTATATAGGAGTTTATAAAACACAATACATTTTTTTACCTTTATTTGCCTACAAAAGCATGTGATAAATAAGATATGTATTAAATAGCAATAAAAAATAATCTGATGTGGGCAGCATATGACTTTCCTTATATAATGCAATGAATTTACTTTTACAGTAAAAAAAATAGGTTTTTCTTACAGTAGATACTTATATTCTTTCATTTTCATTGATTTAGCGTCATTTTAATCCATTTGGCGAGATTTTCATTAATTTGAAAACTTTTCAAAAAGTTGCCAAGTTGACGACATTCCGCCAAAATCGTCGCCAAAATCTCGCCAAGCTTTACTGACGGAGAAATAAGTTATTCTTATAGCAGATAAATGACTATTGGCTTTCAAATACAAAATTATTATTCAGAGTATCTTTTTCATGAATGGAACGAGCTAGATCCACGGGAATAATGTCAACAAATTTATCGCATGGTATTATATATGAAAAGTGAACATGTTTCTCAATAGGAAATATACTTTTTTTATTTTATATGACTTTTTGACAATTCTTTTGAAAAATGTGCAATATCTCGAGAACGGTTTATGTTAGCGTTCTAAAATTTATGTTAATCGTTTTCTAATGAAAAATTACATAATGTCTATTTACGTAACTTTATTAGCGGTTTTGATTTTTTGACGATTTTTTCAAAATTTTACTCGAAAATTTAGGGGGTTCTGAAAAGTCGATTACGTTTAAAAACAATAGGCTTCCAGTGTTTACGGATTGTGATATTTGTACCAAATTTCGTTCGAATTGGTCCATTCGTTCGTCAGTTATAGTCTCCATAGACTCACTGATACACACACACACACACACACACACACACACACACGCACATACACACACACACACACACACACACACACACACACACGGATACCACTTCAAAAATGTTTGATTTGTGATCAGGGATGCTTGAAACGTGCTCTCCCGTCGAAAACTCGAATTCGAATTTTCGATCCTGTCACAATACTCTCCTTATGCATTATGTATATAAGGAAAGTAAAAATAGATTATTTTTATAGTAGTTATTTTTATTCTCTCCAAGATATTAAATTTTCGTCAATGAGTCGTCATTTCCCATGTCGTCATCATCAATAAGTCGTCATTGTATTAGCTTCATTTTTATCCATTTGGCGAGTTTCTCGTTAATTTAGCAACATTTAAAAAAGTCGCCAATTTGGCGACATTCCACGAAATTCGTAGTCAAAATCTCGCCAAGCGTTATGGACGAAGAAATAAGTTATTCTTACAGACGATAAATGACTGTTGTCGTTCAAATACAAAATTATTACTAAAAGTATCTTTTTCCATGAATGGAACGAGTTAGATCCACGAGAATGATGTCACCCAATTTATCGCATGGTATTACATATGAAAAGTGAACATGTTTCTCAATAGGAAATATATTTTTAATTTATATGTATTTTTGATAATATTTTTGAAAAATGTGCAATATCTCAAGAACGGTTCATGTTAGTGTTCTAAAATTTATGTCAATCGTTTTCTAATAAAAATTTATATAAGAAATGTTTATTTACGTAACTTTATTACCGGTTTTGATTTTTTGACGATTTTTTCAAAATTTCACTCGAAAATTTAGGGGGGGTTCTGAACATGCGATTGAAAAACTATAAACATTCGATAACAACAAAACAAAAAACATTCGATAAAAACAATAGGCTTCCTGTGTTTAAGGATTGTGATTTTTGTACCAAATGTCGTTCGAATCGGTCCATTCGTTCGTCAGCTATCGTCTCCACCCCATATCGTCCGCACACACATACACACACACACACACACACACACACACACAGACATCACTTCAAAAATGTTTGATTTGTGATCAGGGATGCTTGAAACGTGTTCTTCCGTCGAAAACTCTAATTCGAATTTTCGACGCCGTCACAATACTTTCCTTATACATTATGTATATAAAGAAAGTAATATTGGAAAGGTTACTGCTTTAATAATTAAAAGAAAGTAACATGAAAGTAAAACCACGTAATTATACATATTAATTCAGTGTTAATTGTAACACATCTACTTTTACAAACCCAATCTACATTTTTCTGCACATATATTTCTACTTTCACTGCAATACATATTAATGTATATTGAAAGTTTTGGAATCATGCCGAAAACCGCAACTTGAGTTTTCGACGGATCTACACGTTTATGGACCTCTAGACTACAAAAAAAAACTATTTTCAGCGTGGTGCCTATTTATGTGTCTGTTTTCCTGTGTGTTTATGTGTCTGGCTGTCTGTGTGTCTGTCTGTGCAATATATGCATCCACTCTAACTCTAAAACTGTGGGACAAATTTTATTAAATTTAGTAGGTAAGTCACTTGTCTGTGATCCTAGTGCTGATTAGATTTCGATACGCTTCGATAAAGAGGAATCTGCCTTCTTTACGAAATGGTCCGCAAAAATCTAAAATGAAAGATTACGTATTCTCAAATGTATCAATTAAATGCTTGTTTTATACTTAATTTTTGACGAGGAAAAGATTAAGACCAACTCCATTATTCTAGAACTTACTGTTTTCGAGTTATTTGAGATTTTTTGCACTTTTGTTACGCCGCTTTTGAAAAAAGGTCTAATTACCAAATAGAAACTAAAATTGAAGTAAAAGTGTACAATCGGTGTTATTTTGTGCAATTAAATTCAATTTAATAAATATTTAAAGAACAAAAACACATGATTGAGTCTACAGGAAAAGTCATGTACTGCCCACACCAGATTTTTTCGTACAAATCTGTCGATTATTCGTGTGCTTTATGCATCATGGTGGACTACCGAAACTTTATGTAACATTATTTCGTGTTGTATATCTCCATAAAAGCCTTGATTTATTTTCATTGAAGCGTTTTCTTAATAACATTGTCTTAAAAGTTATCAGGATTGTAGATGACAAAATATGGCTTTTCCTGTATATTTTTATTTGCTCTTTTTAGAAATCTATATAAAAAATCTATTTTTTTTTCCAATTTTTGAATGGCTTGTGTACATCTTCAGAAATTCAGTTCTCATTTCAGATTCCAGGGTAGAAATTATCGCACTTTATTGCTTATAAAAATGTGTAGTTTTGAGACTTTTTTCACAGCTTTCTGGAGATTTTCTGTATAAATATTTAAAATTTTATTATGCATTCTTTTAATTTTCGAATGCATCCGAGTCCTTCTCAGATAATTGATTAAATTCACCTGAGGTTCTTATCCAAGTTTCAGGTTCATAAATCAAAATATTTCTCATTCCCCGACTTATACAAGGTCTGACAGCTTTTATACTATATATATTCTTTAAAAATATTTCAAAACGCATTTCATATGATTTGTTAGTTTCTGTTCTATTTGGTGAATCACAGATGCTTCCGATTTATGGTATTCCAATGGAACTTTTGCTGCGCACTAAAAGCTTTTGGACATTTCCTGCCGAAGAGGAAGACCTGAATCATAGAATTCGAAATAAGGACAGATGAAACAGTAAAAGGGAAACGGAAAAAAATGAGTCACGGGAATGATATTACACAATAGTTTTGTGTAGTAGCTTCATGGTATTGTATTTATATTACTACTTTAGATTTAGTAGTGGCGTCTTAGATACCAAAAATTTTCCAGTGTATGTTATCTATAATGTGTACTTAACATATTTATTTAATGTAGTAGATCGATAAAATTTCTATTGATTACACTTTCTATGTATATGATACATGGTATGGGATTTTTCATTGAATATTTCTATGTTAGTAATCTATATATACAGAGTATCAATTCTAAATCAGGGATCAAATCAATATCTCAAGAAGTATTAAGGCTATGGTATATTATTGTATGCAGGTGTATGAAGAAATGGAGAAATGCCGATCGTGACGTTGGAGAAATCTGTAGTAATAAGTATTTTTGTCAAGCAGCAAAAGCTGCAGAATAACGAATTTAAAACAGAACATTTTATAAATTTGAATCTAACAGTGTAAATGTAGACATTGAACAGAAACGACAACAAAGCCATTTTACAAGACGCATGCATTTATGCATCATTGCTGAAACTGAACTAATTGATTTTTGTGTATAATATCTTTTTATATAGTGTTTGCACTTTGTCTTTATATTTTTAGGAATATGGAGTTAGATTGAATGCATTTCTTTTTAGGTGTTCTTTCCATGTTTTGCTGTTGTAGTACAGAAATGCGCAATACTAATTTTGCAACGCCCTACAATGTTCTGTAATGGACTATATATATATATATATATATATATATATATATATATATATATATATATATATATATATATATATATATATATATATATATATATATATATGTATATATATACATATATATATGTATATATATACATATATATACATATATATATATGTATATATATATGTATATATATATATATATATATATATATATATATATGTATATATATATGTATATATATATGTATATGTATATGTATATATATATATAAATATATATATATATATATATATATATATATATATATATATATATATATATATATATATATATATATATATATATATATATATACAGTGAAACCTGTCTATAACGATATTGTCTATAACGATAAACCTGTTTATAACGATATTTTCCACGGTCCCCGCGGATTTCCTATAGTTTTAGTGTATATCGAACTTGTCTATAACAATGATTTGCTTTTGAGTGAACCTATATATAACGATAATTTTGAGTATTTCAAACTTTTTTCCCTGTGTTCTGTCCAAGACTTTTTGAACTTTGGACCAAGACTTTTACAATGACAGACTTAACACAAGGGCTGAAGTTCATCCTAAAGGGGAATAATGCTCTATGTACCGACTATGTATCAAGATTACCAAACCCTTTGGCAAAAATGTTAAACAAGCATGTGACATGATCTCTGGCAGTTGGGGTTCTGTGCAGTCATCTACCATACGAAATTGTTGGCGGAAGACAGGTTTTAATTTCAGCTCGTGCTGTGATGAAGCTGCTGTCTGACAGCGATGAGAATTCTCAACAAAATCTTTCTGAAGAAGAAAATTGTGTGTTGCACCTAAGTAATTCTTCGAATGCATTCAAAGTCTCCACGAATATACACTTTCAATAAATCTAGAAGACTATTTGAATTTGGATGATGGTTTATTAGTGTTCAGTGGGAGCACCGATGAGGACATAATTGTAAAACTGAAAGAAAATGATGATGTTAGTGAAGTGGAAGATGAGGAGTGTGGAACGGAACCACCACCCAACACAACAGCTGAAGATGCTGTTAAAATGATCGAAACATTACAGAATTCTATTCCTACTTTACCAAATGTTCCAGATGTATATCCGAATTCGCTAGAAGCTTTAAAAAATATGTGTATGACGGTTGCATTCTCTGCAAAATCCAAGCAAACGAAAATATTGGATTACTTCGCATGCTAAATTTTCCTTCGTCCTATTTAAGGATTCGAATTGTGTACGGTACGTATTTCATTTCCGATTCGACGTATTCTTGATTTTTGAATTAAAAATATAACTCCAATTTTATTTTTATCAATATAATTATCCATTTTTAATTGCTTATTAGAAATGTAGTTAAACTATACGAATTACATTTTTGAACTGCAATTTAAATCTTATGATTTAGGTTCATAAGATACTACATATGTTTCATATTTTTTTCCTAATCTGTAATACATTCATTAAAAATGTAAGTTCAACATAACACTGTAGTATTATTCAGTCATGCAAGTTCAACATATATTATTATAATAACGTCACACCCATGTTAAATAACTTCCATTATAGAGTGTAGCAAGTTCAGCCCTGTCTATAACGATAAATTGTCTATAACGATATTTTTTCTCGGTCCCTAGAGTATCGTTATAGACAGGTTTGGATGTATATATATATATATATATATATATATATATATCTGAAACAGGCATTTGTTTGGGTTAATTAGAATTAAATACTCAGACCTGAAGATGAATTTAATTCTGATTAATCATCGAATTTGGGAGGGTTCTGTTCTTTTCTCTTATCGGCATTATGGCCGTGAATTTGCTTCTATGGTGATGTTAATATTACTTGAATTGTATTTTTTATTTTTTATTTATTCTTATTATTACATTTCAAATATATATATATATATATATATATATATATATATATATATATATATATATATATATATATGTATATATATATATATATATATATATATATATATATATGTATATATATATATGTATATATATATATATATATATATATATATATATATATATATATGTATATATATATATGTATATATATATATATATATATATATATATATATATATATATATATATATATATATATATATATATATATATATATATATATATATATATATGTATATATATTGTGTGCATATCTCTATCCCACAGATACCAAATGCTATGAATGTATAATTACATTCCGGTGATACCCAATATAATCAAGAACATATATTTATTTTTTGCAAAAACTGTAAAGCATGCTTATATGTATAAAGTACGTAAAAATACATAATCCAACAATCCATCTTATCTTCAAAATAATAAGAAAAAAACTAAAAACTGGAAGAGTTGAAGCTTTTCCTTTTCTTCCAGTGCTTCTTAAATTGAATTAGTTCGAAAAAGAACATTCTGTAATTCCCAGTTACATCATGAACACGGTCCCACGACATGTGCTGCGTACCATAAAATTGACAATATGGGACTTTTATGCCTTAGGGACCGTGTTTCAGAACTTCAGCCTTGTACATTTTCAAGCAACACGAAATTGAGGATGTTAAATCATATACTTTCAGAAACAGCTTTTTTTAAGAATTTTAATTAAACGTTCGTAAAAAGAACGATATATATTTAACATATTTTACGTATTTAATGCACATGTACTCGTAATAGATTGAGACTTCAGTTTGTAACGCATATTTTTCGGAAAGGAAGACAGTGAAATCAATTACAAATTATTTTTCGCATTTTTAACACTTTACAACAAAGTTGAAAGTGTTTATGATTTTGTTCATTCTGTCTGTCTGTCTGTCTGTCTGTCTGTCTGTCTGTTAGCATGATAACTGCCGTAAAAATAATTTAATCAAAATGAAATTTTAGTATGTTGTTCAGACGGTCTGTAGCACCTATGGGAATATAAATAAATATTATCACCCAATTAGTTTTGGATTGAACCCAGGTTGAAAAAATGAAATACAGTGAGCCCTATGGAACCTCATTTTTCAAACATTTTTAAGCGGATTTAAAATTCACAAATTGATTCGAAAGTTTTAATAATAAAAGGAAATATTCAAAATAATAATAAAAGGAAAAATTCAAATTATTCCCTAAAACATATAAAACAAAATTCAGCAAAATATTGTCAGTAGTGTTTTAAATAAAAATTAAAATAATAATTACACCTCTTATATGAAGCGATCACCTGACCATGATATGAAAAGATCACATGATCCACTTCAAAATGATATATGGCATTCATCTTGTCCCTAAATCGTGATTTTTTAAGTTCGTTTTAATTCATATTGAGTGCTGTATCCGTCCTAAAACCACTTTATTTTTTCGTAAATTATGTTCATCTACATACTGAAACAACGCAATTACAATATATTTGAGTTTAAATGGTTATCCAAATTTGATTATTTCTAAAACGAAGCCTATTTTTCACTTATGTAAAATGTAAACAGCAAAATATATAGGATTAGTTGTATAGAAATTGCTGTATTTTTTTAACGCAAAAGAATTTAGCTCATGGAGTCTGCATAGCTGATATGAATGAAATATTCATTGACTTTACCGAGGGAAGGACGATTTTTTGCGATGAAGTTTTAAGCATAGAGTTAAACTACTTGTAGCTCCATGGTCTTAATTTTTAAATAAAATAAATTTTTATAGTATTGTGATGAATGACATGAATGGGAAATTATTTATGAATGAAATGCTGCTTTTTTAGATAGAGCCAGGCGTGTTATTTTTTCTATGACATCATTTAAATGAATTTCAGTTGTTTTCGATGAAGTTTTTAAATATAATAAATTATCGTGATATTATGATAATTCTAAAATTATTATCAAGTAATATATCACATTTTAGAGATTTTTAAACCAGGCAATTTATATTTCAAAGCCGTCATTTGAATGAAGTTCATTTTTTTCAATGAAGTATTGTGTATTGTGAGAAGTTTTAAAATATTACCGAGGAATGTATTGCAATTTAGACATGTTTAACTAAAATTGCATTGCTGTTGGAAAGTGTTTCATAATCAATGCTTTAAGCATGATTGATCTTTCTTGTTAAATATTGATTTGATTTCATATTTTTTCTAAACTTGTTTACAACCTAGACAAGGATGATTTTATTCTCATGTGTATTTTGAAAATCTTCTATGTACAGATTTGCCCGAAAAGGTAATTTTGTATACGATAACATATATTCTTCAACTTTTTTAGAAACACTAATTTGAATATTTTAATTGAATGTTTTGAATAACAATATCATTAACTATAGCAATTTGGACAAAATTGTGATTTTTAAGTTCTTATTATTTTATATTCCGTACGAGATGAACGAGTATAGTGTAAGTATGATATAATTTTCTTCGAATACATTTTTAGAAAGAAAATCTACTAGATTCCATTTCTATAAAAGGTTCAATTTTGCTTTTGTTATTAATACCTCGACAATTGAGTACATTCTGTCCTAGAAACTGAACAATGTATGTGGGGTTACTCTTAATGAAGTAGTAATAAAAATACAGAATGGGAAAAAGAAAAATGGATGTCAAGAAAAATGGATGTGTATAAGGAATAAACTGATCAACAGACATACAAACGACTAAACGATATTTCACATTTTGAAATAATGAATTTATCTTCCAAGCATGAATAACAGAAATATGTGTTTTATTGCTTTACCCTAGTATCTTTTATGAATCTAATAAAAATTTATTTACGCGTTAGGTTTCCTGCCTTCTGTAGATCGCAGCGCTCGGGGTAACTACGGATTAATGGATCAAGTTGCTGCTCTCCACTGGATCCAGGATAACATCATTGAATTTGGCGGCGATCCAGAGAATGTTACAGTTTTGGGCCAAGGACACGGAGCTGCCTGTGTTAATCTCCTCATGCTGTCTCCCATGGCTAAGGGTATGTCACATTTCTGAGATATAATTGCATTGTATCTCACTTATGGTAACTTGAGGAATGCGATAAGAAGAGTAATTGTTGTATGATGGAAATATGGGGTAATTAAGGAAGGTTGATTGATACTATAGATAATTTATACTATATGAAAAGAGACGTATGTAGTAAATCGACAAATTAAATGGTAAAAATATATAGGATGGACTCATATCAATCAATCTTTATATATATATTATTTTTTTTTATTTTTACATAATTCTTATTATTACATTTCAAATATATATATATATATATATATATATATATATATATATATATATATATATATATATATATATATATATAATATATATATATATATATATATATATATATATATATATATATATATGTATATATATATATATATATATATATGTATATATATATATATATGTATATATATATATATATATATATATATATATATCTGTATATATATATATATAGTCCAAGTAGAAATAGTTTATAGATATAATCTATCTATTTCTTCAGAAACACGTATTTTTGTGTTTGCTTTTACAAAAAACTTGGACATGATTAGATTTTTGTAGAGGTGATCAATTCATGATTTAGGCTTAGAGCCCCGTCCACGTGTATAGCGTTAGTGCTTGATTTCGTTTGTTATTCTTTTTTCGATTCCATACCTTTGTATTTTGTTACTTTTCATTGACTTGATGATTCGATATTTATTTTATTTATTTTTTTCCCATTAGTTTGAGGAATTGTTGATTTTTACTTTTGTTTTGTAAGCCTGTTAGATAGATGAATTTTTGTGTTACAGCTTCTCACTTTTCTTTCATTGGATCTTCAACCTCTTTTTTCCTTATATATATATATATATATATATATACACTACGTGACAGAGAAAATGAGATGTAAGAGGTAGTGGGCACAAAAATATGCAAATTGCTGGGCAGACGCATCTCACCGAGTTATGTAAATGATGCGAAATGCGCAGCTGTCCTGCGCCCGTTGAGTGAGATATAAAGGAAGGAATCAGCTGCGGAATCGGCAATAGTCGCACCGTTATGTTTACCAGGGAAATCATGTAAAATGTAAAATGTAACAGCAAACTTATGTAAAATGTAAACAGCAAAATATGAAGAATGAGTTGTATTATAATTGCTGTATTCCTTTAGCACAAAATTATTTAGCCCATGGAGTCTGCATAGCTGATATGAATGAAATATTCATTGATTTTACAAAGAGAAGGACGATTTTTTTCGATGAAGTTTTAAGCATAGAGTTTAATTACTTGTAGCCCCATGATCTTAAGTTTTTAAATAAAATAAATTATTTTAGTACTGTGATGAATGAAATGAATGGGGAAATGGTATGAATGAAATGCTGCTTTTATAGAGAGAGCCATGCGTGTTATTTTTTCTATGACGTCATTTGAATGAATGTCAGTTGTTTTCGATGAAGTTTTCAGATATAATAAATTACCGTAATATTATGATAGTTTGCAAAATATTATCGAGGAATGTATCTCATTTTAGAGATGCTTAAACCAGGCAATTTATATTTCAATGCCGTCATTTGAATGAAGTTCCTTTTTTTCGATGAAGGTTTAAGTTTTCAAATATAATAAATTAATGTAGTATTGTGATAAATTTTAAAATATTACCGAGGAATGTATTGCATTTTAGACTTGTTTAAATAAAATTGCATTGAAGTTGGAAAGTGTTTCATAATCAATGCTTTAAGCATGATTGATCTTTCTTGTTAGAACTTCCCATAGTTGAAAGCTGTTTATGACTTTTTTCATTATGTCTGTCTATCGGTCCGTTTGCATTATAACTACTGTAAAAATGACTCTATCAAACTGCAAATTCAGTATGTTTTTGAGAGAGTCTGTGGGACACATGGAAATGCAAATCAATAATATCAACCAATTAGATTTGGATTAAACCAGGGTTAAAATGGTTAAACACATTAAATCTTATGGGACCTAAATATTTAAACATTTTTTAAACGAAGTCAAAATTCACAAATTGCTTCGAAATTTATAGAAAATATTTAATTTATCCCATAAAATATACACAAAAAATTTCAGCAAAATATGTTTGGCAGTTTTTTAAATAAAAATTAAAATATTAATTACATCCATATTATATGACGAGATCATGTGACCCACTTCAAAATAAAGTATGGCATCCATATTTTTTTGTCAGTGAAAAAATTTTCATTTTTAAAGTTCTTTTAAATTTATATTTAGTTTGCATCCCTCTTAAAACCTCTTTACTTTTACGTACATTCTGTGGATCTATATTCTGGGCCAACAGAATTACAATGCTTTTGAGTTTAAATGATCATCCAACTTAGATTATTTCTTAAACGAAGCCTAATTTTAATGGATGCAGAATGTAAATAAGTGATTGTAATATGAGTTGTTTAAGAATTGCTGAATGTTCTTCACGGAAATTATTTAGCTCTGGAGCCCGGAATATAAGTGATATGAATGAAATATTCACTGCTTTTACACTCAGAGCCAAACAATTTATATTTCGATGATGTCATTTGAATAAAGTTCATTTTTTTCAACGAAGTTTAAAGTTTTCAAATATAATAAATTACAGTAGTACTGTGATAATTTAAAATATATCAGCGCTGAATATATCGCATTTTAGAGGTGTTTAAATAAAATTGCATTTCAGTTGGAAAGTGTTTCATAATCAATGTTGTATGCATGACTGATCCTTCTTCTTATTTATACAGAGTCGATAGCATTTTGAGGGAGTAAATTTTCTCTGTAAAAGTTACTCTCTCTCTTCAGATAACAGCTGTTTCGCATCTATATAAGAGACATGGAACATGTCAAAGACATCTATATAATAGGCCATATCAAAGGATTTTATATAATATTATTGTGCTTATATAACAGAAGTTTCACTAGAAACCGATACGATGACAACCAGAAGCGTGGCAATGTGACCAGGCCCTACTAGATGACAGCATTCTTATGGACATCATTTTGAAGTTAACAATTATATCTCTGAATCTGAGGAAGATATAGAAAAAAAGTCAATTAGAAAGTTATAGAACATCGCCACATGAATGGAAAACATGATTTCATTTGCTACAAAAGCGCTATTTGCTTGATGTACTGTTTATTCAATAATCTTACCATCTAACTCAACATGTTCGAATGCAGGAAATAACACCGTGCTCCAGTTCGCCTGCATTGAGAAACGGGATGAAACGGGAGCAGCAGGGATTCTGCCATGCTTCTTCCATAGCATTTCGTCCTAATTCACCGTATAACAATACTAACTGGAAATAATCTTCATGCGAATAGGATGTTATGATATTTTTCTGAAAAATACCATTCCCTACTACTCAGTGATGATATAGAAATTTCTAATGGAGTTTTTTCTGCATCTCTTAGTTTCCGAAACAACACTGCTGTTATACAACATTTTTGTTAGGGGTGTTGCCGTTAGCTTATATCTTGCAGCCCATAGTCATTTCAATATGTCGATACCTAACTGCCACAGATCTACCATCGTTGTGGTCTCTAAAGTCTCGTAAATGATATATATATATATATATATATATATATATATATATATATATATATATATATATATATATATATATATATATATATATATGGTCATAAATTAACGTGAGGTGTTCAGAGGCCTCTTGTAGTAATGTATTGGACGAAAAGTAACACAATTTGGTGCGCAAGTAACACAAAGTAACACAATTTGGTGCGCGGGGGCGCGGTAGCCCATTGGTTAGCGCGCTGGAGTTGCACTCGGTAGGCCCGGGTTCGATTCCAGCCACTGCCAAAACTGCCGCCGTGTTCATGCGGAGTACGATCACGTTAAACATGTGGGTCCGAAAGTCCTTCCGAGAGGTTGGTGGTAGGGGAAGGAGGGTACGGTCCCTGTGGATGCCTCCCCCTCTGGGTTCCGGTCTAAATTGGGTGGCACTTCCCGACCGTCCAAACAGTTACCTTACACCTTTCTGGTAGGTCGGACGGTCTGGGTTTCAACAACAACAACAACACATACACACACACTTCCCGGCCGTCCAAACAGTTACCTTACACCTTTCTGGTAGGTCGGACGGTCTGGGTTTCAACAACAACAATTTGGTGCGCTTACGACAGTGGAACATGCGGTTTCGATTTCTAAAGAAAAAATTAGTTCCAAAAGTCGCCCCCAGGAGGGATTTTAGAGCTGTTTACTGAGAATAATGTACTAATTTGCAAAACCGCTTTTTGTGTAGCAATCATGGGGATAAAAGGAAAGGCTAGGAGAATTCTCATAATTCGGGGTAAACTACCTAGTACCTTTCGATCGCTTTTATCTAACGTGACCGCTCTTTGTTAGTCAAGATGAATTATCAGCGGAACGAGAATGTCAGTGCTGCCCTTCGTGAATTTCGGCGGTTGAAGAAATTACGACGAGGACCGATGAGCTTAACAAACTTACGAAATATGATTCAACGATTTGAAACTACCGATGGAAAATGTCGAGCAACTCATGCAGTTCTTGGAACATTACAATGGTGGTCATATTGAACCCCATTTATAATTAACAATAAACATTGTCATGCATTATTAACAAAATTAATGTGTACTGTCTCATTTGGCATTTACTCATTTATTATTAACACTACTGCACTCTGCACAGCCAAAATCCCCCCCGGAGCGACTTTTGGAACAATTTTTTTTTTAGAAACCGAAACCTCATATTCTACTGTGTATGCCCACCTGGGTATATGCATGTATATATATATATATGTGTGTGTGTGTATATATATATATACACATATATATATATATATATATATATACTACATAAGATATAGAAAAATGAAGAATGACAATGTATCAAAATTTCGCCGGGGGGATTGTGACCCCCACTTCCCGGATTACCCAGCTTCATGTCATGACGACACTTCCGGAAGCGGATACAATGTTGCAAACCAAGTACATATACTAAAACTAAAAATGTAAAAATGTTGAAAGACCTATACTGACTTTACACCTAAACAGAAACATCGAGATTTACTACATCCAACCAGAAACACAAAATACATTTCAAATATCAAATATCTAACACCAATATATCAAGATAAACAAGCCTCGCATACACTTCACCACTCTATCGTCCAAAAAGTAATAGACCCTTACTTTGTATAAATTGAACTCCATCAGACAGTTAAACGTTGACATCCGCAATGCTGCGTATCTTTAGATCAGACTGAAAGTGTACCCCTATTTAAATATAAGTTGTAACTTTCAGTTACAGTTATGCTGAAAAATTTACATAAAATGTCACTAAGAAAACGTAAAGGGTAACACTTTGCAATTGCTTCATATAAATAGCCCAGATCACTTACATAACGATTTTCTGCACTGCAATTTAATTGTCTGCTTCTTGTTTGCTATTGTATATATATATATATATATATATATATATAAATCTATCAGTTTCAATTCGAATTGTATGGCTGTCCTGATGAGAATGCAATTTCGAATAAACCGCCGTTTTTTATGTAGTTTCAATTGATTGTTCTCAAAGTCTTATTCTTTTATCTTGAGCTAATTATTATTGCCTTTTCTCATTTTTGCCGTATTTTCTTTTTCATTTTTTTATTTATATTTATATATACTTTTTAATTGTGATTTTTGCATACTAATATTCTTCTCATCCCCCTTTCCATTGTAGTGATAAGTTACCTTCTATTTTTATCCTTAGTCTTAGTCTATAGTTACTTACTTGTAATAGATATGCTAGAGATGGTTTTTTTTTGTACATACAGTAGTTTATGCATAGTTTTCGATTTAAAATCTTTCAATTTATATATATATATATATATATATGTGTGTGTGTGTGTGTGTGTGTGTGTGTGTGTGTGTGTGTGTATGTGTGTGTGTGTGTGTGATTTTATCTTGCTGGTTTTAGACTTTATTCATAAGTGTCTATTAATGTAAGACAGTAAAACATCATTTTATTCACTAATTTTTTATCAATAAATATGGCACCTTGGAAAATGAAAGTAATTTTTTAATTAAGATCTAGAACGCATTTGAATGATATACATTAAAATGCATGTCATGTAATGCAAATATCATATATTTAAATCTGTATTATGGAGTAAATAAATATATAGTATTTTTTAAGTTCTTTAAATATATTGTTTATAGTACTCATTGTTCTATAACATTTTAATCAATATCTTTTCACTAAAAAGCCACATGTGTAACATCACAAAACTTTTTATATTTCACCATTCAATTTGATTAACTCGTACTCTCAAGAAATAACTTCCTTGACGAAAACTTAATTTAACTTTCCTTTGTTGCTTATTTAGAGCTTTGCTATTGTAAAGCGAAAAATCAAAATTGTCGAAATCAAGGCTCAAAGAAACAAGCGACTTGACTTTGAGAAATTGTTTCCTAATGAAGTTTGGCAAATCAATTAGATTCCGAGACCTGAGATGGAAGTGAAAATCAAAAAAAATATTTCGAACTGATTGGGAAGAATTTTATATAGTTCCTAATTACCACTATGTGAAAATTTAACAAAATCAAATACAGTTGAAGCCATTCACCCACCGATAAATTTTCTTTTCTGCCACAACAATTTTTCAAAGTATAATTATTCAAATGTGTCTACAGTACTTTACTACATTCGTAGTATAATGTAATGGTTCCAAAACTGTGTTCCGTGAAAACTGTGACAGTAAAAGGATACTTTCAAAAAAATTATTACACAAGTTTCTATGGAGGTATACGTCTTACCTAAAGCAAACATATTGAAAGTGAAAACTAGAGTCAAGAGCTCCGCCGTAAAATATTTTCTAAAAAAGAGGTTTCCGAATGGTAGAATGTGTAGGGAAAGTATTGTGACTGGGTCGAAAATTCGAATTCGAGTTTTCGACGGAAGAGCAAGTTTCAAGCATCCCTGATTTAAAATCGAAAGTCCTAGAGGTGATGTTTCGCTGTATATGTATGCTAGAGTGTGTGTGTATATTAGTTTCTGTATATAGGTTAGTGTGTTTAGTGTGAGCGTGTATTTATATTAGTATGTATGTATGTCAGCTTGTGTGTATACACAATGAAAGAATGAATAGAGTGTGATGGTAAAGAAAACACAGATAGGGATGTCACAGAAAAATAACTGACGTTAATTCCAGAAGGATAATGCAATACAGTAATAACATAGATAAGGTGATCAATAGGCAGTAGTGCCACCTTTTGCTGCGATATAAATAATAGCCCTTCGAGGAACAGATGCAATAAACGTGCGGATAGATTCTTGATGGATGGATGGCCATATGTCTTGAACCATCCTCCACAGGGCGTTCTTTGTTTGAAGCAGGGGCAGGACAGTCAAACGACGACCAATCACGTCCCATACATGCCTGATAGGTGGGAGATCGGGAGACAGCGGAGGCCAAGGAAGCACCTGACTACCTTGCAAAGCTTGTCTACTGATGTTTGCAGTGTGTGGTTGCGTATTATCTTGCTGGACAACGGCATTTTGCAATCGCTGAAGTTAGGGTAGTGCAACCGACTGCAGCAATTCATTAACATATCGTATTGCCGTCATTGTGCCGCCTCTGATACTAACTAGAGATGGCCGGCTATCAAAGCCGATGGCATCCTAAACCATGACTCCGCGTTGTCAAGAAGCATGGCGTTCCACAGTAGTAACAGGATTAGATCTGCTTCCACGTCACCTCCAGACTCTCACACGGCGATTGTCATTCGATGGACAGAACCGAGAGTCGTCGCTGAACACTACCCAGTCCCATTCAGTAGTCCAATAGGCTCTTGCCATACACCATTGCAATATTTTGCGTCGGCCTCTTGTCGTCAATGGTAGCAGTGTTTCTTTCAGGCATACCTCAGAGGAGGGGACAAAGTTCTCTGTAGATGAGCATTCGTCAACATGGAAACATTAACCTAATTTCTATTCATGTGATGCACCATATAGATATATTGATATAAGGCAAACAGAAAGCTTACCCCCATAAAATTTCATTCACCCCCCGGCTAAAAAGTCCTGAAAGAAACACTGAATGGCAGTCTTCGCAAAGGACGATTTGTGTGCAAGCAGCTGACGATTTGTGTGCAGGCAGCTTTCGGCCAATCAACGAGAAACTGTTCTGCTGATAATGGAACATCCGATGTAACCTGCAAATTATGCCGAATGTCAACAGCCGTCATTTATGGGTCCACTACCGCATGCCTTCGAATACGTGTACTGAAGTACGTGTACTGAACGTGTACTGAAGTACGTGTACTGAAGTACGTGTACTTCAACGTGTACTGAAGTACGTATGGATTGACATGTATCACTGCGACTATTTACAGGCCCTTCTTCAATCTTTCTTCTCCACATCCTTTACGGAGTGGAAGCATTTACGCATGTTTCAGTAGCGATACGCCCGTACAACCACCCAGCCATATGTAGGCCTGAATTAAATCCTCTGGCACGATTGTCCAAATACTAAAACGGACTTTGGTGTCGTTGATCAGAAATCTCTTCAAAAACACGAGTCTTTTGAAGTGAAAACAGCTCGTAAAACGGGTTTCTGTAGGAGACAGCAGTAACAACTGTTGGCTCATCTGCCATTTCCATCCCTTTTATATCCCGCTCTAATCATGTAACCTACTTGCATTTCAGGGCATTTCCATGCATCGACCAAATGCGTTTGTCTCGCATTTTGCATTATTATACGGAAAAGCTATGTCAGATAGTGTAACATATTCCCACTCTGCTTGTCTGTAGCACCTGCACGCCAAAAAATCCTAGACACAGGCTGATTTCGGGTGCATTTCAATCAATTTTATTAATCACACACTCTACAATCTCCCCGGCCACACATATTGCTACCGTAAACCCTAGGGTTGGTCGTGTGGTCTGGGTCTTCAACACTCTACAATCTCCTGAGAAACACAAATATAATTTGATCTCTTAATGAAGCGTACATATCCACGAACAGTGAAACTTATTATATTTTGAATTATGCATATTCAATTATTACTTTCAATATTTCGGCTGGGATTATGAAAGAAATTCTGTCCAAGCAGACTGTCCAATCTACCCGAAGATTTAAAGTATATGTTTTGATATCAAAGAAATTAAATGTGCTTATCATGAATATCAAATTATACCTAACTCAAAAATTTGAGAAGTTGCTAAATGAATCATCAAGTTTTTTGTAAATGTCGCCAAATAATCGTCAATTTTGTTACACGTGTCTTAGATAGATAGACATAATGGATTATGAATTATCTTACGCAATGTTCGCTCAACCAGTTTTATAGATAAGTTTAGCAAGTTGTAGTTTCATTCCTGTGTCGTTTATTACACTGTAAGAAAAATTCCAAACTTTGCAATGTCCATGGAGACTGAGTTTGGATCTTTGAATTTGATTTTGTAGTCTTGTGTGAATTGAGATCGATTTTCTTGAATTATCTTGCTGTATACTTGATATGAATAATTTGAATTATCGGACATTTATATAATAGGCTGAACATATTGAGGTTTGGTTGAATTTAAATACTATTCAGTTTCGGTGACTTTTAAAAAACTGGAACTCAAAAATATTTAAAGCATAATTTATTGCTATATAGAAATCAGTTTTTCCTTCATTATATGGAGAGAGAAGTAGCATGTAAATAAAGTGACGAAGTAGAAATGATGGACTGGGCTATAAACGCCCCCAATCATTTGTGGATGATAAAAGTCATAATACTTCTAATAGAAAAATTCTAAAATACTTGCTTTAAATAGTTCTGGGCTCACCATTCTAACGAACGACAAAAACAGCGAACTCATAGCTCAAGACTGGTGATGTATAATCCGTTGAAACCTTCTTGCTTTTATGCTACGTCTTGTTATAGTGTAGAAGTCGCTTCGATGTTAAGACAGAATGTGAGTCAGACACATATTTCTGTTCGTGCAGATGCTTTCTCTGTCTATCTTGAAGAAAGAGGTTGATATTAAGCAACCTAAATTGGTTTGTTATATATTGTTTTATGTTGTGCTTTGACGAACATTTTACTTTATCTGGGTATTTTCATAGAAGTTTGAACAATTTATTTTAATGACTGAAACCCAGTTCAGTGATTTTGATTCCTGAATACAGAATTGCATGTTGATTCCAAATGCAGGAATAATATTGATTCCTGATGATGGTTAATGTTGATTCCTGAATGTAGGAATCCATGAATGCAGAATTCCAAGATCTGGAATACTCACTTGAGTCTGGTGTTGTTTTTATAAATATCTATTTATATTAGTTCATATGAAATATACAGAAGACTGAAATAAAATGAAGAGTTAAATTATAATTAAATTCAATCTAATAATTGATTACATTTGAAAATATTAATATAATTTTGTAACATTACGTTACGCGTTTTACATAAAATAATATTAACAAGTAATATATGATGAAGCTTTTATGTAGTTGCAAATGGTGTGTACACGTCTATTTCGACAGAACTATCAAGAATGCGTATTTCCTTTTGCACATTAAATTCGTACTGTCATTCAAATTTTCGTATAACCGGAAATGACAACCTCAAAACCTGAAGTAGAAACATATAGTGATTCCCAACCCAATCCGAAATTCGATGCTGAATCCATATCAGACACAATCTAAACTCTGTCACTAGCTAATCCTGCGAAATGGATGTTGCAAGAGAAACGTGATTTCTTTTCATACGAACCGACATTTATAGAATCGGGAGTGAAAATCCTTAGTGAGATCCCATCTCCCTCTAAAAATTGTATGCTGACTTTATATCAATCATCATATGAGCGCTCTATCTATAACCTGAGAAAAAATATTCTGAGAAAATATATATAATTCTGAGAAAAAAAATATTTTAAGGAGCGATTTTTGCCGGAATTAAAAAAGCACTGAAAGTTGCAATCCTTAGTGATTCCTACAAGAATCCATATCAGTCAATATCTAAGCTCTATCTATAGCCGATTATGAGATATAGATATTTAAATGAAAATGAAAAAAATATACGAAACTTGAGAAAATACAGGAAGTGGAAATACTTGTAAAGCATTTACGTCCCTCTGAAATGTGATACTGAATCCATAGTACTCATTATCTAAACTCTATCTACAGCCAATCCAAATAGAAAGAGATATATTTGAACCGATAGTAAAAAAAAACGGAAATTGAAAGCCTTGATGAACTTTCCAATCCCCACCAAAATTTGATACTGAATCAATAAAAATTGTTATCTCTCTTGTGCAATTTTTATAGCGGACCCTAAAAATATATGTTGCAAAAAATGTAAATTTTTTAATTAAAAAATGACATTTCGAGAACCGGTCGTAAATGTCCTTTATGAGTCATCCTACTTCGCCTATTTAATGCTGAATCCATATCAGTCATTATCTAATCTCAGCTATTATCCAATCCTGAAGAATTTATTTAAAAAAAAAAATATTTGGAGCGGGAATGGAAAAGGAACCGGAAGTGCTGAATACATATCAGTTAGTATTTAATTTCTATTTATGTCCAATCTTGAAAAATATATATTTCAATAAAAATGAAAATACTGGCCCGGTAGCTGAGAGGTCAAGGGAAAGCGGATCTTCACGATTCTCTCGGTAGTCGGGTTGTGTGTTCGTATATTACCACTTGCGGGTGTGAATGTTATGTTCATTAAGGGCTTAATGTGTTCAGCTACTGTTGTGTGGCGCAGCAACGCCACATGCCGGCAAATTGTTTCATAATTCAGCCTCTGTAAATTGAGAATGATTGGCCGATTAAGTTTATCAAGTCTGGTATCAAGGTCGCTCAAGTCTGGCCATTAAAAGGAAATAAATTAAAATTGAAAATTCTGAACCGGAAATAAAATTTTAAATTCAATGCTATCATCTGGGTTCTACCTATTGCAGATACTGATAAAACATGCTTCAAAAACTTTTGATAAAACATACATAGCAAACTGAATTGCCACCAATGACTTTCTGGCATTTCAACAATATCACCTTGAGATATAATGGACATATTTTTCTGTCTGATGTTTGGCATGGTTTTTAGAGGTTATACATATTTCCATATTCTCATATCCGATTAATATAAATACAAATTATAGAATTTTAGAGTTAATTTCTCATATACGTGTTTAATAATATAAGCTTTCAGAGACTAAAATAACTTATCTTCTTAAAAAAATTGGTTTTATTTGGTTCAATAGTTTTGGTGTAAATGACGTAACATCAATTCGTCGATTAGATGGCGTTCTGCTAAAGAAATTATTTCTTAATAACCACTTACGTATAATTTTCATAATGAGAGTCTATGTATATAAAAATGCATCTATAATATTGGTCTGAAAAGCGATTTTAAGGTGATAACAGCAAGGGAAGCGAATATAATATATTTAATATAAAGCTCTACCAATTACTCATATTTTCATAAATTGTAGACATAAACTTATTTCGCCTCTCTCTCCACGTATACTTTGAGCGTCGGTATTCACAAAAATGGAAGCTAATTATCAACTCTCAAGGAAGCAAAAGGCTTAAATTTGAGTAATGGTTCCCTAATGAAGTCTGACAATGCGATTAAATTCCGCAAACTGAGTAGAGAGAGTTCCCGAAGAATAAACAATGTAACGGACTTCACGAAATGAGTTCGAACTATTCTTCCTTATTATATTGAACTAACTGCACATCGAACGGACTCAAATATTTATTCAACATCAGATATCGGGAGTGTAAGTCCCCGTTCGATCTAATCATATATTTATAATCCTTATTATTTAGGTCTACTTCTGTCAGCAGCATATTCCATATTGTTTCAGTCCTCCACAATTTCTATCATCATTAGCCTACAAATATTCAGAGTATGTTCTTTACATGATTTTTTTCATACATTCATAATACATATTCATATTAGGTTTACTTCTACCAGGATTTATATTTTAGTTCTACTTCAATCAGCACAATATTACATATTGTTCAGATCTATTTTCATCAGCTTCATATTACATATTTTTTAAGTCTACCTCTACTTCTATTGTCATCAGGCTACAAATATCCAGAGTGTGGGTATGCACATGATTTTCTCATGCATTCATGTTCGATATTAATAAGGTTTACTTCTACCAGCATTTATAATATGTGAGTCCACACTGTCCAAAAGTTAAGCATAGTTTCTGTTTATGTAAAAATTTCTGAAATATACATTGGAATGGAAGGAAACGCGGTATGCGGCTTCTATAGTGTTATAGAAGAAGAAAACAATGCAAAACAAGGATAATTATAACTTTTAGTATCCGAAGAAAATGGCTGAAAGACAAAGGATCACAATACGGGTGTCAACCTCAGTGAAACAGGATGATTAAAACAAGGTGATGCTGCAGTTTAATAAGGAGTGTTGGGAACCTTGTTGTAGCCACGCATGCTGCACAATGATTTCCCATACTTTAGATGTGAATTTGGGTGAGTGTACTCAGAGAGTTCCAAGCCTCATGGAGAGCAGTTTTCAATCCCGGAACGGAGTTGGTGGGTGGCGGAGGGCTGCAAGATGTCTTCCGAGCATATCACACATATGCTCTATTGGATTCAGATCAGTAAAGTTGGCAGGCCACTGCATGTGCTGGATATCTTCAGTTTGAAAGAAGTAGTCGACTAAGGCCGCACGGAAAAAGGCGCGTTATCATCCATGAGTATCAAATCAGCACCAACAGTACATCGAAATAATCAAACGGTAGGCTCAAGGACTTTGTATCGTTGACCGGTAACTGACCCCGTGTTAAAGATGTGGAGGTCTGTGCGGCCGTCCATCATGATAACTGACCAGATCATGACTCCCCCAAACGGAAAACGATGTCTTTACGTGATGTTTCCCGGGTGAAAACGCGTTCCACGGTCTCTCCAGATCACGGTACGACAAGAATAAGTTTCCAGGCTAAACCTGGACTCGTCACTGAACATGACATTGTCCCACTGTTGTCCACTCCACTGCCGATGTTTCAAACTCTACTGTAAAACGCGCGTTTCTGTGCTGACGTCAGAGTGATGCAAACTGCTGGTCGTCTGGCACAGAGACTAACGTTGCTGAGTCTCCTGTAAACAGGTTGTCTCGAAACAGTGACTCTTGTGGCGGCTATCAAGGCTGGACCCTATTAACCGGTGACAGGTAGAACGGTTCCTCTGACGTCGCACAGTTAGCACCATATATCGGTCTTGCCGAGCGGTTGTTACCTATGGCCGACCTGATGCTGGTCGTTGGATAATATCTCCAGTGGTCTGGAACCGCTGCCACTGTCTGGAGATCACACACTTAAGCACTCACATTCAGAATTCGAGACGCTTCGGTTTGGGATCGACCGGATTCCAGCACTTCATTAATTCGTCCCTTCAAAAACATGTCCAGTTCGCATCTTTGTGACATCTTTCGTCCTTTTTGATTGATAACAACGCTCTGTACCATAGCAATTGCGAAATTCTGTCTCAACCGGTCATGCCGCTAGAGGTCGTTTTATACTCGTTCCGACATGCCCCTGTGCTTTGCGCATGTCGACGTCGACTGAACTGTTTTGCATATGTACAATGATTCATCTTCGTCCCACGATTCTTCACAACTGATTGTGAACCATTGTATCCATATATACTCCGAATGTTTCGCATTTTACGAATTATGCTTAACTTTCGGACATGAGCGTACTTCTTTCAGCACTGCATTTCATATTGTTCAACAGTCTATAAATATTCAAATTACGGGTTTTCACATAATTTTCCTTTATATTCATGTTTCACATTACTTAGGCTTATGTCACAATCAGTATCATAACCCCAAAAATGGATATTGGAAATTTGAATGTCGAAAAAAATCTTACCGCAGACTGTTGTACCTGAGTTTAGCTAACTGAATACCGAATTTTGTGGCTGTTCAAACATTATATTTTGTGTTACAGACGATAAAGACAGAGACAAACATATATATTATTATACAAGATCATAGAAATACTCATTGCCACATATTTTTTTAATGAATATTATACTTATCTGATATTTATATTAAAAAAACATCTTATGTGGGGCAGCTGTCAGTGCAGACTCAAATTCTTATTCTCTTTATTTCATTATTAATTTATTAAATCGAGTTGAATTGCACAAAGTAACACTGGATTTGCATTTCAATTTAATTTTTGCTTTCATTTGGTAATTAGATATTTTTCAGAGGCAGTGTAACAAAAATGCGGAAAAACTAAAATATCTTGTCCTAGACTAAAGGGGTTGATCTTATTCTTTTCCTCGTTAAAAATCAAGTATAAAACTAGCATTTGATTGATGCATTTCAACAGAGGAGGTCTTTTATTTTCAATTTTAGTGATTTTTGCAGTTAATTTCGTAAAAATAATGCATGTTCTTCTTTTCTGAATCGTACGCTCTCTTTACTGAATCTACATAATTTAGTTTTTTAACTAAAGTGGATACATGAGGTTTTTGCCGGCCATTTCTCAAAATATTGTGGGTTCTTTTGTCCCGAATAGTACCAAGCTCTAATCAGAACCAGGGTCACAGACAAGAGACTTACCTATAAAATTTTATGAAATTTAGAACATTCATTTTTACGTTAGAGTGCATACAAACATTGAAAAGACAGACAGACAGACAGAGACGCACACACAGACGGCATGCTAAAATAGCCTTTTCGTGTTCTGGAAGTCGCAAAATCTAGAGACAGACACACAGACACACAGACAGAGAGACACACAGACGTCACGCTAAAAATAGATTTTCGTATTCTAGAGGTCTCGAAACATGTATATCCGTCCAAAACTCGAGTTGCAATTTTTGGCACGATTCCAATATTTTCCCTATGCATTACCATGTGTTACCAGGGAAATTAACAAGAATAAATATATTAAATCACTAGCAGCATACCCGTTCTTCGTACGGAGTATATAATATAAAGAAACTTGAAATTCATAATCATGCCCAAATTCTTATAGTATACTAAATGACATGTTTAATCAAAATATTCTGTTAAAATATTTAATATAATGCTCCTAAAAAGAAGTTTAAGAATCTCTGTTCTCGCTATATAAAATTATCTTCATGGACATATCTGAAGAATAAAACATCTTGGACCCCTTATGTAAGCAAATATAAAAAAAAATATGGAATTGAATCAATATATGCAAAATAAAAGCGTTAAAATTGTATGGGACCCGTACTAATTATATACGCGAATATTAGAAAATATAACCTGTATTAGTAGATTACATGTATAAATTGAAAATACCAATAAACCCGTAATCTTTAAATCTGAAGACAGTCATTTATTCCAATATATGTCAAAATTAAAGTGCTGAAATTATATGGGAAGATATACACGTACTACTTATAATGTCCGATTATTAGTAGAAGATTACCCGTTTTGCAATATGAGTCACAAATTTTTTTTGTAAAATACAACAGACGACGTAATAAATTGAATATATAATTAATCCCCTTAATCTTCATACCAGAAGACTGTACTTGATTCCAATATATATGCCAATATATGTCAAAATATATGCCAATATACCTGTACTACTTATATTCTCGTAGGTTAGAAGATATACCCGTGCATTCCTAGAATATTACTCGTACAACGTACAATATGCGTGTGTCAGCAATTTTTGCCGCAATAAAACAATGGCGTAATAACTTAAAAGTATCAATAATCCCTGAATCAATAATTCCGGAAAATATCAATAATAATAATGTTTAAACCTGAAGAGTATAATTGATATTATCCAGTCCAAAATGAAATGGCAATGAAATTTATTTTATATACATATCTTCATTATTCAAATCGGAAAGGATTTAATAAAAATCGTCTGCCGCATAAACACATTGGATTTAAATCCGTTGCTAAGCGACATGATATCATTTGCTTCAAATAAATTGGTAGAAAAAATATCGTCTAAATAGTTATATTTCCATGGAACATTTGGCGACAGTTTCGTCAAATTAGCGACATTTTAAAAAATCGCCAAATTTATCGCCAAGTGGGACTGTAGAACTGACAGTTCCACTTTGCGACAAATTGACGAAATATCATCACAATACTATCTCCTAACAAAAAACAATTAATATCATTTATGTAGCGCAATTTTATCAATTTCAAGATATTTTTATAGATTTGAAAACATTTTTATCAACTTGGTGACATTTTAAAAATTCGCTAAATGTATTACTAAGTAGGATGGTTGGTCTGACAGATAAATGCTAACCAAACATCATTTCAGTACTCTCTTCTAACAAAACAAAAAAAAATTTCATTGATATGTAGAAGACCCAAGCCACACGACCAACCCGAAGGTTTATTGCAGCTGTTTGTGTGTCGTTTATATCAATTTGGCGACATTTCCGTCAATTTGGCAAAGTTTAAGAAAAGTTGTCAAATTAGCGATATCCCTCCAAATTCGTAGCTTTGAATTTGCAGATCTGAATGAAACATTCTTATCCCGTTTCAATATACTAAATGAAAACACTACAATTGTATTAGAAGATATACCCGCTCTACTCTTTTCCTGTTTCAACAATCGGCTATATGAATTTATTGGCTAAACACAATATATGAGTTTAGTAGCTAAATAAGATATAAGCTTGAAAACTCTTTGCCAAAATAAATGAAATTGATGTACGCAGTCAGCAATTAATATAATTAAAAGAAAAATCAAACCGTCCATTCATAAGATATACTTTTATATCCATTTATCCATTTATTTATTATTTAAATCGAAAAAAAATAATAAAAACATTAACAAACACATTTAATTTAATTGCGATGCCGAGCAACATGATATATCCTCCTAAAATGTTAAAATTTATTAACCACTAACAGCACACCCGTTATTCGTACGGAGTGTATAATTTAGAGAAATTTAAAGTTCGCAATCATGTGCAAATTCTGCTAAAATATTAAATTTATTGCTCCTAAAGAGAAGTTTAAGAATATATGTTCTCACTATGCAAAATTATCTTCACGATCAGATCTGAAGAATAAAACATCCTGCCCCCTTTTGTAAGCAAATTTACAGAAGAAAAAATAGGAATTGAATGAATATATGCAACCCCGTACTAATTATATTGTCGCAGATCAGAAAATATGCCAATGTGTTAGTAGAAGATTACCCGTATTACAATATGCGTCTCAAAAATATTTGCCAAAATAAAAGAGATGACGTAATAAATTGAAAACATCAATAATATCCGTCCTCTTTATACACGAAGGTCGTAATTGATTCCAATATATGCCAATATATATCAAAACATATGTCAATATACCTGTACTACTTATATTCTCGTAGATTAAAAGATATACACGTGTATTTGTAGAAGATTCGTACAACATACAATATATGAGTTTAAACAATTTTTGTCATAATAAAATAACTGCATAATAACTTGAAAATATCAATAATCCTTGAATCAATAATCCCCGAAAATATAAATAATAATAATTTTTAAACCTGAAGACCGTAATTGATATTATCCAGTCAAAAATGCTATAAGAAAAATCAAATCGTTCTTTTCTAAAATATATTTTTATATCCATTTATTTATTATTCAAATCGAAAAAATAATTATTAAAATTAACAGACAGATTTTATTTAATTGCGTTTCTGAGTAACATAAGATAGAATCTTATAACATGGTAAATATGTCATGTCTTATAACATAAACTGCGAAATTAAATAACGATTTTGATTTCTCTATACTTCTCATTGTTCCGTAAAAGCTTGTTTTAAATAAACCATGAACCATGGAGATAGATTTCCCCTTTAAATCATGTTTCAAACAATTCATGTTTTCAGAAAGTGACTAATTAACGCAAAAAACCTCCCATCAAACTCAGAGATTAAATTTTAATTTACTTTCAAACGATTTTCAAGCTTTTCGTTTGGATAAACCACGGAGTTAGGGAGTAGA
This sequence comes from Amaurobius ferox, assembly GCA_951213105.1. Lineage (NCBI taxonomy): Eukaryota > Metazoa > Arthropoda > Arachnida > Araneae > Amaurobiidae > Amaurobius > Amaurobius ferox. Next base: position 63,708,280 of record OX578145.1, on the reverse strand, counting down.
ACTCCTAGGAAAAAGTTCCGTTTTTCATTAATATCTCGACAACTCCAGGTCTTAGAAACTCGAAACTTGGACAAAATTTATGGGGGGATATTTCAAGGCTATTCACCAAATTTCATTAAATTCGGTTCAGCCGTTTTTCCGGGACGATGAGACAAACGAAAATTTCGTTTTTTACTAATATCTCGAGAACCACTGGTCGTAGAAACTCCAAACACGGATATAATTTTAAGTGGGGCTATTTCTGGGCTACCCACAAAATTTCATCAAATTCGGTTCAGCCGTTCTCCCGTGATGGTGTGACAAACAGACAGACAGACAGACAGACAGACAGACAGACAGACAGACAGATTTTCATTTTTATTTATATAGACTAGCAGCATACCCGTTCTTCGTACGGAGTATATAATATAAAGAAACTTGAAATTCATAATCATGCGCAAATTCTTATAGTATACTAAATGACATGTTTAATCAAAATATTCTGTTAAAATATTTAATATAATGCTCCTAGAAAGAAGTTTAAGAATCTCTGTTCTCGCTATATAAAATTATCTTCATGGACATATCTGAAGAATAAAACATCTTGGACCCCTTATGTAAGCAAATATAAAAAAAAATATGGAATTGAATCAATATATGCAAAATAAAAGCGTTAAAATTGTATGGGACCCGTACTAATTATATACGCGAATATTAGAAAATATAACCTGTATTAGTAGATTACATGTATAAATTGAAAATACCAATAAACCCGTAATCTTTAAATCTGAAGACAGTCATTTATTCCAATATATGTCAAAATTAAAGTGCTAAATTATATGGGAAGATATACACGTACTACTTATAATGTCCGATTATTAGTAGAAGATTACCCGTTTTGCAATATGAGTCACAAATGTTTTTTGGTAAAATACAACAGACGACGTAATAAATTGAATATATAATTAATCCCCTTAATCTTCATACCAGAAGACTGTACTTGATTCCAATATATATGCCAATATATGTCAAAATATATGCCAATATACCTGTACTACTTATATTCTCGTAGGTTAGAAGATATAAGGAATACACCCGTGCTTCTAGGAATACACCCGTGCATTCCTAGAAGATTACTCGTACAACGTACAATATGCGTGTGTCAGCAATTTTTGCCGCAATAAAACAATGGCGTAATAACTTAAAAATATCAATAATCACTGAATCAATAATTCCGGAAAATATCAATAATAATAATGTTTAAACCTGAAGAGTATAATTGATATTATCCAGTCCAAAATGAAATGGCAATGAAATTTATTTTATAAACATATCTTCATTATTCAAATCGGAAAGGATTTAATAAAAATCGTCTGCCGCATAAACACATTGGATTTAAATCCGTTGCTAAGCGACATGATATCATTTGCTTCAAATAAATTGGTAGAAAAAATGTCGTCTAAATAGTTATATTTCTATGGAACATTTGGCGACAGTTTCGTCAAATTAGCGACATTTTAAAAAATCGCCAAATTCATCGCCAAGTGGGACTGTAGAACTGACAGTTCCACTTTGCGACAAATTGACGAAATATCAGCACAATACTATCCCCTAACAAAAAACAATTAATATCATTTATGTAGCGCCATTTTATCAATTTCAAGATATTTTTATAGATTTGAAAACATTTTTATCAATGTGGTGACATTTTAAAAATTCGCTAAATGTATTACTAAGTAGGATGGTTGGTCTGACAGATAAATGCTAACCAAACATCATTTCAGTGCTCTCTTCTAACAAAACAAAAAAAAATTTCATTGATATGTAGAAGACCCAAGCCACACGACCAACCCGAAGGTTTATGGCAGCTGTTTGTGTGTCGTTTATATCAATTTGGCGACATTTCCGTCAATTTGGCAAAGTTTAAGAAAAGTTGTCAAATTAGCGATATCCCTCCAAAATCGTAGCTTTGAATTTGCAGATCTGAATGAAACATTCTTATCCCGTTTCAATATACTAAATGAAAACACTACAATTGTATTAGAAGATATACCCGCTCTACTCTTTTTCTGTTTCAACAATCGGCTATATGAATTTATTGGCTAAACACAATATATGAGTTTAGTAGCTAAATACGATATAAGCTTGAAAACTCTTTGCCAAAATAAATGAAATTGATGTACGCAGTCAGCAATTAATATAATTAAAAGAAAAATCAAACCGTCCATTCATAAGATATACTTTTATATCCATTTATCCATTTATTTATTATTTAAATCGAAAAAAAAATAATAAAAACATTAACAAACACATTTAATTTAATTGCGATGCCGAGCAACATGATATATCCTCCTAAAATGTTAAAATTTATTAACCACTAACAGCACACCCGTTATTCGTACGGAGTGTATAATTTAAAGAAACTTAAAGTTCGCAATCATGTGCAAATTCTGTTAAAATATTAAATTTATTGCTCCTAAAGAGAAGTTTAAGAATATATGTTCTCACTATGCAAAATTGTCTTCACGATCAGATCTGAAGAATCCTGCCCCCTTTTGTAAGCAAATTTACAGAAGAAAAAATAGGAATTGAATGAATATATGCAACCCCGTACTAATTATATTGTCGCAGATCAGAAAATATGCCAATGTGTTAGAAGATTACCCGTATTACAATATGCGTCTCAAAAATATTTGCCAAAATAAAAGAGATAGATGATGTAATAAATTGAAAACATCAATAATATTCGTACTCTTTATACCAGAAGGTCGTAATTGATTCCAATATATGCCAATATATATCAAAACATATGTCAATATACCTGTACTACTTATATTCTCATAGATTAAAAGATATACACGTGTATTTGTAGAAGATTCGTACAACATACAATATATGAGTTTAAACAATTTTTGTCATATTAAAATAATTGCATAATAACTTGAAAATATCAGTAATCCTTGAATCAATAATCCCCGAAAATATAAATAATAATAATTTTTAAACCTTAAGACCGTAATTGATATTATCCAGTCAAAAATGCTATAAGAAAAATCAAATCGTTCTTTTCTAAAATATATTTTTATATCCATTTATTTATTATTCAAATCGAAAAAGTAATTATTAAAATTAACAGACAGATTTAATTTAATTGCGTTTCTGAGTAACATGATATAAGATAGAATCTTATAACATGTTAAATATGTCATGTCTTATAACATAAACTGCGAAATTAAATAACGATTTTGATTTCTCTATACTTCTCATTGTTCCGTAAAAGCTTGTTTTAAATAAACCATGAACCATGGAGATAGATTTCCCCTTTAAATCATGTTTCAAACAATACATGTTTTCAGAAAGTGACTAATTAACGCAAACAATCTCCCATCAAACTCAGAGATTAAATTTTAATTCACTTTCAAACGATTTTCAAGCTTTTCGTTTGGATAAACCACGGAGTTAGGGAGTAGAACTCCTAGGAAAAAGTTCCGTTTTTCATTAATATCTCGACAACTCCAGGTCTTAGAAACTTGAAACTTGGACAAAATTTATGGGGGGATATTTCAAGGCTATTCACCAAATTTCATTAAATTCGGTTCAGCCGTTTTTCCGTGATGATGAGACAAACGAAAATTTCGTTTTTTACTAATATCTCGAGAACCACTGGTCGTAGAAACTCAAAACACGGATATAATTTTAAGTGGGGCTATTTCTGGGCTACCCACAAAATTTCATCAAATTCGGTTCAGCCGTTCTCCCGTGATGGTGTGACAAACAGACAGACAGACAGACAGACAGACAGACAGACAGACAGACAGACAGACAGACAGATTTTCATTTTTATTTATATAGATTTTATTATACATTAATTCTTCTCGTTGTAGGAATCAAAAAATAAGCGTAGTGTACCACATTCAGTGTCCGAAAAATTGATTCCTCCCATATGTGGATACTTTTTGTCACGTTTGATGGAATAATCTGCTTTTCCTTCATTTGGCTATAATTTAATAAAGCTACTCAGCACAGCAACTAACTTATTAAATTATAGAATTTGGCAAAACTTTTGCATGCACTACAATAATAAATAAATAAAGCAATAGCGTGTTGTTTGTTATTTAGAACAATGGTTTTAACGTTGCATGTTATTTGTTCCATTGTCTTACTTATTATTAAGCATGAAATCCATATTAGGTTAATACTTCAGGCAACGATCTTGTCTAATGGTTATTGTTTAAAGTGTCAACGTTTCTCTAATGCAAAAATCAGCTAATAAATGTAAAAAACTGCTTTTCTAAAGCTAATAACAAAATGATCGTAGCATTTAGTTTCTGAAACAAAAGCAGTTTCCCTCTTCAGATGAAGAAAAAATTCATTGTTGAAAATTTTTTCTAAAAATCGTGTGGGCAGCACGTAACTCTCACTACGCAATGCAATGAATTTACATTTTGGACATTTTTTGCACTTATATGCGCATCAGCGGATATTGAACGTTACCTGTAATGAGAGCAGAAATGCTTGTTATTTGTCGCTGTTTGTGAATCTTAGTGTTTGTGATCACTTTTTGTGATCATGGCCGTCCACAGGGAGAGAAAAGGATCACTTGACTATATGTACGTTCAAGGTCACGAAGTTGGGTAAAAATATAATCGATATTGTACGTCTTCTCTGGTCTTCTCATTGAGGTTACACCATCAAGAAAAGATGGTATGAGCGTTTATGATGGATGTCGACAAATTCACTCCTACTTCTTTCATTCCTTTGAGGCATAGTAAATTTTAAAACACACTTGAATGAATATTAAAAAATCTTGAGCTTACGCAATTTTTTTAATGTCAAGCATCTTAGGACACACGGTGTTACTTGTTGGAGAGTTACATTTTCTGTATTTAGAGAGTAACATCTTCTGTAATTATTAATTTATACATTAAATTAATAATTGGGACAAAGATTATGACCCGAGTTAAATTTGGTTTCCAATATAATATTGAATTTATGCCAATTTGGCGACATTTCGAAAAGGTCGCCAATTCGGCGATAATAAAAATTATCAAAAGATCGCCTTATTTATCGCCAAGAGCTCAGAGACAGACTGACAGATAAACAGACATAGCAGTATCTATTACGTATACTAACTACGATTCCTTCCAGACAGCAGTCACTTTTTAAACTTTTTGATGGAACCGATACAATTTCTTCCTTCACCCCATGCTTATTGCAAAAAAAGTACTGTTACTTAGTTCGTTCTGAATTTCAAAAGTTCTTAATTAAACTAAACATAAATATACTAAAATTTAAAATCTTCAAAGTTCAATTAAAATATAATAAATGTGCAGATATTTCCTATCTTCAACGTGTAAAAAAAATTATATATTTATAGCTGAATATCTATATAAATAAAATTGAAAATCTGTCTGTCTGTCTGTCTGTTTGTCCCGTCATCACGGGAGAACGGCTGAGCCGAATTTGATGAAATTTTGTGGATAGCCCAGAAATAGCCCCACTTAAAATTTAATCCGTGTTTGGAGTTTCTACAACCAGTGGTTCTCGAGATATTAGTGTAAAGCGAATATTTCGTTTGTCTCATCATCACGAGAGAACGGCTTAATCGAATTTAATGAAATTTTGAGAGTAGCCTTGAAATAGCCCCCCATCAATTTTTCCCAAGTTTCGAGTTTCTAATACCAGTGGTTGTCGAGATATTAATGAGAAACGGAACTTTATCCTAGGACTTCTACTCTCTAACTCCGTGGTTTATCCAAACGGAAAGGATGAAAATCGTTTGTTTAAAACGTCAACGTGATATAAAACTTCATTTCTGAGCTTAGTGCAGGATTTTTGCAGTAATTAGTCACTATCTGAAAGCATGAATTGTTTGAAAGATGAATTTAAATGGAAAATCTAACTCCATGGTTTATGCTTCACAATCATTTACTAAACAATGAAAAGTATAAAGAAATCAAAATGGTTATTATTTTTGCATTTTATGGGGAAGAGATCAAAACGGTTATTTAATTTCGCAGTTTCTGAGGAAGATTCTTTCTTATATTATGTTGCTCAGCAACGCAATTAAATTAAATGTGTTTCTTAATATTTGTTATTATTTTTTCTATTTGAATAATAAATAAATTGTAAAAATATATTTTGTAAATGAACGGTTTGATTGTTCTTCTAATTATATTAATTACGGACTGCGTACATCACTTTCATTCATTTTAGCACAGAGGTTTCAATCTCATATATTGTGTTTAGCTAATAAACTCATATATTGTGTTTAGCCAATAAATTTATTTAGCCGATTGTTGAAACAGAAAAAGAGTAGAACGGGTATATTTTCTAATGTAATTTCAGTGTTTTCATTTAGTGTATGCAAACGGGATAGGATGTTTTATTCTTCAGATCTGCAATTTCATAGCTACGAATTTGGCGGAATATCGCTAACTTGACAACTTTTCTTAAACGTTACTAAATTGACGGAAATGTCGATAAATTGATAAAAACGACGCAAATCAATTAAATTTAATTTGTTTTCTCAGAAGAGAGTACTGAAATGATGTTTAGGTAGCATTTGTCGGCCAGTCCATCCATCCTACTTAGTAACACATTTAGCGAATTTTTAAAATGTCACCAAATTGATAAAATGTTTGCAAATCCATAAAAATATAATAAAATTGATAAAATTGCGCTTAATAAATGCAATTAATTATGATTGGTTAGGGCATAGTATTATGATGATTATTCGTCAATGTGTCGCAAAATGGTTCTACAGTCCCACTTGGTGATAAATTTGGCGATGTTTTAAATTGTCGCTAAATTGACGAAAATGTCGCCAAACCTTCCATGGAGATAGAAGTATTCAAATGATAAGATTCCCATCAATTCATTTAAAACAAATGATGTCATGTCGTTTAGCAACGGATGTAAATCCAATGTGTTTATGCGGCATACGATTTTTATTAAATCTTTTCCGATTTGAATAACAAAGATATATATGTATATAAATTAAATTTTATTGACATTGCATTGTTGACTGGATAATATCAATTACGGTCTACAGATTTAAACATTTTTATTATTGGTATTTTCGTGGACTGTTGATTCAGGGAATGATTGATATTTTCATATTAATTCTATGACATTGTTTTATTATGACAAAAATTGTTAAAACTCACATATTGTACGTTGTGCGAGTAATCTTCTATAAATGCACGGGTTATCCTCTAATCTACGAGAATATAAGTAGTACAGGTATATAGGCATATATTTTGATATATATTGGCATATATTGGAATCAATTACGACATTCTGGTATAAAGATTGGGGGGTTAATTGAAATTTTCAATTTATTGTCATATGTTTTATTTCGGCAAAGATTTTTTCGACTCATATTGTAATAAGGGTAATCTTCTACTAACATACAGGCATATTTTCTAATCTGCGACAATATAAGTAGTACGGGGATATATATATATATGTATATATATTCCCATATAATTTTAGTGCTTTCATTCTGTCATATATTGGAATCAATTACGGGTTTATTGATATTTTCAATTTATACATGTAATCTACTAATACAGGTTATATCTTCTAATATTCGAATATATAAATACTACGGGGTCCCATACAATTTTAAAACTGTTATTTTGAATATATTGATTCAATTTCATATTTTTTGTATATTTGCTTTCGAAAGGGGCCAGGATGTTTTATTGTTCAGATCTGCCCGTGAAGATAATTTTGCATTATGAGAACAGATATTCATAAACTTCTCTTTAGGAGCAATAAATTTAATATTTTAACATAATTTGAATATGATTCTGAATTATAAGTGTCTTTATATTATATACTCCGTACGAAGAACGGGTATGCTGCTAGTAAATATATAAAACTAGAAAATGTAACCGCATTGCTCGGAATTTTAAATAGGCGGTCGCGGCGCTGCATCCCCGCAATAGTTTATATTTTATTTATGTCATAAGGGCATTTAATTCCTAGTAACATTTAATATTGGACAATATTGGACCCATTTTGAATATCTTGGCATTTCATTGGAAATATTTCCAATGTAATCCCAATAATGGGCAAATACTGGGGTAACATTGGCCTCCAATATTGGCAAAAATTTTATTACAATATTGCGCCAAATTGCAGTTACATTGGAAATATTTCCAATGAAACGCCAATATTGGCGTAATATTGTCCCAATATTTTAAGCCAATATTGGGCTAATTAAGACAAAATGTTCACTTTTTCATATTGGTCCAATATTAAGCCAATTTTGGATTTCTACTACTTGGGGTATTGTGCAAAACGTTATTTGGTTTTCAGGAATTTGCTATGATTTCCGGTGTAGAACATACCGCATTGCATTTTGTAAGTTTGCATTTAAAATTCCTTGCAGTGTGACGGATGCAATATCCAGTACTATTGTGTAAAGCATTACACATTTATTATAAAAATCCTTTGTAAATTGATTTTGAAAGTATGAGTGTGACGTTAATTGAAATTCACACAAAATTGCAAATTTATTTTAGTACAATATAAATCAAAGTTAAAATATACAACTAAAACATACAATTAACATATTTCAACAAAATTACATTTATAACTCTGAAAAATTAAATATATATATATATATATATAATATATATATATATATTATATATATATATAAAAGTTTCAAAAAGTACAATACGTGGAAAGAAGCCAACAGGGATATACGAACAGGCCTAGGGGGATTGTGACCCCTAGTTCCCGGTTAAAAGTCGACTTTTACTCCAATGGAAACGCTCCCGGAGCCGGTATATGCCTGTGGCCATATTTCCAGGAAGCATCAGAACAAAAAACGCACTCCGCTCGAAGATACGCGGACAATGTGGAACCAACCAAGAAACGGTTTGCAACCGACATCGAATAAGTTGAAAAGCACGAGAGCAATATTGGAATGAGAGCAAAACGCGCCACACGCCATGTCTATCTATCCAGTCGAAATAGAAAAATGAAGATGCGCACGCAGTCGTTAAAGGCGTTGCCAGCTTAAATTATATATCGAAGGTGTTGCCAAAATCGGTTCGAAAAGCATTCTCTTCCTTCTTATACAATGTATTATAATAATGTTTGATGAATCCCAATGGATAATTCTGTCTCAAAGCCTCCCCGATGAAGACTGCGTCGCTCTGTATCTTCATCGGGGAGGCATTTATATATATATATATATATATATATATATATATATATATATATATATATATATATATAAATATATATATATATATATATAAATATATATATATATATATATATATATATATATATATATATATATATATATAAATATATATATATATATAAATATATATGAATGAAAGTAGAAAAGAACGGGAGTGACCATATGAATTACATAAGAATGGTAGGGGTGGATTGCGACACCCCTTTCCCGCTTAAAGCAGCTTTTACAACCCGGGTAACGCTCACGGAACCAACATAATTCCATGGTCAGCCTCCCAATATATATATATATATATATATATATATATATATATATATATATATATATATATATATATATATATATATATATATATATATATATATATATATATATATATATATATATATATATACAAGGTGAGACCAGAAAGTAAGGTGACTGATGTGATAATAATCACTGTATTATATATTTGCAGATAAATAGATCACTGTCCTTCAAAATAGTTCCCGCCGTCTACAATAAACTTCTGACAACGTTCATACAAGTTCTTGAAACTTTTGAAAAAGTCCTCCTTTGAGACTGCCCTTAGTTCCTTGGTATCAGAAGCTTGAATGTCTGAGATGCTTGAAAATCGGTTTCCCTTCAGTGCCAATTTCAGTCGTGGAAAGAGGAAAAAATCTGCTGGCGCTAGATCAGGGGCATAAGGAGGGTGTAATAACTCCGTAACCTATTGCTGCGCGAGGAACCGTCTAACACACATTGCAGTATGAGGACGTGCATTATCATGCAAGAGAAACCACTTGCCTGATGCAGCGAGATGGGGCCGAACACGACGAATGCGAGCCAGGAGGCGCGTCATAACATGGCAATAAAATCCACCATTAACTGTTTGACCTTTAAAACAGAATTTCAGATTCGTTTTCTGCTCCATTACGCAATGCACTAACACCTTTTACGTTTAAGCGACTGCACGAACAAACACGAAACATGAAACTTTGCAAATGACCCTGAACTTTCACGTTGCATACCGAAGATCGTAACGGGCATGTGTCAGTTCGTCAGGCTGTTCTCATTTTCGATAGGAGGGGTGAGTCACCTTACTTTTCGGTCTCACCTTGTATATATATATATATATATATATATATATATATATATAAAGAGAGAGAGAGAGTTAATGGTTGCAGAGACATGAGCAACCAAACCCTTTTATACTTCATATTTCTTTTTTAACAATAAATATAGAAATATTTGTTAAAACTAAAATAAACAACAGTGATGAAATAAGAAATTCCATTTAATGTCCATTTTCTATTTTTCAATAAAAATACAAAATCCACTTCCATTTAAAAGCGACGGAAAGAATTTTTGCAATATTCTTTCTGAAAACGTTAAACCATAACAATCTGGGAGTCGCCAAGGTGATTTTATAGGATTCAGACGATTCTGAAATAATACCCAAAACCTTTTTGGGGTGGAATTCACTGAGGGAGATTCATAATATAAACTAGCTATTCACAAGACTTTGGGAATTTCAGACATTTCTGAGCTATTTCCCGTTATTTCTTCAAGATTTGTTTTTCACCGTGCATTTGTTGTCACTAATATTGCTATATTAAATTATTATTTCTTCGTGCTTATTATGTAGTAAAAAAAGTTATTATATAGTATGAAATAGCTATGGAGAGACTTATAAATTATTGCTTTTTATGTATTTGTTATTGTGCTTCTTAATTATTTGTTAATCCTTAGTATTATTCTGCATTTCCTTTGCTATTATGCAGAACTACTATGAGTTACTACTAGATAGAACTACTATGCAAATCACAAGAACTACTAAGTTCTTATGATTCGTTAATGATGCAATTTTTTATGACGTTTCAAATAATTTGTCTTAATTTTAATTTTGTTTTTAAAAATAACTATCTGACACATTTTGATAAGAATGAAATTTAATCAGTGATGTCTTATAATAGCCTAAAAGTAACATTTAAGTGCTTAATTAAAATCACTGATTTTTATTAACAGTTTACAACAGAGTTGAAAATTGTTTATGACTTTGTTCATTCTGTCTGTCTGTCTGTCTGTCTGTCCGTTAGCACGATAACTGCCGTAAAAATGACTTTATCAAAATGAAATTTTAGTACTTTGTTCAGACGATCTGTGGGACCTATGGGAATATAAATGAATAATGTCACCCAATTAGTTTTGGATTGAATCCGGGTTGAAAAAATGAAATATATTGAACCCTATGGAACTTAATTTTTTAAACATTTTTTAAGCAAATTTAAAATTCACAAATTGCTTCAAAAGTTTTAGAACATATTCAAATTTTCCCATAAAATATATAAAAAAAAATCAGTAAAACATATTCAGTAGTTTATTGAATAAAACTTAAAATAATAATTACATCCTTTACATGAAGAGATCACATGACCATTACACAAACGGATCGCGTAACCCACTTCAAAACAAAATACGACATCCAGCTTGTCTCAAAATCGTAATTTTTAAAGTTCTTTTCTTTTTAAGTCATACTTAGTGTTGTATCCGTCCTAAAACCGCTTTATTTTTGCTTAATTACTGCGCATCTACATACTGAAACAACGCAATTACAATATATTTGAGTTTAGCTGATTATAAAATTTTGATTATTTCTACAACAAAGCCTAATTTTCACTTATAGAAAATGTAAACACAGAGTTAAATTACTTGTACCTTCATGGTTTTAAGCTTTTAAGTAAAATAAATTATTATAGTACTGTGATGAATGAAAGGACTGGAAAAATGTTTGTGAATGAAATGCTGCTTTTATATAGAGACGATTTGTATTTCGGTGACGTCATTTGAATAAAGTTCATTTGTTTTCGATGAAGTTTTCAAATATAATAAATTATTGTAGTATTATGATAATTTTAAAAATATTACCGATGAATGTATCGCATTTTAGAGATGTTTAAATACAATTGAATTGAAGTTGGAATGTGCTTCATAATCAATACGTTATACATGATTGATCTTTCTTTTTGATCATTAATTTCATCCTTTAAGCATACATTTTTAAAAACATTGCATGGAGGTACAAGTAATTTAACTCTATGCTTAAAACTTCGGCGAAAAAATCGTCTGGTTCTCTGAATAAAATCAATGAAAGTTTCATTCATATCAACTATATTGCAGACTCCATGAGATAAATGATTTTGCGTTAAAGAAATGCAGTAATTCTTTTAAAACTCATTCTACATCTTTTAGTGTTTACATTTTCTATAAGTGAAAATTAGGCTTCGTTGTAGAAATAATTAAAATTTTATAATCATTTAAACTCAAATATATTGTAATTGCGTTGTTTCAGTATGTAGATGCACAGTAATTAATCAAAAAGAAAGCGGTTTAGAGGACGGATGCACCACTAAATATGACTTAAAAAGAAAATAACTTTAAAAATCACGATTTTGAGACAAGCCGGATGTCATGTTTTGTTTTGAAGTGGGTTACGTGATTTGTTTGTGTAATGGTCAAACTATTTAATAGGACGGCTAATCCGCGATTCAGTTAGATGCTAATCTGTATCCAGTTAATTAGGCTTTCTATTAAACTAATATGGAAAACAATCAGCAGCTTGCTTTTAAACTCAACTAACACACATTAAATATCCTGTACAGTGGATATAAATAGCAGTTAAATCTGTAATGACATTATACAAATCGTACATAAAGTTCAACTGAGGCAAATATAAAGTCTATATGAAAGTTAATTAAAGTTTATATGAATGTTAATATTATGTGACTGACCACCAACACAAGCATAAGAATAATGAAATTTATGAAAAGTATTATATTTATAAATACGTATTAACTCTATCTTCCTTCACAAATATAAAAAATAGCATCTAACTACCTCATAGAAAAAATTCTGTGTCTGATTCTTTCTAAAACAAAACTGGACACTATAACAATCTGGTAGATTGCAAGGTTACTTGATCGGATTAAGTCGGTTGCGAAATATTGTCTAAAAGGCTTTGGGAGAGGAATTCTCCAAGGGATTATCCGAATAGAAAATAACTGTTCACTACGATTTTAGAAATGGAATTTTTTTACGTCTGTGCTGTTTTCTATGTTATTTTTTTGTATTTCTAGTGTATGTGTATACTGAATTATATATTATCTGAAATTGGTGTAAAAGTAGTTAAGAGAAACATTATGTAATAAAATTTTTATAGTTGTTAGTAATTTGATTCAAGGTTGAAGGTTTTTGACCCTCAACAAGGTACCACTACACAGTAAAATAGTGTTTTTAACGTTTGTTCCGCATAATATTGGGGTTCTGCGAAGTGATAGTTTCGTGTGTGAAAATTTAGCTACTAATTTTTCAAAAGTAGCTTTAAATAGAGATATCATAGTTCATTATGAATGTTAAGGTTCAAGAACTTTCCTTGAACACAATTTTCTAAGGATTGGCTGAGGGCCAGATAGAGCTTTGACAAAGTCTGGTATGGATTCAACATCCAATACTGGAGGGGATTGGATCACTCACTAATGATTATCACTCCCGGTACTTGATATGTCAATCCATACTTTTAAAAATGACATTTTCATTACAACATCTATTTTTCAAGATAATATATATAGAGCTCCGACGGAGACTCGTAAAGATTCAGTATCGAATTACAGAGGGAACGAATGGATTTACTAAGGATTCTCACTTCCATTTTTTTACGTGCGGCTCAAACAATTATTTGTAACATCTACTTTTCAAGAATGTTTATAGATAAAACTCAGTTGGTGACCTAATTTATGGTTTCACCATCATCTTCGAAAGGGGACAGGGGAGCTTCTAATTATTTCCACTTCCGGTTTCTTTTTCTTATTCTGGTTCATTTTTCTATATTTTTTGAAATACCTATTCCTCAGAATCAGTAATGGATAGAATTCATAAAATGACTGACATTAATTACTAAATATTTAAACTGCCGGTTCTTTTCCATTTCCGGTTCATAAATTTTCTTGAAATAATTTTTTATAAACATAGCATAGATAATGACTGGTGTAGATTCGGTATCAAATTTGGCGGAGTTAAGTGTCACACTGATAATTTTCAGTTTCAATTCCAGCGATATCACACCTGGATAAGAAAATGTACAATTTTCTTTCAAAATTGATTTCCTAAAATTAGCTAAAGATATAGATTAGATGATGGCTGCTATGGATACGTGGAATGATTGTGGTTCGAAACAGTCGATTTGGAAAATGAGGTGCTGTATAATTTAAGCATCGGAGGCTTATTTAGAACCTAGGAGACGCCGACTGATTTGTTCTAGTTAATAATAGTTTAATCCGATCTCAGAAAGTAAAAACAAAATTTCTAAGCTGGGTCACACTTATGGGATTCATACAATAGAAGTACATCCGAAAAATTTGCAGTATATTGAAATTTCAATATGCTGAAAGAGATATGTCTGCGCATGCAAATTTTCTGTTTTATCACTCTAGGAGAGGAATATATTTTTGGAAAATGGTATGCATGATAAATTCCAGGTTGAATTTTCTGACACAGTACTTATTTCGGAAAAGTGAAAGTATATATTTCCAAAAAATTGATCCTCACATCCTTGGGTGTCATCGATGGAGTTTGACAGAGGACATCACTGTCAGAGCTTCCTGAATATTATAAAGCAGACACCAGGGAACTTCAATAAATTATTTCACTTATGGACAAAAAACAGAATAAAGTAGATGTAAAGATTTATATGGTGGTATTAATAAAAACGTTTCTATACTATTGAAACGCAGACATATATATATATATATATATATATATATATATATATATATATATATATATATATATATATATATATATATATATATATATATATATATATATATATATATGTAAAAATAGAAAGATTTCTAAGGAAAATTATTGAAATAAGTTTTAGTGTACTTGCGCATAGCAGCATAAAACACTAAAAATATATAAAGACATAAATGGAGATAAAAAAGAAGAAGGAAGGTAACGTAAAGTGCTTACACAAAGGCGGTAAGGGGTAGTGACCTTACTCCCCAGTTATCAACATGCATGTCTTTAATGCCGCGGCATGCACTCCTGGACGCCAGCACTGACATTAGCCAACCTCAGGAGTGACAATCAAAATTATCACAAGACCCTTGATAAAGGAAGGCGATATGAAAAAGTATGGTCCAAGTCATAGAGACAGCCAAGTTCCTGCACATGCTACCTATTTATAACATCAGAAAAATTCAAATCAGCAGATTAGATGTCTGTGATGTCATTATGAATTTTGATCGTACATCTTTGTAAGTTATGACATCACAGAGATCTAATCTGCTGATTTGAATGTTTTGATGTTATAAATAGGCAGCATGTGCAGGAACTTGGCTGTCTCTATGACTTGGACCATACTTTTTCATATCGCCTTTCTTTATCAAGGGTCTTGTGATAATTTTGATTGTCACTCCGGAGGTTGGCTAATGTCAGTGCTGGCGTCCAGGAGTGCATGCCGCGACATTAAAGACATGCATGTTGATAACTGGGGAGTAAGGTCACTACCCCTTACCGCCTTTGTGTAAGCACTTCACGTTACCTTCCTTCTTCTTTTTTATCTCCATTTATGTCTTTATATATATATATATATATATATATATATATATATATATATATATATATATATATATATATATATATATATATATATATATATATATATATATATATATATATATAAAATTCTTGCTTCTTTCTCATATTGCTTCAGTTAAATCTCAAATACAGCTAGACACACAAAATTCGTTTTTATACCATCATGAACACAAAATATCCCTATGGTATTTGATTAACTTTATTGTTGTACAATAAACAGCTTGTGTGATATTTTACTGTATATTTACATTTGGTGGTTTTACTTTCAGTTATTTTATCAAAGCATCTTTTTATAGCATTTACTTCATCCTGGTAGCTATGGTAATCGTGTGACATTTCAATTACAGAAAATGTTTGGTGAATATTCTTCAGAGCAAGATATTGAATAACGATGATATAATTAATTCATCTCTATCAGTGATTGGGCAGGAAATATTATTTTAAATACCGCAATTTTTCTATTAACAGAATTATAAAATGTTCGCCAGTTTTATGTCTAAATTTGGAAGTGTTGAAATTCAAAACTGTTATTAATTGTGTAGCTATTAATTTTATATAGAGTGTTATCCATTGAGATCGTGCAAAGGGACTGTTGAAATAGCTAGTATAAATGTATTATTTTAAAACGCAAAAGTGTTTGTAATTTTTTTATTCAGAATCAATATAAATAATTGCTCTTTATATTATTTTATTTATAATATAATGTATTACATTGTATATACTGAATTATTTATTATCAATATCACCACAATGCAATTTCATGCGTGCATTAATGTGAATATTTTTATATAACTTACGATTCTCTCTTTTGTATTGGCGATGTAACACAATATTTGTATTACATGTTTCCACCCCAATTACAAATGCCAACCTAAATAATGAACTATCTAAATGCTGCAGAGGGAGCCAATCACAACAAATGCATATATAAACAGTGGTCATCCCCGTCTGCAGCAACAGCGAATGGTAGATGTGGTAGGGAATGAATGGGGGAAAGAAAAAGCGCCCCAATGCCGTATTCAAAAAAACTCCAGTGGACTTAAAACTTTCGAACGAGTTAGCATCATGTTTTCTTGGGTTTGTGAAAAGTGTCTATAGAATGTGAGCAATAAAATGGTAGCGAGTGCAGTTAGATGTGTAACGGTTTTCCTACATCATTGAAATAGCACGAATATGCACGTAACACAAAGAGAAAAGGTAACCAACTTTCAATTGTCACTATTAGCACGGAAGGCACACCTTTAACGATTATTAAAATAATTGACTACCAGTTCGTATGAGTAGATCATATGAACGAGTTCGTAAATATTGAACTATAAGAACTATTCTTTATCGATTGTTTAAAGGAAACTGTTTTTAAGAAATTTAAGTCAAAGTTATTATGTGTGTAAATATATATATATATTAATGTAATATTGTCAGTATTATGTGTCTTTTAATAATTGATTTAATTATAGCATAGTTACTCCAGATACAATAGATATCTATTAAGTAAAATATTAAAATAAATTGAGCAATTAAGCATGTGTATTTCTTTATGTTTTGTGTGTTCGTATTCCGAGCTTGAGAACCGGGAGCTTACATGCTCCACCCTTAGTGGCGGCATCATAGGTAAGTCCTATACTGGTAATTTTTGATAAGGACAATTTTACCTTATGACAGGCGACATATCTGAATTGAATTGTCGAGGACAGTCCACTTATCAAGACATGTTTTTGTTAACTCCTCTGTCAGATTAATTTCTCGAAAATATATATATTGATCCAGGCAATATAATATATGACTTTAAGTTACCAGAATAAGTCATAGGGTGGGTCAAAAGTATTAGACAACTTTTTTTTAGAAATCAGATTTGGCAGGGGGTGGAAAAGTTGTCTTTAGAATCTCTTAGTTCACATATTTTTTTATAAAAAAATCCATTCATATCTCCCAGTGCCCCAAGGCCTCTAAACATTCACAAAAAGTCATTTTTTATGAATATATGATTAAAAAATATATAATTAACCAAGAAAGATCAATCATGCATAAAGCATTGATTATTAAACACTTTCCAACTTCAATGCAATTTTATTTAAACATCTAAAAAATGCGATACATTCTTCGGTAATATTTTAAAAATAATCACAATATTACATTCATTTATTATATTTGAAAACTTAACTTCATAGAAAAAAAGGAACTTCATTAAAATGACGGCATTGAAATATAAATTGCCTGGTTTAAACATGTCTAAAATGCGATACCTTCACTGTAATATTAAAATTATTATAATACTACAACAATTTATTATATCATAATACTACATTAATTTATTATATTTAAAAACTTCATCGAAAACAAATGAACTTTATTCAAATGACGGCATTGAAATATAAATTGCCTGGTTTAAGCATCTCTAAAATGCGATACATTCCTGAATAATATTTTTAAAATTGTCATAATACTACAATAATTTATTATATATGAAAATTTCATCGAAAACAAATGAAATTTATTCAAATGACGTCATCGAACTATAAATCGCCTGGCTCTCTGCTAAAAAAGCAGCATTTCATTCATTAACTGTTTTCCTTTCCTTTCATTCAGCACAATACTATAATAATTTATCTTATTTAAAAGCTTAAAACCATAGAGGTATAAGTAATTTAACCGTATGCTTGAAACTTCATCAAAAAAAAAAAAACGTTTGCTTCTCTGTGAAAGCCACAGGCCGTCCGGCTCGTCCAGAGGACTTGGAGCAACAGGATGGTTTGCTTCTCTGTGTAAAATCAATGAATGTTTCATACATATCAGCTGTTTTGGCAACTCCATGAGCTAAATAATTTTTCCTTAAAGCAATGCAGCAATTCTTATACAATTAGTTCCACATCTTTTGGTGTTTACATTCTCTATAAGTGAAAATTAGGCTTCGTAGTAGAAATAATCAAATTTGGATGATCATTTAAACTCGAATATATTGTAATTGTGTTGTTTCAGTATGTTTTAGTATGCGTTGTTTCAGCACGGAATTTAAGCAAAAATAAAACTCTTTTAGGACGGATTCAACACTAAATGTGAATTACAAAGAACTTTAAAAATCACGATTTTGACACAAGAAAGATGTCATATTTTATTTTGAAGTGGGTCACGTGATCTCTCCATCTCGTGATAATCGTCTCCATCTCTCTCTCTGATCTCGTGATAATTGAGCCATAAATAACTCATTTTATGCAAGATTATACCAAATTTAGTCCTATTGTGATAAGGATTTCACACCTCTGTGTTAAAATTGTATATTAAAGTATTGTTTTATTTCTGTGTGATTGAAAGTGTCAATTTCGAAATATAGATGTCTTTTCTACATGTTTTCAATTACATTGACTTTTAAGGGAAGTGAACTCTAAAATCGCAAAAGTGTTTATGTTCCAGAAAAATAGTAATAGTTTTGTATTTTCGCTTCTCAGTCGCTAGTTGGGAACTTGCAGGTTTTGCGCACGCGCGCGTTTGAAAAAGGATTTTGGAAGCAGAGTGGAAGGAGTCGTGGAAAAATGTAGACGTGTGTGTTTGATTCGCGTATGATCGCGAATTTTAAGAAAAGGTGGATTAATTTTGAAAGTGGAAGGATGTGATTAAAATATGTAACATAGTTCGACAAGTTGTGCGTAGAGTCGTTTGGCTCGGTTCAGAGATGAGTCACTCGTGTTTTTAAATGAATCAGCCTGGTAGTAATGGAATAATGAGTCTTGTGAAAAGAGAAAATGGTTCTTTCACTGGTCGGCTTGAATCGCTAATAGGGCTAGAGGGAAAGCTCATTTCACAGCGATTTGTATTTGCCTGACTCCTCCTTGTGTCCTAAGGTACGAATCAACCAATCTCCGTAACCAACCAAGATGTCGAATTCCGCCAGCATGATGTTGTGTAGTCAAGTTTCCCGACCATTATGGATTTTGTTCTGCGCAAGAATCTCGATGAGTTTATGCCGAGAGTCCATCCTGATATCTTTTCCCATGGTACAGAATTGTAAATGTTATATTTAAAAGAGACGAGGTAAAGTTTTATATATATTTAGTCTTCCACCTAACGAATAGAGTGTTAATTGTCAAATCCTCGTGAGTATCAAGTCATTGATGATGTTATATGAAAATGTCGTATATGTTCAAAATATACAAATGTGATATATAAATGTCAAGTATAATGTGAGGAATATTGTGTTTATTTTATGTATCAGAAAATATGTGTATTCTCTTGGTTCCTCTTCCTCCAGGGGTGTTCTTAATGGTCACCCTACCGAGTGTAACTCTGAGTTATTGCGAGAAATGCTTGTACTCCACTGTTTTCGATCAACTGCCTTGTTATTTCATGTTTAATAAATGTGTTTGATTTCAAAACTTTGTCTTCTCTGTCGAGTATACCAAAACGTTCGCGACACTATGCTGCCATATTAAGCAAATATAAATTTTCATATAATTTTCAAAGTTGTTGCTCGAATGTAACATATTTTGATAACAAAGCAGGATATAAATTTTCGGGAAATCCTTTAATATTTCTGGACGCTGTCGTGTACAAAAAAAAATCGACCACAGACATACAGACAGACAGACAACCTGACAGACAGATAGACAGATGAACACCATTTCAAAAAAGTACAAACGTGTTCGGGAGGTCTTAACTTAGGATAAAAATCTTGAAAGCGATAATTTTCGCTTCCAAGATTTTGCACAATACTTCCCCAATACTGCGCACAATACTTCCTCAATACTTTGCACAAAACAATACTTCCTCAATACTGCTTATGAAAAAGTATTAAATTCCTCATTTTTAAAAACTCAAACCTAGTTTCAATATTTGTAGATTAATATAATAGAATAGAAGTTTTATATCCACGGTTTTATATCTTATAAATTTCCCCCCGAAATACTTTTCGTCCAATAACCATATGGATTAACCGTAGACGTACTGGCGACAGTACAATTCTTAGAACAAAATGCCCGGAAATCCTGAGGAAAAGCAATTTGTTCATCAAAATGTTAAACAGGAGATATTGCTCCTAAGTCTGTAGGGATAAGGATGCCCTGAGGATTATTTATGGAGAAAATAGATGCTTGAGATATTTGATGCATTGGAGTATTACACGATGTTCTCATTTCCAAAAAAAAAAAAAAAACTATCAAAAAGATAATCAATCACTGGATTATTAGCTTTTATGTCCCTTGAATATGTAGCATTGGAATTAAAGACTGTATGGATATGATATTAATGTTGTGAAGTAAAACTGCGGTATACTATGGATATAAAATAGCAGAAAAGAGAAAAATTATTAAAGCATTTTATAATTTTTTCTATTGATAATAACGGATGACATTTTGAGTTCAGGAAAGCGATTGATATTTGTATTGACATTCGTTTGTATTGACGTTTGTTTCGCTGACGTCAGCGTTCAGTTGTCGTCATCAAAACGGCAACTATTCATTGTTTTACGTTACGGTGGAGAGAGCCTTAGAATGAACGCTAAACTATGGGGTCGTGATGTGAGCACAGTTCAACGGTGTGTGTTACCGTCCGTGAGAGACAACGAAACGACACGGGTATCAGGTAGTGGAGCTTCCAGGTGCACCACACCACGGGAAGATCGTATGCTTTTGAGAAACGCTGCTCTGGAGCGGTTTAACACAGCAACCGTGTTACAACGACATTTATCCCACGCTACAGGTAACGTAGTTTCAAACCAAACAATTCGAAACCGTTTGCATGACGCAGGATTCCGAAGAAAACGACATTTTCGACACCTACAGTTTCAACGTCTTCACCAGTTACGTCGAATACAGTGGTTTCAAATGAGACGCAATTGGTCGACAGAATGTCCAAACATTATGTTCAGGAAAGAATCACGATTCTGTTTTGGCATTGCAGACGGCCGTACTCGCGCATGGCGGAGATTTCAACAACGCTACCAGGAAAACTTTTCTATCAGTCACCAGCCATCCCCCTAAGTGGTATCATGGTTTGGGGTCGTATAACATTTGGCGGACGAAAACCTTTGGTCCACTTTTCTGGCATTACCACGGCACAACGATACGTCTCTGACATTGTGAGACCTGTGGTACAGACATATCTGTCAACCACGCCAGGGCTGCTTTTTCAGCAGGATAATACCAGGTCACATACTGCACGGGTAACTATGAATATTCTACAAGATTTTGATATGCCGTCTTGGCCAGCATATTCTCCGGCTTTGTCGCCGTGTGAACATATCTGGGACATCATCGGTCGCCGATTAAGGGAACTCCAAAATCCAGCAAACTATGTTCAGTTACAAGCCCAGTTTCATGCTGTGTGAAATACCATCCCTCAGCACACCAATGACTATCTTATCGATGGGATGCATCGTTGCACCCAATCCTGCATAACCACTCACGATGGGCCTATTCCATATTCATCTAATGTCAATAAAGTTCCATGATTTCATTTTCCAGGTATGATTTTTCAATCATTTGTTCACATCTCCATGTTATAATTACATTCTGTAAATTTCATAAGGATACACCAATTTCTTCATGATGTTGCGATTTTAGTTGTGAGCAGTGCAATACGTTCCTAATTGGTATTAATATTTCTATATTGATCTTTGGATGTTGGGTCGTTTAGTGTTAATCATTTGAATCTATTTTCTGTGTTTAATCTTGGCGGAAAATTTTAAAACTAAAGTTGAATTGAATTTGCTTTAGTCTTAAATGTTTAATATGTCTCTGTAGTGTTCGTAACACGATAATCTATATAATATACAATTAATGGATGATGTATCAAAATTATCCAGCACGTCCGCTAGAGCTGAGAATATTCGTTTTGGTGCCATTTGATATAATAAAATATAATTTAAATCTAAATCTTAGATATAATATAATGAAAATATCTAAAATTTTGAAAATTCGAATCAGGGGTGAGGGTGCAAAGAAAGAATAAAAAATAATTGAAAACTATTGTGCTTAAATGTCGAACACTTCCACTCTAGCTAGAGTCTGAGCTTTGGTCTCATTCGATCGGTTTCAGCTTCCAGGTCAACGAAAAAATCTGATATTTTGAAAATTTGGAATTAGGAATGATGATAAGAAAATGAATATTTTAAAAAAATCATAACACTTTTTCCAAATATTCATTCGTGCTACACTTTCCATTTTGGTCTCATTCGATAAGCGATTCTTAGCTTTTAGATAAACGAAACTTCAAAAAATTGGAAATTCTAATTGGGGGGCGGATACATAAGAATGTTCTAAAAACCTTCAAGTAGCCTCTCAATAATGTGAACAATTTTATGGTTTTGGCGTCATTTTTATGCCCAAATTTGAAACGTGTTTCGATATTCAGAATTTTTAGATATCACATTTTGTAACCACTAAGTTTGTAAGGGTCACGTTTGTAACCACTAACGTTGTAGGTGTCACATTTGCAACCACTAAGTTTGCAGGTGTCGCATTTGTGACCGCTAACCATTGAACACTTGAAATGGCTAGTTTTAAATATAACCACTTTGTTTATTAAGAGAAAGATTTGTAGTTATAATCGTTTTCAATACTACAAAAAAATGTACCTCCGGCATTGTTTGCGCATGTCCAACGTAAGTCAACATTACTTTCTTGCAAAAAAATTTCTTTCCTTATAGAAATAAGCTATCTGAACTATTTTCAGTAGTATCCAGATTCCGTGAACAAAATGCCACTGTACCCTAGGGGAAAACCATTTGTTTATCAGACTGTTAAGTTAGAGATATTGCCTCAAGTCTTCAGGGGAAAAGATGCCTGGAGGATAATTTGGGTGGCAATAGCCGCTTGCAAGATTTCTTTATGGCCTGAGTTTCTAAAGAAAAGTGCATTTATTGGTGATCAATCAAGTGAACATCAGTTCATTTATATACCACTTGATTATATAGAATGAAAATAAAAGTTTTTATTGACATATAAATCATTATTGGGTATTAATGCTACATAATGATGCAAAATATCTTTTAGATCTATATAAATAAAATTGAAAATATGTCTGTATGTATGTATGTATGTATATATGTGTGTTTGTCTCATCATCACGGAAAAACGACTGCACCCAATCTCATAAAATTTTGTGGGCAGGCGTGAAGAAGCCCCATTTAATTTAGTCCTTGTTTCGAATTTCTAGGACCAGGGGATGTCGAGATATTATTAAAAAACCCATAACTAAATCCTCCATATAAATTGCAATATAGCAGCTGATATATTTTCGGACAATTCATATGTAGAAAATTATATCACGTCGCTTAGTAAAGGATTTATATCGAATGAATTTAAGAGGCAGACGATTTTTATTAAATCTTTTCCGATTTAAATAATAAAGAAATGTATATACAATAAATTTTATCGAAATTGCATTTTTTGACTGGATAATACCCATTATGACCTTCAGGTTAAATATTATGGGGATTATCTATAATTGCCATTTATTACGTCAAATATTTTATTTTTGCAAATATTTTAAACTTATATATTGTATATACGGGTAATCTTCTGCTAATACACGAGTATATCTTCTAATTTACGAGAATAAAAGTAAAGTAGTGCTGTTATATCTTCCAAAACAATTTTAGCTCTTTCATTTTGGCATTCTTTGATCCGTTTTCATAGCGCTTTTATTTTGACTTATACATATTGATCCAATTTCATATTTTTTTTGTAAATTTGTTTAAAAACGAGACCAGAATGTTTTATTCTTCAGATCTGACTATGAATATAATTTTGTTTGGCAAGAACAAAGATTTTAATTTTTTTTGTTGATAATTAAGTTAAATATTTTAAAGGAATATTTCGAATAACAATGTTATTTAGAATACTATAGGAATGTGCACATAATTGTGAATTTCATGTTTCTTTATAATATATATTCCGTACGAAGAACAGATATACTGCTAGTACGAAATATTGTACAACTAGCTATGTCCATCCAGTGAAATGGCTAGTGTGACTAATAGTAGCTTAAACAGGATGTGATACAAACACACTTAACAAAAGTTGTAAGTATATAAAACCATTTCAAACTTAAGCATAACAGAGCATATTTCATAGTTTTGGTAATATAGAAATTACGGTATATGAAACAACAATTCATATCCGATCACTAGTGCGCTGCCTATCATTTTCAGACATTTAAAGCTAAGAGCTTATTAAATAAATAATTTTTTTTCCCTATTGTTTCAATTGGAAAATCGCCAATAAATGATTTCGGGATTTGCAACGTAACTCATTTACCATAGGTACCACAATGGAATATATATCTATAAACGAATTCATTGATGAAATGGAATTAAAATATCATCTGCAGAAAATATAAATTAAAAATTGGAAACAAGATTTGGCGGAGACAGTTTTATGTCAAATATTTATGACTGCCTGTAATATAAAACAATGCATCAGACTTAAGGACGCCAGTTTTATTACACCCTGACCCGAGCGGTCGGATAGGCCATAAACATAGGGAGATAAAGTGGAGACACGAGATTGGGTAAAGTAGTTAACCAATTATTCAAGATGTTTGGTCGCATTGCCCTAAGGTCGGCCAATTAGAG
Organism: Amaurobius ferox; assembly: GCA_951213105.1. Taxonomy (NCBI): domain Eukaryota; kingdom Metazoa; phylum Arthropoda; class Arachnida; order Araneae; family Amaurobiidae; genus Amaurobius; species Amaurobius ferox. The sequence continues at coordinate 63,682,868 of OX578145.1, read as the reverse complement.
CCAAAGAAAGAGGCGTTACGGACCTCAGGCAAAAGGGACGATAAACAAAAGGTTCCAAAAACTTACGCAAAAACGTTCTTATGGTCAGAGAGATTGATACCCACAGAGGTGCAGTAGAGAAGTATTTCGCTACATATAGCCACCGAGAATGAATCGAGATGCAAAGAGTATTCCACAGAAATGTCCTGACATAACTTCAACGCCTGATTCTTTATGATGTGAATGAAATGTCTTGATATACAGAACTTTAACAGTAGATTAGTACCAATACAAAATACTCTAATGTAAGAATTGTGATCAATGGACATAGACGAAATTGGAGGTATGTTCTTACGAAATATTGTAGGAGGTCTTAGACCATTTGATAATAGAATTTACTTGGTCTCACATTTCCAAGTTCCTCAGCCAATAATATGATAATTGCTGTAATTAATTTAATAATTAATCAAATATTCTTAATAAATAATTTTAAAGTTAAAATGGTGCAGTTAATTGTCGTATTATGTTAATAAATATTCTATCCAAAGAACTCGCACTGAGATTAATATGGTGGGTTTTAATAGAGACAGAACGCAATGGGTTTCACAATTTACAATATTTCGTGTACATTATGAATAATTTAATAAGTCTAAAATCCCTCATAAACAGTTTTACTTAATTGCGCACCACAGATTGTATATCTATAGAGTTAACTGAAGAAATTTCGTTATTTTGTTTCGATACATGAAGGCATAAAACGCATTTTGTGTGTTTCTTCTTTGAATTATAGCTGAAAGAGTTTTATTGCAAAATATTCCGTGATTTATAACTTTTTCTCGAACAAAATTCTAAGATTTCTGATTTTTTTTATTGAATATAGATAACTTTCAACATGTAAGCAAAGTTTCAAGTTTCTGCTTTCAGCCGTTTACATCTGTGCAATTCATAACTTGGTCAATCAGTTTCACCCAGCTGCATGATGTAGATATATGATTACAAAATAAATGAAAATTCATTATTTTCAATTCCTGTTATATTTATTAGATCGACTCGAAAAGCTCAGTGAATCTCAATAGCTCAATGGATAGAGCGTTGTATAGCCAGTCAAATATTGGCGAATCGAATTCCATTTGAGACATACTGTTTCAAATTATCCTGTGGAATCATGGATGTGGAATCCTGGATGATACAAGAAGAAGTCTACATTTCTGGATAACTAAAACGATAAATTACAATCACTATTATTCACACGATATTATCCAATAGAAGCCTGAACCAAACCCCTAACAGATGCCTGCGATCCAATGGGCATCCCGGGAAGAGTGGACAGAAAACCTTCTGCACGAGATAGTATGAGAAGAGAAGAGTAATTATGTTTCTTAGAAGTTGGTACGTTAATATGTAGTAGAGACAGATTTCAGAAATTGGGGAGTTATGAAGTAGTAAAAAGAGGGAGTGCAGACATGTAAGTATGAAGTTTGTGAAATGGAATGTACGCGTTCCGTAAATGTTAAAAGTGACCTACAGATTCAAAATAGGATGTAGATCCCTATGAATGAACAACTACTGATAACCGTTACAAAACCTAATATAAACATGTTTATTATAATCTGTAAGGACAAATATTTAAAATCTGATTTTAATTCTCTGTAAAATCACCATGTATCACACTAAATAACACTTCCAATTAGTTATTCACATCACAACATTAATCTAATGAAGCAACTTTCATTTAGTGTTGGGCCCACGTATCTTTATTTTTCAATACTGTTTATAAGACAATTCCTTCGTGATATGATCTCCAAATGCATTATCTACAAACTTTGTTGCAGTGCATTTCTATGAACAAATATCTTCTACACCCCAGGGAAAATTATTTGTTTATCAAACTTTTAAGTTTGAGTTATTGTGGTTATGTCCTAAGGGAAAAAATATTTAGATGATATTTTAAGAAGAAAATGGCTTTTGTAATATTTGGGGCATTGTTGAATAACGCGTGGGTGTGATTTACTAAAGAAAATCTTAATCTTATTCATAAAATACAAAATACGTCTATAATGGTCGTCTCTGAAAATGTGAAAACACCCCCATGCAGATACAAACACCCGTGAATCGGTTTCGTGCTTATTATGCACGTGTCGGCATGGAATAGCCGTTATATGCAATGGCAGCATGAAACTTGTTATGAGCCACAATTTATATATAGGGTGTCTCAAAAACATTGACCTCAGCTTTTATTCCTTAAATATTGATCTTAGACATATATAATGCATCACAAAGTTACGTAAAAAAGGTGAAGAATTTTATGAAATCGGTACAGATTTTCATAGGATTAAATTTGAAGAAATACAAAATTTAAATTTTTATATGGCCCCCGTACAAAAACATTGCCAACGAGTAAAATGTGTCCCATACACTAATAAGGTAGTGTACAAAATTTCAACATTTTATCATAGAAAGTTCCAGAGATATGTTTAAACATAGTTGGTAAGGGATTAATCGCAAATGAAAATGTAAATGCTTACAGCAAGAGTGCAAATGACTCAACGCAGAAATGCATCATAGTCAAATAATATATGCCTCTTATCTTTAATGGATCTTTAGCATATATGGACAATATTTCGAACAAGCTTTGAATTCTTTATGTAAAGTTATTATTTTTACACATTGTAGATACTTTTGCACTAATAAATAGCAAAATTATTATTTATTTTTGTAATCATTTTTTTCTTTTGTAATTTGTGTATGATTCCTGAAACGCGATCTGTCGACATGGTTTTCCCCCTCTGAGAACCCAAGTCGATGCATCGAAAAGTGATTAAATCAGCGTGTTTGGCTTTTCATATCTCTGGAACTTTTTTATGATATAATGCTGAAATTTTGTACGTCACCTTATTAGTGTATGGGGCACATTTTATTCATTAGAAATGTTTTTGTACATATAAAAATTTAAATTTTGTATTTCTTAAAATTTAATTTTCTTGAAAATTTTAAACGATTTCATAAAATTCTGTACATTTTTTTTACGAAGCTTTGTAATTTATTATATATGTCTAAGATCAATATTTAAGGAATAAAAGTCGAGGCCAATGTTTTTGGGACACCCGGTATATATATAAACATTCTTCAATCATGCTATTAAAGCATGCTTCAACCAGGATAAGGGGTCATAATCCCCCCTATATATATATATATATATATATATACAGTACCTGCGTCGCCTTTCCTAGAAAATGCGGTATTTTGCTTAAGGAATCATTGTTTTTATCTTCTTAAATCGCTGTGCTAGCAATAATTTTTTTGCTAACCTAGCATATAACCGTCCGACACCGCATAAAATAAAAGCATTAAGCATGTTTTTATACTTTCTAAATTCCAAACCGGACCAAATTTACATAATGCTGTAGAGCGTTAAAAATAATTCACGGAAAATTATGTGTTTTTAAATATCACTTACATATGTATGTATATATCAAGCATTGAATTTCTTTTTAAGAATTGTGCTTTAATATTATTTAATACTAGCAGCATACCCGTTCTTCGTACGGAGTATATAATATAAAGAAACTTGAAATTCATAATCATGCCCCAATACTTATAGTATACTAAATGACATGTTTAATCAAAATATTCTGTTAAAATATTTAATATAATGCTCCTAAAAAGAAGTTTAAGAATCTCTGTTCTCGCTATATAAAATTATCTTCATGGACATATCTGAAGAATAAAACATCTTGGACCCCTTATGTAAGCAAATATAAAAAAAAATATGGAATTGAATCAATATATGCAAAATAAAAGCGTTAAAATTGTATGGGACCCGTACGAATTATATACGCGAATATTAGACAATATAACCTGTATTAGTAGATTACATGTATAAATTGAAAATACCAATAAACCCGTAATCTTTAAATCTGAAGACAGTCATTTATTCCAATATATGTCAAAATTAAAGTGCTAAAATTATATGGGAAGATATACACGTACTACTTATAATGTCCGATTATTAGTAGAAGATCACCCGTTTTGCAATATGAGTCACAAATGTTTTTTGGTAAAATACAACAGACGACGTAATAAATTGAATATGTAATTAATCCCCTTAATCTTCATACCAGAAGACTGTACTTGATTCCAATATATATGCCAATATATGTCAAAATATATGCCAATATACCTGTACTACTTATATTCTCGTAGGTTAGAAGATATACCCGTGCATTCCTAGAAGACTACTCGTACAACGTACAATATGCGTGTGTCAGCAATTTTTGCCGCAATAAAACAATGGCGTAATAACTTAAAAATATCAATAATCCCTGAATCAATAATTCCGGAAAATATCAATAATAATAATGTTTAAACCTGAAGAGTATAATTGATATTATCCAGTCCAAAATGAAATGGCAATGAAATTTATTTTATATACATATCTTCATTAATCAAATCGGAAAGGATTTAATAAAAATCGTCTGCCGCATAAACACATTGGATTTAAATCCGTTGCTAAGAGACATGACATCATTTGCTTCAAATAAATTGGTAGAAAAAATATCGTCTAAATAGTTATATTTCTATGGAACATTTGGCGACAGTTCCGTCAAATTAGCGACATTTTAAAAAATCGCCAAATTTATCGCCAAGTGGGACTGTAGAACTGACAGTTCCACTTTGCGACAAATTGACGAAATATCATCACAATACTATCCCCTAACAAAAAACAATTAATATCATTTATGTAGCGCAATTTTATCAATTTCAAGATATTTTTATAGATTTGAAAACATTTTTATCAATTTGGTGACATTTTAAAAATTCGCTAAATGTATTACTAAGTAGGATGGTTGGTCTGACAGATAAATGCTAACCAAACATCATTTCAGTACTCTCTTCTAACAAAACAAAAAAAAAATTCATTGATATGTAGAAGACCCAAGCCACACGACCAACCCGAAGGTTTATGGCAGCTGTTTGTGTGTCGTTTATATCAATTTGGCGGCATTTCCGTCAATTTGGCAAAGTTTAAGAAAAGTTGTGAAATTAGCGATATCCCTCCAAATTCGTAGCTTTGAATTTGCAGATCTGAATGAAACATTCTTATCCCGTTTCAATATACTAAATGAAAACACAACAATTGTATTAGAAGATATACCCGCTCTACTCTTTTTCTGTTTCAACAATCGGCTATATGAATTTATTGGCTAAACATAATATATGAGTTTAGTAGCTAAACACGATATAAGCTTGAAAACTCTTTGCCAAAATAAATGAAATTGATGTACGCAGTCAGCAATTAATATAATTAAAAGAAAAATCAAACCGTCCATTCATAAGATATACTTTTATATCCATTTATACATTTATTTATTATTTAAATCGAAAAAAAATAATAAAAACATTAACAAACACATTTAATTTAATTGTGATGCCGAGCAACATGATATATCCTCCTAAAATGTTAAAATTTCTTAACCACTAACAGCACACCCGTTATTCGTACGGAGTGTATAATTTAAAGAAACTTAAAGCTCGCAATCATGTGCAAATTCTGTTAAAATATTAAATTTATTGCTCCTAAAGAGAAGTTTAAGAATATATGTTCTCACTATGCAAAATTATCTTCACGATCAGATCTGAAGAATAAAACATCCTGCCCCCTTTTGTAAGCAAATTTACAGAAGAAAAAATAGGAATTGAATGAATATATGCAACCCCGTACTAATTATATTGTCACAGATCAGAAAATATGCCAATGTGTTAGTAGAAGATTACCCGTATTACAATATGCGTCTCAAAAATATTTGCCAAAATAAAAGAGATGACGTAATAAATTGAAAACATCAATAATATCCGTACTCTTTATACCAGAAGGTCGTAATTGATTCCAATATATGCCAATATATATCAAAACATATGTCAATATACCTGTACTACTTATATTCTCGTAGATTAAGAGATATACACGTGTATTTGTAGAAGATTCGTACAACATACAATATATGAGTTTAAACAATTTTTGTCATAACAAAATAATTGCATAATAACTTGAAAATATCAATAATCCTTGAATCAATAATCCCCGAAAATATAAATAATAATAATTTTTAAACCTGAAGACCGTAATTGATATTATCCAGTCAAAAATGCTATAAGAAAAATCAAATCGTTCTTTTCCAAAATATATTTTTATATCCATTTATTTATTATTCAAATCGAAAAAATAATTATTAAAATCAACAGACAGATTTAATTTAATTGCGTTTCTGAGTAACATGATATAAGATAGAATCTTATAACATGCTAAATATGTCATGTCTTATAACATAAACTGCGAAATTAAATAACGATTTTGATTTCTCTATACTTCTCATTGTTCCGTAAAAGCTTGTTTTAAATAAACCATGAACCATGGAGATAGATTTCCCCTTTAAATCATGTTTCAAACATTTCATGTTTTCAGAAAGTGACTAATTAACGCAAAAAATCTCCCATCAAACTCAGAGATTAAATTTTAATTCACTTTCAAACGATTTTCAAGCTTTTTGTTTGGATAAACCACGGAGTTAGGGAGTAGAACTCCTAGGAAAAAGTTCCGTTTTTCATTAATATCTCGACAACCCCAGGTCTTAGAAACTCAAAACTTGGACAAAATTTATGGGGGGATATTTCAAGGCTATTCACCAAATTTCATTAAATTCGGTTCAGCCGTTTTTCCGTGATGATGAGACAAACGAAAATTTCGTTTTTTACTAATATCTCGAGAATCACTGGTCGTAGAAACTCAAAACACGGATATAATTTTAAGTGGGGCTATTTCTGGGCTACCCACAAAATTTCATCAAATTCGGTTCAGCCGTTCTCTCGTGATGGTGTGACAAACAGACAGACAGACAGACAGACAGACAGACAGACAGACAGATTTTCATTTTTATTTATATATATTTAAATGGATTGTTAGATGGAGAATTATTTAAAGAGTTAAGACCCAACGTAGCAACAAATCGAGAAAGAAGAAAAATATGAATTATGAAGTTGTAGCAGCCTAAGTAACAAATAGAAACCGACACCTGGGACGGACTGAACGTGTATAAAGAAGGCAATAAATACCTGTCAGAAAGTGGTATCATCAGGATCTGTAACATAGTCGCACAATACAGTGCTGCAATGCGAATGTTTCCAAGAAATCAATTTTCGATTAGAAGTATTCTGATATATTTAAAGTACCTGGTGTGAAATTATAAACAGCGCGTCAGGCATCAATTTATTTTATACCATAATATATATTTCTGGGACGTTTTAAACATACGGAAGTTGTTGTTGTTGAGACCCAGATCGTCCGACCTACCAGAAAGGTGTTAGGTAACTGTTTGGACGGCTGGGAAGTGTCACCCAATTTAGACCGGAACCAAGTAGGGGAGGCATCCATAGGGACCGTACCGTCCTTCCCCTACCACCAACCTCTCGGAAGGACTTACGGACCCCCATGTTTAACGTGATCGTACTCCGCATGAACACGGCGGCTGTAGTGGCAGCTTGCAAATCCAGTGCGCAAACCACCGGGCTACCGCCCCCGAAATGTGCCAACAGCACCCTGTGTTCCCAAGTGGTCACCCACCCAAGTACTAACCGCGCCCGATGCTGCCTGACCTGACATACGGAAGTTGTGTCGATTTGAAAAATTCACGAAAATGTCATGTATAATTCGTATGGATTTTGTTAAGTACATGTACTTAAGTACATGCAGTTAAGTGCTTAAGTACATGTGTACTAATTTTCATCGCTGTACGTCATTTAGATTTTCCGCTACAGACCGCACAGACAGAGAGACACACACAGACGCTTTCCATTATTACATAAACTTTAATTAAAACAATTATTTTTTTTAAATCTTCTACCTATAGATTGACTAGGCAATAAATTTATTTTTAACAAAGCGTAGATTATACTACAAATGTTCTAATCTATAGAAATAAAATTGAAAATCTGTCTGTCTGTCTGTCTGTCTGTCTGTCTGTTTGTCCTATCATCACGGGAGAACGGCTGAACCGAATTTGATGAAATTTTGTGGGTAGCCTAGAAATAGCCCCACTTAAAATTTAGTCCATGTTTGGAGTTTCCACGACCAGTGGTTCCCGAGATATTAGTGAAAAACGAATATTTCGTTTGTCTCATCATCACGAGCGAACGGCTGAATCGAATTTAATGAAATTTTGTGAGTAGCTTTTAAGTAGCCCCCCATAAATTTTGCCCAAGTTTCGAGTTTCTAATACCAGGGGTTGTCGAGATATTAATGAAAAACGGCACTTTTTCTTAGGAGATCTACTCTCCAACTCCGTGGTTTATCCAAACGGAAAGGATGAAAATCGTTTGTTTAAAACGTCAACGTGAATTAAAACTTCATTTCTGAGCTTAGTGCAGGATTTTTGCATTAATTAGTCACTATCTGAAAGCATGAATTGTTTGAAACATGAATTTAAATGGAAAATCTAACTCCATGGTCAAGCATTTACTAAACAATGGAAAGTATAAAGAAATCAAAATGGTTATTATTTTTGCATTTTATGGGGAAGAGATCAAAATGGTTATTTAATTTCGCAGTTTATGAGGAAGATTCTTTATTATATTATGTTGCTCAGCAACGCAATTAAATTAAATGTGTTTCTTAATATTTGTTATTATTTTTTCTATTTGAATAATAAATAAATAGATGTAAAAATATATTTTGTAAATGAACGGTTTGATTTTTCTTTTAATTCTATTAATTACGGACTGCGTACATCACTTTCATTTGACAAAGAGTTTTTAAGCTTTTATATTGTGTTTAGCTAATAAACTCATACTGTGTTTACCAATAAATTCATTTATCCGATTTTGAAACAGAAAAAGAGTAGAAAGGGAATATCTTCTAATACAATTTTAGTGTTTGCAATTAGTATAAACAAACGGGATCAGGATGTTTTATTCTTCAGATCTGTAATTTCAGAGCTACGAATTTGGCGGAATATCGCTAACTTGGCAACTTTTCTTAAACTTTGCCAAATTGACGGAAATATCGCCAAATTGCTAAAAACGACGCAAATAAATGAAATTAAATTAGTTTTTTTTAGAAGACAGTACTGAAAGGATGTTTCGGTAGCATTTGTGGGTCAGTCTATCCATCCTACTTAGTAACACATTTGTCGAATTTTTAAAATATCCCCAAATTGATAAAATTGTTTGTAAATCTATAAAAATGTCATGAAATTGATAAAATTGCGCTTAATAAATGAAATTAATTGTGTTTTGTTAGGGGATAATATTATGATGATGTTTCGTCAATTTGTCGCAAAATGGGACTATCAGTTTTACAGTCCCACTTGGCGATAAATTTGGCGATTTTTTAAGTTATCGCTAAATTGAAGAAAATATCGCCAAACCTTTCATGGAGATAGCATTATTGAGACGATATGATTTCCATCAATTTATTTGAAGCAACTGATATCATGTCGTTTAGCAATGGATGTAAATCCAATGTGTTATGTGGCATACGATTTTAATTAAATCTTTTCCGATTTGAATAATATAGATATGTATATAAAATAAATTTCATTGGCATTGCATTTTTGACTGGATAATATCGATTACGGTTTTCAGGTTACGCATTATTATTATTGATATTTTCGGGGATTATTGATTCAGGGATTATTGATATTTTCAAATTATTATACCATTGTTTTATTATGACGAAAATTGTTGAAACTCATATATAGTACGTTGTACGAGTAATCTTCTACAAATGCATGGGTATATCTTCCAATCTACGAGAATATAAGTAGTACAGGTATATTGGCATATATTTTGATATATATTGGCATATATTCGAATCAATTACGACCTTCTGATATTAAGATTACGGGGATTTTTTATACTTTCAATTTTTTATGTCATCTCTTTTATTTTGGCAAATATTTTTGAGACACATATTGCAATACGGGTAAACTTCTACTAACACACTGGCATATTTTCTAATCTGCGACAATATAAGTAGTACGGGGTTGCATATATTGATTCAATTCCTTTTTTTTGTAAATTTGCTTACAAAAGGGGCCAGGATGTTTTATTCTTCAGATCTGCCCGTGAAGATAATTTTGCATAGTGAGAACAGATATTCCTAAACTTCTCTTTATGAGCAATAAATTTAATATTTTAACAGAATTTGCACATGATTGCGAATTATAAATTTCTTTATATTATATATTCCGTACGAATTATTATTATTATTACGCATTAATATTACACATTATTATTATTGATATTTTCGGGGATTATTGATTCAGGGATTATTGATATTTTCAAATTATTATACCATTGTTTTATTATGACAAAAATTGTTGAAACTCACTTCTTGTACGTTGTGCGAGTAATCTTCTATAAATGCACGTGTTACCTTCTAATCTACGAGAATATAAGTAGTACAGGTTTATAGGCATATATTTTGATATATATTGGCATATATTGGAATCAATTACGACCTTCTGGTATAAAGATTACGGGGATAATTGAAATTTTCAATTTATAATGTCATCTGTCTTATTTCGGAAAAGATTTTTTAGACTCATATTGTAATAAGGGTAATCTTCTACTAACATACAGGCATATTTTCTAATCTGCGACAATATAAGTAGTATGGGGATATGTATATATATATATATATATATATATATATATATATATATATATATATATATATATATATATATATATGTATATATATAAACATATTCCCATATCATTTTAGTGCTTTCATTCTGGCATATATTGGAATCAATTACGGGTTTATTGATATTTTCAATTTATACATGTAATCTACTAATACAGGTTATATCTTCTAATATTCGCGTATATAAGTAGTACGGGTCCTATACAATTTTAATGCTTTCATTTTGCATATATTGATTCAATTCCTTCTTTTTGCAAATTTGCTTTCGAAAGGGGCCAGGATGTTTTATTCTTTACATCTGCCCGTGACGATAATTTTGCATGATGAGAACAGATATTCATAAACTTCTCTTTTGGAGCAATAAATTTAATATTTTAACATAATTTAAATATGATTCTGAATTATAAGTTTCTTTATATTTTACACTCCGTACGAAGAACGGGTATGCTGCTAGTCTATATAAATAAAAATGAAAATCTGTCTGTCTGTCTGTCTGTCTGTTTGTCCCATCATCACGGGAGAACGGCTAAACCGAATTTGTTGAAATTTTGTGGGTAGCCTAGAAATAGCCCCACTTAAAATTTAGTCCGTGTTTTGAGTTTTTACGACGAGTGGTTCTCGAGATATTAGTAAAAAACGAAATTTTCGTTTGTCTCATCATCACGGAAAAACGGCTGAACAGAATTTAATGAAATTTTGTGGATACCCTTGAAATAGCCCCCCATAAATTTTGTCCCAGTTTCGAGTTTCTAAGAGCAGGGGTTGTTGAGATATTAATGAAAAACGGAACTTTTTCTTAGGAGATCTACTCTCCAACTCCGTGGTTTATCTAAACGGAAAGGATGAAAATCGTTTGTTTAAAACGCCAAAATGAAATAAAACTTTATTTCCGAGTTTAGTACAGGATTTTTGCATTAATTAGCCACTATAGGAAAGCATGAATTGTTTGAAATATGAATTTAAATGGAAAAATCTACCTCCATGGTTCATCTTTTACAAATTTTTACTCAACGATGAAGAGTATAAAGAAATCAAAATGGCTATTTAATTTCACATTTTATGAGAAAGATTCTATCTTATATCATGTTGTTCGGCAATGGAATGAAATTAAATGTGTTGGTAATATGTATTATTATTTTTTCTATTTGTATAATAAATAAATGGATGTAAAAATATATTTTATAAATGAACGGTTTGATTGTTCTTTTAATTATATATATTGCGGACTGCGTACATCACTTTCATTTATTTAAGCAAAGAGGTTTCAAGCTCATATATTGTGTTTAACTAATAAACTCATATATTGTGTTTACCCAATAAATTCATTTAGCCGATTGTTGAAGCAGAAAAAGAGTAGAACGGGTGTATGTATCTTCTAATACAATTTTAGTGTTTTCATTTAGTATATACAAAAGGGATCAGGATATTTTATTCCTCAGATCTGCAAATTCAGAGCTACGAATTCAGCGGAATATCTCTAAATAACTTGATAACTTTTCTTAAACTTTATCAAATTAGTGGAAATGTCTCCAAATTGATAAAAATGGCCCAAATCAATCAATGAAATTAAATTTGTTTTTTTTAAATAGAGTACTGAAATGATGTTTCTGTAGCATTTGTCGGTCAGTTCATCCATCCTACTTAGTAACACATTGAAGGAATTTTTTTACAATCACCAAATTGGTAAAAATATTTTTAAATCCATTAAAATATCATGAAATTGATAAAATCGCGCTTACTAAATGAAATTTATTGTGTTTTGTTAGGGGACAGTATTGTGATGATGTTTCGTCAATTTTTCGCAAAATGGGACTATCAGTTCTACAGTCCCACTTGGCGATAAATTTGGCGATTTTTTAAGTTATCGCTAAATTGACGAAAATGTCGCCAAACCTTCCATGGAGATTGCATTATTCAGATGATATGATTTCTATCAATTTATTTGAAGCAAATGATATCATGTCGCTTAGCAACGGATTCAATATGTTATGCGGCATACGATTTTTATTAAATCTTTTCCGATTTGAATAATAAAAATATGTATATAAAATAAATTTCATTGACATTGCATTTTTGACAGGATCAATTATGGTCTTCAGATTTAAACATCATTATTATTGGTATTTTCGGGGACTGTTGATTCAGGGATTATTGATATTTTCAAATTATTATGGAATTGTTTTATTATGACGAAAATTGTTGAAACTCATATATAGTACGTTGTACGAGTAATCTTATACAAATGCATGGGTATATCTTCTAATCTACGAGAATATAAGTAGTACAGGTATATTGGCATATATTTTGATATATATTGGCATATATTGGAATCAATTACGACCTCCTGGTATTAAGATTACGGGGATTTTTGATACTTTCAATTTATTACGTCATCTTTTTTTATTTTGGCAAATATTTTTGAGACTCATATTGCAATACGGGTAAGCTTCTACTAACACACTGGCATATTTTCTAATCTGCGACAATATAAGTAGTACGGGATTGCATATATTGATTCAATTCCTTTTTTTTGAAAATTTACTTACAAAAGGGGTCAGGATGTTTTATTCTTCAGATCTGCCCGTGAATATAATTTTGCATAGTGAGAACAGATATTCTTAATCTTCTCTTTATGAGCAATAAATTTAATATTTTAACAGAATTTGCACGTGATTGGGAATTATAAATTTCTTTATATTATATACTCCGTACGAAGAACGGGTATGCTGCTAGTCTACATATAAAATTAAAACATAAAAAATGACTTCAGATACTTACTGAATTAAAACCTACGTCGTTGCCTAACAATGTTATAAGACGAAAGAAAGAAATCACCGAAGCATATACTGTCCGGCTACCATGAGTTGGCAGATGACCTTGGATGAGTCACTTCGCTATAGGGAAGAAGGTTGGCAAACAGACGATGTGTGCATTACAAGGAAAGGGTTGCTGAACGCAGAAACCTGTTTGGCGATCGCGTTTGTGGAGCGTTTTTCGCCAATAATTTGAAATTTAGAATTATTGGAACGCATTTAGAATCGTTGCGTTGGACAAACATTGCGCTTGCGACTGACTGTCTAACCTCTGTTCCAACTTCTAACATCTGTTTATTTAGTTAATCAGAATATAATATTTGTAATATAATATTCAGAATATATATATATATATATATATATATATATATATATATATATATATATATATATATATATATATATGGCTTGGTCTTCCATTAAGAGATATGTGCGAGAGACAATGTTAATGCTGAAATTAACAACAATGAAAAATCTAACTTTTAAAACCATTGTGCCAGTATTACAAAGGAGCAGTGGAATAAATATTGTGAGCACGTAGTAAAAGTTGAAAATAAATATTGGGAAATTGACAATTTAGTGGAAGAAACTATAGAGGAAATAAGTTTTGTAGTAGGAGCCGATTCCTCTTCAGAACATGACTCAGAGTCAACTGAAAGTGCAGAATCACATTTTGAGAATGGCGACAGTGATACAATTTTTTAAATATTTTATATATAAAATAATATCAAAAATATATATATAAAATAAATATATATATATATATATATATATATATATATATATATATATATATATATATATATATATATATATATATAAAATATAAATATTTCACGTATTTTTTAAATGTTTTATATATTTTTATAATTTCCCAAATTTTGTATCTGGGGGGCGGGGGTTATAGATTCCTTAGATGGCCATGCAATCTAAGCTCTAATGCAGAACTGTCCAGAAATGATACACAAACAAGGATAATGGTTAGATAACATATTTAAAATTAATTAAATTACTAAAATTTATTTTAAAATGAACAAATATTAATACTTTATGAAATATGTAACTGTATAAAATTTGATGCATAGATATTACTGAAATGATTTTCAATGGCAGCAAAATTATTTGGATCGAAAATTTTTCTCTGTGTTTGATAGAAGTTAAACGAGTTATGTAAAGATATAAAGCGTAAAATATATAATGATGAAAATATAGAGATGTGTGTATGTCACGTTGTGCATTTCTCACCAAATAAAAGAGTTTAAGTTATTAAGTATTACAACACGAACTCTTCAATTGTAATAAAACATTTACAACCATGCGAAATTTTGCGAAATGGCCCGCACAAGTCTGTATCCACTCTAGCTGAAAATCTAATGGACCGAATTTCACGAAGTTTGGTAGATAAGTCTTTTGTGGGTTACCCTGGTGCTGATTGGATTTTGGTACGATTCGGAGAAAATAACCTACCTTTTTCTGCAAAATGGACATCAGAAATCGTCAGAATCTAAAAGAAAAAACTACATATACTCAAATATATTCATTAAATGCTTGTTTTAACGATGGTTTAACGATGATTCTTAACGATGAAAAGAATAAGACCAACCCCATTGCACTAGAACTAGCCGTTCTTGAGATATTTTAGTTTTTGCGTATTTACTCCAAGCCACCTTTGATAATAAGTTCAGTTACTAAATGAGAACGAAAATTGAATTAAAAGTGAATTAAATTTACTTAAAATAAAGATAACGTGGGTATAAGTCTGCATGAAATGTCATGTGCTCCCCATATCAGATTTCTTATATTATGAGACAATTTAATGATGCTAAAATATGGCATTTAAAATACGAGTTTTTAACTGCTATCTTTAAATCGCTATAAATCTGCAATAAATTTTCTACAGATCTGACATAGACTTTTGTTGTAGATACCTGACTATGCATATAAAGTGCAATCATTACCCATTTTTTTAAGTATTTGCTAAATTGAAACTCAGAGCACGTCTACAGTATCTATTAAGTTGTTAGAAAGGAAAAACTGAAGCGTAAAAGGTTTTTCGAGCAGCATTCAGGTGTTTACTTGTGTGTCTAATTTATATTAAAGAAACGTATTTGAATAAGTTTTTATGTATGTTAAGGAAAGGAGCAGTTTTTCTTTTAAAAGGAATTGGGTAAACAGAAAGTGATTCTGTATAATATTTATGTGTATTATATAATTATATCTATGTACTTTTTTTAACAAATCCCAACATAGTTGTAATGTGTTTATTATTTTGTTAATTCTGTCTGTCTCTCTGTGCTGTCCGTTCGCTCAATAACTGCCGTAAATATGACTTTATCAAAATTAAATTTTAGTATGTTGTTGAAACGGTCTGTAAGACATATGTAAATGTAAATGAATAATATCACCGAAGTAGTTTTGGATTGAACCTGGGTGGAAAAAATGAAATACATTAAACCCTATGGGACCTAATGTTTCAAATAAGCAAAGTTAAATGCAAAGCAATAAGCAATAAGCAAAGCAATTGCAAAGCAATAAGCAAAGTTAAAATTCAGAAATTGCTTAAAAAATTTTAGAACATATTCAAATTATCATATAAAATTTAAAAAGGAAATCAGCAAAATATATTAGCAGTTTTTTAAAATAAAAATGGAAATAATAATTGCACCCATATAATATGAAGAGATCACGTGACCCACTTCATAATAAAATATGGCATCCATCTTTTATTTCCAGAGTAAAAATCGTGATTTTTCAAGTTCTTTGAAATGTATATTTAGTGTTGCATCCGTCCTAAAACCACTTTATTTTTGTGTCTTTCCTGGGCATCTATATTCTGAACCAACGCAATTACAATATTTTTGAGTTTAAATTATCATAATACTTTGATTATTTCTACAACGAATCCTCATTTTAATATATATATAATGTAAACAAGTGATTGTAAAATGAGCTGTATAAGAATTGCTGAATTTTTTCACACGTAAATTTATTTAACTCTGGAGTCTGGAATAAAAGTGTATGAATGAAATATTCACTGATTTTACATAGAGAGCCACACGATATATATTTCAATGACGTCATTTGACTAAAGTTCGTTTTTTTCAATGAAGCTTTAAGTTTTCGAGTAAAATAAATTATTGTAGTTCTGTGATAATTAAGAAAATATCACCGCCGAATGTGTAGCATTTTAGAGATATGTGATTTCAAAAACGCTTGTGCTTTGTAAGTAATCTTACATAAATATTTTATTTGCACAAAATAAACTTTTATTTTAAACAGTTTTAAAGGTTTTCATGTGTAGCAAAGGTTTTCATGTGGTTTAATGTGTAGCATTTTAGAGATATGTGATTTCAAAAACGCTTGTGCTTTGTAAATAATCTTACATAAATACTTTATTTGCACAAAATAAACTTTTATTTTAAACAGTTTAAAAGGTTTTCATTTAAATGGTGTTTTCTAAACTACTTACTCTCATATCTACAGGAAGTTTAGTGATATTATCGAGGTGTATAGTGATAATATAGAGTCTAATAGTGATATTATCGAGGTCTTAAAAGGTAAAAATAAATTTAGTCAAGTAATGCTAAGGCAGCCCAAGCCAGTTGTAAAATAGAGCCATTGTAAAATAGAGGTATCTAGTTTATTTTCCCAAAACGAAACTATATTGTAGTGTGGTTACTTGACACTTCCTATTTATAGCGGGTTGTCTTTATAAAAAAAAATCTGATGTGGGCAGCACATGACTTTCCCTGCAGACTTATATCCACTTTCTCATCATTTTAATTAAATTTAGTTAACTTTTAATTCATTTTCGTTCTCATTTGGTAACTAGACTTATTTTCAAAAGTGGCGTAGAGAAAATATGAAAACACTAATATATCTCAAGAACGGCTAGTTCTAGTGTAATGGGGTTGGTCTTATTCTTTGCTTCGTTAAAAATTACGTATAAAATTAGCATTTAATGGATATATTTCAACATACGTAGTTTTTTATTTTAGATTTTGATAATTTTTGAGGGTCATTTTGCAAAATTAAGCAGATTATTTTTTCCGAATCATACCAAAATTTAAACAGCACCAGGGTGACCTATAGGCAATTTATCTACCGAATTTGGTGAAATTTGATCCATTATTTTTTCAGATAGAGTGGATACAGACAATTTTTGCGGCCATTTCGAACAAAAATGCGAATTCCTTTATCCCGAATCGCACTAAAAACTAATTAGCACCAGGGTCACACCCAACTGACTTACCTACCAATTTTTATGAAATTCGGTCCATTAGTGTTTGGGTTAGAGTGGATACATGCATTGCACAGACAGACAGACACACAGACACACACAGAGACGCCACGATAAAATAGGTTTTTCGTATTCTAGAGGTCTCGAAACGTGTAGATCCGTCGAAAACTCCTGTTACGATTTTCGGCATGATTTCTAGTAATATAACTGTTTCGCAATGCTTTAATATAAATAATGCAAATTTAAAGTTTGTAAATTCTTCAATCATTGCCTCTTCTAAATATATAAAGTGTTAATAGAATAATATGATATTTATAAATTAATTCATAATGATCATAATAGGAAATGTTAGAATTTATTAAAATCATGCTTTAACTACTGCACCTAGAATCGGCGAATCAGTTTAGATCTTGTTAAATCCAAACATAAAATAACCCTTACAGCAGTGATAAGGTAATTTGATGAGTCTTCTTATTGACTTCAATTTCTTGACTTCTAAAGTCAAAGTGTGATGTATGGTACAATTGACTTCTAGTTAGTCATATTAGATTTTTGAAAAATTGTGTATCATAAATCATTTTACTGCCATTTTAACAGCTATTGGTGAAGAGCGCAGTGATAAGGTGCTTTGATGAGTCTTGATATTGACTTCAAGTTCTTGACTTCTGAAGTCAAAGTGTGATGTATGGTACAATTGACTTATAGTTAGTCATATTAGATTTTTTAAAAAATTGTGTATCATAAATTATTTTACTGCCATTTTAACAGCTATTTGGTGAAGAGCGCAGTGATAAGGTGCTTTGATGAGTCTTGATATTGACTTCCAGTTGACCTCTAAAGCCAAAGTGTGATGCATGGTACAATTGGCTTCTAGTTAGCCATATTAGATTTTTGAAAAATTGTGTACCATAAATTATTTTATTGCCATTTTAACAGCTATTTAGTGAAGTGTGCAGTGATAAGGTAATTTGGTGAGTCTTGTTATTGACTTCAAGTTGTTGACCGCTGAAGTCAAAGTGTGATGTATGGTACAAATGACTTCTAGTTAGTCATATTATATTTTTGAAAAATTGTGTATCATAAATTATTTTACTGCTATTGTAACATCTATTTAGTGAAGAGATGTGGTAAGGAAGAAAGATGCCAATTGATGTTGATTGATGAAGCAGGGAAAATGTTCTAATTTATAAAAAAACAATTCATATTACTTGAGTTTGTGAAGCAAAATATAGTTATTTCCGACATAAGTTATGCAAAAAAATGTATGTATGTATCAATATAATAATATATAGGCTAAGTAGTATAGACATATCGGGTGCTTTACTTTCCAAAAAATGACAAAATCTACCCGTAAATTGGCTAAATTGGAAACCCTGGATGGAACATATTTGAGCTAATATTAGATCACGCCGATTACTTTCAACGCTAACTCTGCCATAAGTATTAAATACAATTAAAAACATTAAGAAAGTTGCAACTTACTGTTTTGTTAGTTACCCTGTGACTGAGTGGCCTATATACTGGTTAATGCATAAAATGCAAATTAAATAAAAATAAAACTGTGTAGTTATACAAACTATGATAACTAAATATAATTAATTCAATAATCGTATCACTTATAGCAATAAATTCATGAAATGTAATACATTTTATCTAGTTTGGGAGATACCCATTTATTTGTTTCATTTCATATTTCATGATAGATACTAGTCGAATTTGGAAACTGACCAGAATTTTTATTTTTTATTTCTATATAATTATTTATTGTGTGAGATGTCTGGGGATTTATAATGTTTTTTATTTTTACTTCCCCTGGAATACATGGTAATGCATAGGGAAAATTTTGGAATCATGCCGAAAATCGAAACTCGAGTTCTCGATGGATCTACAGGTTTTGAGACCTT
The DNA here is from genome assembly GCA_951213105.1 of Amaurobius ferox. Lineage (NCBI taxonomy): Eukaryota > Metazoa > Arthropoda > Arachnida > Araneae > Amaurobiidae > Amaurobius > Amaurobius ferox. The sequence continues at coordinate 63,663,230 of OX578145.1, read as the reverse complement.
TATAATACGAAAAAAACTATTTTTAGCGTGAAGTATGTGTGTCTGTCTGTGTGTCTATTTGTCTGTGCAATGCATTTATCCACTCTAACTCAAAAACTTGAGCTCTTTGAGCTAATGGGACGAAATTGCAAACTCTTGTCGAAGAGGACTCTGCATACTACTTATGAGAAAGCAAATATCAGTAACCCATGCTATAAATTCTAAAATATTCTGCACGAGCGCACCTTAATTTCAAGGTATTTACTCACTAGAGTACCTACTTTAAAATATTAATTTCATCCTCCCTACAAACGAGAATATCAGTAATCGAGTATTGAACCGCTCAACTTAATATCGCTCCCAGTAACAGCCGAGTTTCGTTATACAGGCCATTAAAGTATTTCAAATGTAGATCAAAGCTGCATATTGAAAGGGGTGGATGGATTGCACGCAGCTGGGCATAGAGGTCAATTCAAAGGATGAATGGCAAAGTAATCAAGGAACGGAACAAATGATTGAATGAAATACAACTCGGACCTACTATATGAACTGAGTGTAATAGAATGAGAACAATGCTTAATTATGTGAATACGTTACTCTGGTATTTCTATGTGTTAGTCCATATTACTTTCCCTACAATGCATGGTAATATGAAGTACTTGAATACGGTTGAAAATTGGGAATTGAGTTTTCTCTGGATCTGCACACTGTAGAATAAAATATATCAGTGTGACATAAGTGTGTGTGTCTGTACATGCATCTACCTGTGTGTGTGCGTGTATGTGTGCATGCATCTACCTATGTGTGTGTGTGTGTGTATGCGTCTACCTATGTGTGTGTGTGTCTGTCCAACGTATGTATTCTCTCTAATTCAAAATGTATTCGACGAAAATTTATAAATTTTAGTGACTACTATATTATTGATGCGCCAACTCGATAGCTAAATTGACAAAAACAAGCGTTTGCTCGTTTTCGCTCGGCTGCCGGGTTGTGGGTTTGAGTCCCACTTGCGGGCATGGATATTGTGTTCTTGGGTCTAGTGTGTTCCGCCCCAATTGGTGCGCCGGGGCAACGCCATGTGACGACTAAATGGTTCACTATTCTGGCCGATGTATAGTAGAATGATAGTGCCTGGTCATTGTTAAAAATATTATTAATGCTAATTATATTTTCTCTGCTGATTATATTCTAGTTATATTAAAAAAAATGGAATCTGTCTTTTTCAGTAGCAGCGTTCAAACACCGATAAAATTTAAAGTAAACGACTAAAAATCTTTCAACAAAATGTTTTTTTCCTTTCGTAATATTCTGTGACAAGGTGAATAAACTCAACCCCATTACACCATAATGAACCATTCTATAGATATTTGTTATTTTTGGCAACAATATATGCGTAAATATTTAAATTTTACGATCTATAACTATGACTTATAATATCACCTTGTTAATTTCGCCATATTTATCGCCAACGAAGCCAAAGTCATTAAAAGTGACACAATATATCGCAAAATTTGACACGTATTGGTAGTAGCCAAAGACACAACCAAAGACACAAATTATTTATTATGAACATACATGATATTTAGAGCTATTCAAAATGTGACCTGTACGGGTAAATGGAATGACCAACTAGCGCAGGCTAAATATTTCTGTGCTTTCGGTTATAACGATGGCATTTATGACTGATAAGTACCCACGGTGAAAAGTGAACAATAGGGACTTATTTAATATACATCTAAAATCAAATTTTAAAATAAATAAAACCGCAACTAGCTACAAGCACGGCAACAAGTATCTAAATGCACTTAATATAAGATATAATAAGAAAATATGCACAACGATAATATTTAATTTCAGTTCTTATTATGGGGATATTTTTAATTATTCTTCAAAACACAGTTTTTCTTTCTAAATTAATCTTCCACCTTATTTTATTACACGCATATTTGCTTCATTACTCTTTTAATTTTATCACTTTCGAAAGTTTCCTTTAAATTTGTTTTCTTTTGTTATTTTAAGAAGTCCTTCTTAACCGAACAAGGTGAATTTAAAAAGAATAACTGAGTATCAATCATTTAATTATTCAAGCGTTAATTAATTTCCAAAAACTAATTAAAATTAATTCGTATAGTAACCCTGAGGGCTTTTTAAAAAAGTATTCGATGGATTTGCTAATGATATATTTAAGTGGTTTTACATGTTTCATAACTTAATATAAATTGTTTGTGAAATGGTAATACTCAGTTTTGTCTTTCATAGAAAGAGCAATTTGAAAAATATATATGTAGTATTTAAATATACGTTTCTGTTAGATAACTAGTTTTATCAGCTTTATAATGCTTTTAATAATCAGTAATTTTAACATACGTAAAGACGACTGGGGCTGGTTGATACAATTTTAGGTTTTTGGTGGAAATCAAATTTGACATCTAAGTTTTTATAAAAAATAAATTGAATCATCCTTTTATCAAAATCCGCTATAGATAGAGCTTTGATAATGACTGTTGTAGATTTATAATCGAATTTCGGAGGACGTAGGATGGTTCACTAAAATGTCCACTTCTAACTCTTTTATATTTCGGATCCACAAATTTTCATTGGTCTTAAAACATCTATTTACCGAGATAACTGTAAATAGAGCAGGTGGATAACTGATTTAGGTTGAGCATCGAATCTGGAGGGGATTTATGAGTTAATTCACTAAGGATTCCCATTTCTAATTTTTCACTTCCGGTTAAAAAATTTTACTTGAATCTTCTATTTCTCGGAATTGGTTATATAGAGATTGATTGATATTGTTAAGAAAATATACTCTATAATCGTGGGTATATAAACAGGATACAAGAACGAGTCCAAGTTTCTAGATAACTTACTTTTATTCGCAAGCACAAAGTAAACAGAAACAATATACACTTAAATAGCACTTAAATGCTCCACTAGTTTCACATAATAAGTGATAATATTCTCAAAACACTTGTGAAAATAATTTCAGAATACGATTGCCACTATTCTCAAAACATTGACAAAAGTCACAGTTGACCCAACTCATATATTGTCAACTCGTCATCTCCCCTACAACGGAGGGGCGAATCCTTTTTATGGTATCTCCATAGAAACCTCTGGAAATCTCCATATCTCAAAAAATAATCGTTCTATCAAGAAATTTCTGGAAAATTCTGGAAGTCGCCAAGTGTCGCCAAGTTGGGGATAAATCGTCAAATCTATCAACCTTTCTTCTAACTGAGAAATCCTGGAAACCTTGGGTTCATGTCATCCTCACGTCATCAACTGTATTTTCTTCGTCTGGGCTTCGAGACAGACGAAAGAGGGGACACCAAACGGATCATTGCAACATTCGCAATGATATGGTTTCAGAGTCGAATTTCTAAGGATTGCAGGGTTCACTAAGCGTTCCGGTTCCGGCTCACTTTATTTCTTGTTCATTTCATATTCTGCGTTTCCGAAAATTTGTATAACTGCACAAAATACATTTACAAAAAGCATAAAAATGCCTAATAGTTCCGTGGAATTGAAGTACACACATTACTTGCCACCGTGTGAAAACTCATTTATAAATTTCTTGTAATTAATTTTATTCATTTTACAAAATATAAAGAGTCCTTTATTGATTGAGCTAATTAAAATTTATAAGATTAACATGATAGACGTATGAATGATTATTTAGTTAATTATGTAGATGCGTATAACTTTTTTCCATCTTACGGCAAGTTCACATTGATATGAAAAAGCTAATTTTACTACGAAAAAATACCCAAACAATGTTTTACGAAAATTAATTTATTAATTTCAATATTAAAAATACTAATATTATGAATTATGAAAAATGGACATCACATAATATAATCTTCAGGATTCTTATTATATCGTCTTACCCCGAAATTAGTGTTTCTTAGTTTGTTTGAAAAGTCTTATGTTGGTCGCATCCTGTAATTTTTTTCGGCATTTAAATTTTACTAAACGATATCTATTTAAATACTGATATGTAACTATTTTGAACTTCGTTCTAAATCGAAGGGAAAACATATTTTTGTATATATCAAATAAACCAAATTTTTAATTTGCTATATATAACAGACACTGAGACAGTTATGCTTTTTCAACTTTATACAGCTACTTGTACTATAATATATAGATATCATAAATCAGGAAAGCAAAATAAATACATGGACTGTTCAGTATATGAAATAGTATCAACCAACGTCATGGAATAAAAAGCCCACCGTCGGTGATGCTAGAAAAACGCCTTTTCTGCCGTATGATCTATGATTTAAGCGGGTCGTATTTTTTATGCGGGTAAAAAGTAGACAGAAACTTTTGTAATATATCATGCATAACTATGAATAACACACTTTGTTTGAAATAGACCATCACAAGGATGAGTTATAAAAGACGGAAGACCGCAAAAGAAATATTTTTCGAATTTATAATTTTGGGCGATTATTATCAAACAAAATATTATTATTTTTTCTGGAAATAATAACAGTCACAGATATTTTTCATAGTTTTATTGAACATATCGTTTCCTAAATTCCTAAGTGGAAAATGTCGTATATGTAACGGAAAAAAATGTTTTTTAAATTAACGTTGAAGAATGTTTTACATATTACTTTCCTTATATACATAATGTACAGGTATAAGGAAAGTACTGTGACGGGGTCGGAATTTCGAATTCGAGTTTACGATGAGAGAGCAAGTTTCAAGCATCCCTGATCACGAATCATACATTTTTGAAGTGAAGTCTGTGTGTGTGAAAGTATGTGTGTCTGTGTGCGTATCAGTGAGTCTGTGGAGACGATAACTGACGAACGAATGGACCAATTCGAACGAAATTTAGTACAAAAATCCTAATCCGTAAACACTGGAAGTATTTTTATAAGCAATCGAATGTTCGGTCAGAACTCCCTAACTTTTCGAGTGAAATGTTGAAAAAATCGTCAAATAATCAAAACCGCTAATAAAGTTCCGCAAATAGACATTTCTTATGTAATGTTTCATTAGAAAACAATTGACATAAATTTTTAAAGGCTAAAATAAACCGTTCTCGAGATATTGCACATTTTTCAAAAAAATTATCAAAAAGTTATGTAAAATAACAAAATATTTCCTATTGAGAAACATGTTCACTTTTCATGTGTAATACCATGCGATAAATTTGGTGATATCATTCACGTGGATCTAGCTCGTTCCATTCATGAAAAAATATATTTTGAGTAATACTTTTGTATTTGAACGCCAATAGTCATTTATCTGCTGTAAGAATAACTTATTTCTCCGTCCATAAAGCTTGTCGAGATTTTGGTGACGAATTTGGCGGAATGTCGCCAACTTGGCGACATTTTCAATTGGTGCCAAATTAACAAATATCTCGCCAAATTGATAAAAATTAAGCTAAATCAATGAGAACGACGACTAATTGAAGAAAATTCAATATCTTGGAAATAATATAAGTATCTACTATAAGAATAACATTTTCTTTAACTGTGAAAGTAGTAAATTATTTGCATTATATAAGGAAGGTCATGTGTTGCCCACATCAGATTTTTTTTATCACTAACTGATCTCAGGAGAGAGGTATGTCTTTCTTTTCTTTGCAGTTTATTAAAATACACACATTACGGTCTCGAATATCCTAATTCCGATTAACCGAATTGTCGGGTTATCTGAGGCATCTATTTTTTCACTGATTCATCATTTTTCTGATGAAGTTAAAATACCAATTCTTTCGAAATCCTGGAATATATATCTCTAAAAGAATCATATGAAGGTTATGATGATGAAGATTAATTTCTGATCATTAAGACAGTAAAATTTTCCCAGTTTGAGACCCATTTACGGCAGAAATCATTCATGGTTGGATGAATGAGGATAAGTAGTAGAAGAGATGACCGATGACATGATTATACATTTGGTGATTGAACAGAAAAAAGAAAGGCAAGATGGGGATTGTATTTATCTAGGAGAAGATATTTCTCATATGGATGTCTTAGATTCGATTGAGAAAAGCAGGACGAAAGTACATTCTAGTATCTACAGTGTACATAAATAAACACATAATTACATACTTATATATTGTGCATATAGTTTTTATAATACATATTTCCTTAATGGCAGGGTTTTTTAGAAAGTAGCAGTGTTCGTCCTCCCCACAAGCTGGTATTACTGAATCTGTACTTGACAAGTACATATTAAACGTGTCGTTACAATTTAGAGAATAATGTAGTCTTTATGTGATTTTACCACCAAACTGACAAAAGCAGAACAAAATAAAATACAATTCATACGGAAACAAGCAAAAAAGCTTTAAAAGGGCACATTTTATGATTTTCGACTAGCTCTGTTTTAACATTTTACAACATAGTTGAAAAGTGTTTATGACTTTGTTCATTCTGTCTATCTGTCCGTTAGCACAGTAACCGCCGAAAAATGACTTTATCAAAATGAAATTTTAGTATATTGTTGAAACGGTCTATGGGGCACATGGGAATGTAAATGAATAAAATCACCCAATTAGTTCTAAATTGAACCCGGATTGAACCCGGATTGAAAAAATGAAGTACATTGAACCCTATGGGATCTAATTCTTCAAATATTTTTAAGCAAAGTTAAAATTCACAAATAGCTTTGGAAATTTTAGGAAATATTTAAATTATCCCGTAAAATATATATAAAAAATTCAGTAAAATATGTTCGGTAGTTTTTTAAATAAAAATAATTAAAATAATAATTACATCCATATTATATGAAGAGATCACGTGACCCACTTCAAAATAAAATATGGCATCCATCTTTTTTCCCAGTGTCAAAATCGTGATTTTTAAAGTTATTTTAAATTTATATTTAGTGTTGTATTCGTCCTAAAACTCCTTTCTTTTGGGGTATTTTCTGTGCAACTATATTGTGCGGCAGCGCAATTACAATACTTGAGTTTAAATGATCGTCAAACTTCGATTATTTCTACAAGAAAGCCTTATTTTAACGTTTGCAGAATGTAAACAAATCAAGCTGTCAGTTGAGTTGTATAATAATTTCTGAATTTTTTAAACACAAAACTGTTTAGGTCTGGAGTCTGTAACATAGGTAATATGAATAAAATGTTCATTGATTTTATGTAGAGAAGCAGATGGCTTTATAGTATTGCCGTTTTCGATGAAGTTTTAAGCATGGGGTTAGAAAGTACTTTTACCTTCATGGTTTTAAATTTTTAAGTAAAGTAAGTTATTGTAGTTCTGTGACAATTAAAGAAATATCACTGCTGAATGCATAGCATTTTATAATTGTTTAAGTAAAATTGAATTGCAGTTAGAAAGTGTGTCACATAATCAATGCTTTACACATAATTGATCTTTCTTGTTTTCTTTAATGCTGACGGACTTACATCTTAAACTACTGAACCAATTTTAATAAATAATGACTCATTTATTGTGTTCTCAAAGGAGGTACATACTTTTTTGTCATTAGTTGAACATATATTTGATTTAGAATTCCAAAAATTGAAAAAGTATCAATAAAGTATACTTGACAATAAAATTAAATTAAAAATCAATAAGAAGAGTGTAAGGAATACAGTATACCTCGAGCTTATTTTTCGAACCATTGCCTAACATTTTCTGAGGTCATACACCTTGGGACCACATGCGCTGCATTTTTGGAAAACAGAACGATAAAACCCTGTCATCAGGGACTGATTTCCAAGAAATCCACCCTTTCCAACCGTCATCAATGCAGGGAAGAGGTAATTCCAGATGAGGAGACCAGGGTGGTCACTGACATCCAGGGCATGAGAAAGATTCCACAGGCTTGGTACCGGGTGGTCCGGTGATAGAGACAAAAGGATATATATATGATGGTGACATGCTTTTTTGAGAGATGCGAGACAATTTTCGTAGAGACAGTTCACACTTTTGGTTCTCCAGTCGCACAGGTCTAGCCCTCACCAGAATGTTATTCTGTAACTTTTGATATTTCTCGTCATGCTATAATAAAAGCTTATTTTTCTATATCAACGATGCCTGTTTTATCCAGACTTGGAGAAATTCATTATTATTATCGTCTTGTTACTGATTCGAACTCACGACTTTTGAAGGGTACGGCTACTTGCATTTAGGTCCGTCCATTTTACTTTATGTGCGCTGACCGGACTAACGCTACTGAATCAACAATCATGCAGAGATCTGAAAGAGAGCCGGAACGGAAAAACAAATTTATCACAAAGAGTGCATTTCGTCAGAAGATAAGGAAACCTTGACCAACGACGTTAAGTATAAATAAAATAATAATTTTGCACACAGTTATTTTCATGCTCCACTGAATCTCTTTCGCCAGTGCTAGAGAACCAACAAAGCCGTCAAAATGATAAAATCACAAGAAAAATTTGGTTCTTTTCATTTTTTAGACTTTTCGTAGTTTTGGCGCACTCCAATCTTGTTTGCTACTTCTCGCTGTTTCGGATTAACAAGACTTGTCGTCACGCTGCTTTCTGATTGGTTCTTTCTTAATCCATGTTTTGGGTATGTAACCCCTTTTTCTTCCATTTGAACCGATTCCCCTTTTGGATTTCGGGTTTGTTGATACTCTGGCATTGACGAAGGTGATACAGAGAATCCTCAAAACATATGCATGCTGCATTATTATTTATTTGTTCTTAAATACGTTGCTCGTGGGTTTGTTAAAAATTTTAAAGTATGCAAAATTACTGTTGCGCAATCATCTTGCTAAATAGTTCTATAAAAATTGTTAAAATCTACTCAAAACAGCATTTTATGAGAAAATAAAAAAAAACTGCGTACCAAGTACAAAAAGCAGATCCTCTATCAAAACAACTCATGAAACTCCAAAACGGTTTGGGCCAAGTTCTCTTAGAACAGGAGCTGTACTGTTACAGGAGCTGTTAGATCGAGATACCATGCTGAAATATCTTAATCCTTCTTTAACCCACATGCAGTTATTAACTAAAGAACAAGAAATAACAATCATGATTAAAGCATTGATTATGAAATACTTTCCAACTTCATTGCAATTTTATTTAAATATGTCTAAAATGCAATACATTCCTAGGTAATATTTTAAAACTTATCACAATACTACATTAATTTATTATATTTGAAAACTTAAACCTTCATCGAAAAAAATGAATTTTATTCAAATAATGGCTTTGAAATATAAATTGCCTGGTTTAAACATATCTAAGATGTGATACATTCCTCGGTAATAATTTTAGAATTATCATAATATTACGATAATTTATTATATTTGAAACCTTCATCGAAAACAACTGAAATTCATTCAAATGACATCATAGAAAAAATGACACGCCTGGTTCTATCTATAAAAGCAGCATTTCATTCATAAATAGTTTCCCATTCATGTCATTCATCACAATACTATAATAATTTTTTTTATTTAAAAATTAAGACCGTGGAGCTACAAGTAATTAAACTCTATGCTTCATCGAAAAAAATCGTCCTTCTGTTTGTAAAATCAATGAATATTTCATTCATATCAGATACGCAGACTCCATGAGCTAAATGATTTCGTACAGCAATTCTAATACAACTAATTCTACAAATTTTGCTGTTTACATTTTACATAGGTGAAAAATAGGTTTCGTTGGAGAAATAATCAAATTTAGCTGAACATTTAAACTCAAATATATTGTAATTGCGTTGTTTCAGTATGTAGATGCACAGTATTTAGACAAAAATAAAGTGGTTTTAGTACGAATACAATACTCAATATGAATTAAAAAGAACTTTAAAAATTACGATTTTGACACAAGATGGATGCCATATATCATTTTGAAGTAGATCACGTGATCTTTTCATATCATGGTCACGTGATCGCTTCATATAAGAGGTGATATTATTATTTTAATTTTTATTTAAAAAACTACTGAATATATTTCGCTGAATGTTTTTTTATATATTTTATGAAATAATTTAAATATTACCTAAAATTTTAAGGAATTTGTGAATTTTAAATCCGCTTAAAAAATGTTTGAAAAATTAAGTCCCATAGGGCTCAATGTATTTCATTTTTTCAATCCGGGTTCAATCCAAAACTAATTGGGTGGTATTATTCATTTATATTCCCAAAGGTCTTACAGACCGTCTGAACAACATACTAAAATTTCATTTTGATTAAGTCATCTTTACGGCAGTTATCGTGCTAACGGACAGACAGACAGACAGACAGACAGAATGAACAAAGTCATAAACACTTTTCAACGGTGTAAAGTGTTAAAAATGACCAATTAAAGAAAAGAGACGACTAAAAAGGACCACATGTGATTATGTAGAGATTTCTTCGTCAGTGTATCTATATGTGGAAGTGTAGATATGATTCTCCCGAAATTTTGCATAACGTATTTTGAGATTCCTTAACTGTTTTGGGAGGACATTTTTACTTGGCTGGGGGTATTTTTTTTCAGCATGAAATGGTGTTTTTGTGAGATAAGGAGATCCTTGAAAGAGGGGAATACTGTTGCGAATTTCGTTTTAAATGGTTCAGTGCAGCAGGCAAATATGATTCTGCGTTAACCGAGTTTGAATGTATACGAGCATTGTACAGAGTAGTTTAGATAAGCGGGACACTATCGTATTAAACTTTCTTCTTTTGGGCTCAAACCTGTTACGGGGCAAAGATATGACTTTTGGGTTTGTGAAGCACTTAACAGTCAAAAGGCATCTTTTGTTTCTCTTTTCAGCATTTTAGTTTCAGCCAATAGCAAATAAATTATAAGGTTACTGCATAACAACGCAATCCTGCGAGCATGACTTTAATATTTTCATAACTTATGCGAAGATGTTCATACTATCAGTTACTACTTCTTGTTCAAAATATTTCTGTTTAGTTGTATGTTATTTTAATGATAGTTTAGTAATTTATATATATAGTATGTCCCAAAAAGATTGAAACGCCCTTTGATTCATTACCTGCTGAAGATAAGTGGGCAATGTAAATTGCAAAAATTTTGAAAGTAAGGTAGGAAATAAGACTGCGTTAATGAAATAGTCCTCCCATTCATTTTCAAAAAGTTACACTTCTTAAATTTTCATACGACTCCCTTAGACAAATTTGGTCAATCAGAAAATGTTTACTCTTATTGCAACAAGATCGTTAAAAAACAGCATTTCTGTATCTTTAAAATTGAGCGAGTTATGTTTAATTAAAATATGAACATTGTGAATGGGGACCCTATATATCAAATTATAAATGTAAATTTGTGACATATCACAAAAAAAGTAAACCTGGATGATATTACATAGGATATCCAACCATGTAGTGACCACGGCTTTACATGATCTCTGTCTGTGTAATGCTTTATTTATATGCATTTTTAATAACAAATTTTGACACATAATAAAGTATTTTTGATCTAAACAATTTGAATCGTCATTTTGCTTATGATTTCTATTTTCATTGATAAAACGTCCTTTTACATGGTATGGAAAAGTCACATAAGTCAGATTTTTTCTTTTATCATGATTCAGTTGATTTTAAAGACACAGATATACGGGTTTTTATTAATGCGTTAAAAATAAAAATTTTCTGATTGACCAAATCTGTCTAAGTGGTTCGTATAGAAATTTAAAAAGTGTAACTTTTGAAAATTAATGGGAGAACTATTTCATTAACCTTGTCTTATTTCCTAACTTAATTCAACATTTTTGCAATTTACATTGCCCACTTATCTCCAACAGGTAAAGAATTAAAGCGCGTTTCAATTTTTTGGGACACCCTGTATATATATATATATAATATATAATATATATAAATATATTTATTTATCTTGCTTAATTTCGCGTTATTTCTAAAGATAATATTTAGGGGGAGATTTTGTGCAAGAGTATGTTTGCGCTGAAATCAAATAAACCACAGGAAACACATCTGTTCATGTTCAAACGTTGCAGTCTTTCTGAGTCAAATTATAGGTTTTATATATACATTGCTTTTATTCAGAACTTTCATTTTTTCACAGATATTTCATCCATGGCCATTGAGATTAAAAGGTTTATTTTTTATTTGGATAACTCGCAAATTTTCATAATTTTAGAAATAAAGGAACGAACAAAGATCAGGTCATGTTATTGGATTTTGAATTGCATTAACTGTTAAGAAACTCGAAAAACTGATTGGGTCCCGTTTGTGTGGAGGCTATTATAATGATTAGACCACTCTGTAAGTGATAAAACAAACATAAAGACGTTAAAACAGACAGATAGAAGTACAGAAGGACTCCTAAATTTTAAGTGGGGTCGGACCAATGCTGCACATCAAAATTTCATAAAATTCAGTTCAGCTGTTCAGCCGCCATGGTGAGAGAAAATGTTTCAATTGTTTTTGCACAAAATAGAGATCATTAAATGTGACACCTTTACACTTAAGGAAAGTTCTGAATATTAAAAATAAAAAAATAAATGCACAAAATAATATATGCACAAAACTAGCGTACATTTTATAGATCTCGCCATACTGCAATTTTGGCATTGGTTGTGGCTGCACTGAAATTGTGGTGTGGTAACAATATTTTACCTTCGATTATTGTAAGTTTACATATTTTTAAAGTTTCCAGGCATTTATATTAAATAATAAATTAATTATAACAGTATTTAAACAATTTGAATGATATAATAGTAAAATATGATTTTGGAATTTGAAACGCAACTCTGTTAAGGGGGACCGGCACCCTCCATTGGACTCCTTGTTAAATAAACCTTTTTGAGGTACATTTTTCTCAAAGCTTTCAAATATTTTTTAACAAAACTTTATCTGTTGTTTATTAGAACCTTTTATACGTTTTAACGAGATTTTTATTAATATTTCAATTTTTCGGAAATAACCAAATTTTTAATGTACATTTCATAATTTTACCCCAAACGACACATTTATATTTTTAATATGTTTTTAAAATTAGATCATTTTAATTCGGCTAGTCTGTTTGTACAAATACATCATGTATATATGTTGTAAAAAAATCAGATTGAAACCTTTGATACATTCTGAGAAAAATGTACCTAAACATTGGCAAAGAAGTTTTGAGATAAACGCGGTTAAAGTAAAATATAACAAGTTTCATGCCGGTTAACATTTCTTCAATAATTTCCAGCGGAATAGTAAGGTTCATCTGAACTTTTTGCTTCCAAAAAATCATTTTCTAACATTATTTTTCTTTTATTTCTTTTTTGGCGGCCTTTTTTTTTTCATTTTCAGCCATTTTTCGGTTTGCTACTGAGATGAATAAAATGTCAAGTTTTTCCATCTCGACACAATTAGCTCCTGGTACAATTCCAGAAGTCTTAAAAACATGATATTTTTCAATGTTGCCTTTATTGAAGCTGGCAACAGCTTCCTGCACACCAAATATCAATGATTTGAGCGAAATAAACACTGTTTTCGGTATTGGGGACCAGATAACGTTGTTTAATAATTCATTAGGATTTTGGGTTTTCCCATGTGTACAATTTTTAAGGAGATCTGAATTTGCTAAATCCCTAAAAATATGCTTAATTTCATCCATTATTATGGGTGAAATATGAAAGTGGTCGGTGTGGTCATAGGCCATTCCAGAAGCTTCAACGGTACTTACACCAACTTTCTATGCCGTATAGACACAAACCATGCTGAGAGTTACTGTTGTCAGAACGCGGGTGCAAATATCCAGCCCATACAGTTATTTTCATTTCTTCAATATTGCGAACATTTCTCCTTATTGCCAAACCGTAATATTTTTGAATACTCAGAATCACTGAATCAGTGAGTCTATTCTTGCCATCCATGCTTTTGCCATCACAAAGTTTCCTCTTTTCACTTTTTATCTTTAATTTCCTGAATCTAGTTCCCTTTCTTTTCTGCACATGACCTATGCGTTCAAGTTTCGATATTATAACTTCATCTCCATAAGGCTTGGACGCCACAACTTCTTGAAATGCCTTACTATTACTGTCACCTAAATATTGAACGTATCGCACAATGTACTCTACTAAGGATCTATTGAAAATTAACTTTGCTCCTGCAACTTCCATTCCATCACTAGTTCCAACGTAATTGGCTTGACAACTTGAGACGTGAGCATTGGTTAGCTAGTTAGAACAGCGACGATATTTTGAAAATACTTGGCAATCGATCCCTTTTCCGGTGGCTATACTTGTAGCAGTCATCACGCCGTTTTGTGAAATGTGTCCACTTTTCTGCCACGATCCATCAAGTGCTACTGCAATATTGCGACACGAATCATTATGTTTAACTGTTTCTTGTACAGCTTCCTTCATTGTATTTTTGCAAACAGTTTCTTTAGTAGGCCCTAAAATATGTACATCCTTTTTACATTTTGATGGTGGTGGTGAAAATTCATCACACCGCAAAATACTTTGCCACTTACTTGACCCTTACCTATACATCTCAGAGTATATACATATCTGGTATTAATTTCAAATAATGTACCTTCTTGGTGTGTTTTAGAGTTTCAACACAAAGCTTTATTTGAACATGATACACAAGATATTTGCAATTGCATTGCTAAGCCTATTTTTTATGACAGTTATAGTTATATCTTCTCCAAACTTCTTGCACACAGCTACATTTGAAATAGAAGAAACCAGTAAAGATATATCTATAATTTCATCAGTACTTTCCTGTCCTTTGAATTCCTTACATTCTTCAGAAAAGTTGCCCAGCTTTTCTGCTAACGAAGTTTCAGAAGTTTCACTTTTCGGCGGTCCATTAAGTACCATTTTCTTTCCAACAGTATTGCGTTTTTTGAAAAGTCTACCTACCCTAGGCATAACTGATTGTTAACAATTTATAAAAGTAGAAAAATCTGCATAAAAATATATATAAAAAGCCACAATTCAACAGCAATAACAATCGCAAGAACAACTAACAGAAAGAACAACAAATGTTTCAAATCAAGTTGCAGTTACAGTTAAAGTAAGAATTAATAACATAAAATTGTAGTTACAGTTAAAACATTAAACAAAATCACTTTTTCTAATCTGGTTTTAAAATTTAAGTTAAACGTACAATATAAAAGTATTTTTTTCAAAAAGTAATATGAAATGAAAAATTAAAATTTTTTTGCGAATTTTTTTTAAAACACTACATTTTGAAATTCAAAAAATAAATAGATCTAGTTCTCTGATTTTCTTATGTCATACATTGTTTTAAAGTTAAGCTTCCAAACTTTAAGAAATGCTTATAAAAAAAATATCATTTTTGATCAATTTTGGTGTGCCGGTCCCCCCAAAAATGAAAGTTCTAAATATCAAAAACATTTTTAAGTATATGCACAAAACTGGCGTACATTTTATAGATCTGGCCACACTGAAATTGTGGTCTGGTAACAATATTTCATCTTCGATTATTGTAAGTTCACATATTTTTAAAGTTTTCAGGCATTTATATTGAATAATAAATTAATTATAACAGTATTTCAACACTTTGAATGAAATAATAGCAAAAAGAAGATTTTGGAATTTGGAACATAACTCTGTTTAACGTATTTTCCGAAATGAAATAAACTGTTATAACCAAATTCGTTGATAAAATATAATACAACAAAAATCGTCTGCTGTAACTCTTTGGTTATAATTTGATATAAAATTAGTCATAAAAGCATGAAGACGGACAAACAGAAATAATCCCAAAATACAATTGTTATCACACCAGTGAAACCCCTCAAAATTAAATGAAATTCGAAACAGCAGTTATCCCGTAATCATAAGACAAACAAACAAAAATATTTTAAATTATTTCATTTATATAGATTACATTAAAAAGCACAAATGTATGCTTAATTGTGGCAGATATTACTAAGACTGAAAAATCTTTATTGAAAGTATTCGCTAACGATTCTCACATTAAATAACAAAATAGGCTTCAATTACTTCAATATTTCAAAGCCCCAGACAAGACACGTGATCAAAAGAATGTTCTATTTTTCACAGCGCCATTTGAAACAGTTGTCGCGCAGAGGGCTTTTAAAGAAAGACAAATATTTGCTCAATTCTTTTAATGTGGCTATTTCTCCGAGGAATACGATTTCTCTGTAAAGTATTTTGTTTTTGTGTTATATTTAAAAAAGATCGTTACTAGCTATCGAGATTCATGGGAAGAATGTCGTAAAAATGTAATCTGGTTTAATATTTCACTGAGACATAAAACTCACCTTTGTTTTTAATTTAAAAAGGTATGTACGAATGGTTTCTTTTTAAAATGAAGTAATGTTTTGTTATATATATCTGCTGCGTAATATTTAATGAAATGTATTAATGTTTTATCAAACATGTTATTGATTTTATTTTTAATATTAGATGGTATTATCAATGTCGGCGGGTAAAATTAAGAAATTAAATTATTGTCGTAATCAAAATGTTTACTATTATTTTAAGTTGTTTTGAAACATGAAACTTAAATCTGGTAAATTAAAAAAAAAACAATCTAATTATTCCACAGAAAAATATATTTTCCATAATTATGGAGTTTCATGACAATTCAATTCACAGTTTCTTTTCTAAATGATACTATCAGTATTAAAACTCGAACTATAAGCGCTGTCGCGCTGATAATTGTTTTTTTCTTTTTCTAAAATTTACAATTTATGTAACTCGATCAATTTTTCCACATATGATATGATGCAATTTCATTACATACGAACTATGTACATGCGTATGCACAAAATATGTATGCACAGAATGAATATGTCAAATATGATGTACTTGATACAAGATTATGAATTTAAGATTCCTGCTAAACTTATTAGACTTGTGATGTGTACATTGCATGACACCAAATGCAAAATCAAATTTTTGGGCGTCCTTTCCGAGAGCCTAAGTGTCAATAATGGTGTACAACAGGGGGACTCTCTCTCGTGCATTCTCTTTAACATCGTACTGGAGAAGGCTATACGAGATTCTAAAATTGATGTACGGGGAAACATCATACACAAGTCTGTGCAGCTCGTGGCCTACGCTGATGATATCGATATAGTTGTTAGGAGTGTTCCGGCCTTGAGAGAAGCATTTTCCTCCTTGGAGGTAGCTGCAAGCCGAATGGGATTGATTGTAAATGTTTCTAAAACCAAATGTATGCCAGTACAGAAAACGCAAACTGGTGATACGGCCAACTTTCTGAAAATTGGCCAACATGAGTTTGAAACTGTTTCTGGTTTTAAATACCTGGGATCTTTTGTTAATGCAAAAAATAATATTATCCCTGAAGTTCAAAATCGTATTTCACTGGCCAACAAAGCATGTTTTGGACTTCGCCCTATTTTGAGGTCTAGTTTCCTCTCTGGAAAAACAAAGTTCCTTATTTATAAAACTATCATTAAGCTGGTCCTAATGTATATTTCGGAAACATGGTCTTTAACAAAAAATGGAGAGGGTAGAGCTGCTGTTTTTGAGCGAGGGCACTCAGATGCATCCTTGGTGGAGTAAAGGAGAATGACCTATGGCGGAGGCGTTTCAACTCAGAGATTTATAGATCTTTTAGGGAGCCCGATATTATTAAATATTTTAAAATTAAGCGAATTAACTGGGCCTCTCATATTGCTAGAATGAATGAAGCGGACCCGATAAGGAAGATGTTTGCTGTAAGGTCCTTTACTAGTAGAAAAGGAGGAAGACTAAAGCTGAGATGGTTTGACTCAGTTGATTTGGATTTTAGAGTGATTGGAGCAAGAGACTGGCAGACCAGGTCTAGAAATAGACAGTCCTGGAGGAATATTCAGCAGAAGGCCATGGCTCATCCTATGCTGTCGTGCCAAATATGATGATGATGATACAAGATTAAATAATGCAAAATTATTTATAATGAAAAATCTTTCAAATTTCTGATTTAGACGAAAAATTAATGCATATAAGGTTCTTCCTCAAAGTTGGGTTCACCCTCTTACTACGGATACCAGCATTCGCGAAACAATTTCGAATATTTCAGTTCTTTTTGGCATAATATGTAGAATATCTGTACTATGCAAAAGTTCGGCACGTCATAAGTTTTCTTGCTGATTTTGTACACATCGACAATTCCTGGTGAAGATAGGTAAAAAACTCAATACCAGTTCAGAGATACTTGTACCTGCAATGTGCAAAGCTTTTAACAGATTAAGGAAAATTTAAGCAACGTTATTAAGCACAAATTAATAAAACCGATTAATAAAATGATTAATATATTAATTTTGCTGCATTGTTTTACAAATGTGTATGCTACCTTGCTTTAATAATTTGGGTTGGCATTATTAATCGTTACTAACATTAGCATTATTAATATTTGCATTGCATTATTAATTAAGTTACGGCACTATTTTATTAATGTATATGATATATTGTTCTCTCTCTATTACTTTTTGTGTCATGCATTGTTTTATTAATTTATATAGTGCATTTGTTTTACTGGTTTGTGCGTAATTACGTTGTTTAAATTTTTCCTCATGCTGTGTATAAATTGTCTACCTATCTATGAACGTAATGTTGAAAAATTCTAAATAATAATTACATTTGTAAATCATTCAAATTCACTATTACATTGCAACTAAAACATATTCTAATTTCCCTATAATGCATGGTTATGTATAGGGACTGGAATTGTGTCGAAAGTAGCAACTCGAGTTTTCAATTGATCTAAGTGTTTTGCGACCTCTAGAATACTAAAAAACTATATTTGGCGTCGTATATATCGCGTCGTATATATCGCGTCGTGTGTGTGTATGTGTCTGTCTGTGCAATATATGTATCCATTCTGATATAAAAACTAATCGACCAAATTTCATTAAATTTAATTTCCATAGGTAACTTCCTTTTATGTTATCCTGGTACGGATTAGATTTTGGTACTATTCGGGATAAAAAGAACCCATATTTTTCTTTGACATGGCATGAAAAAATCGTTATCCACTCCAGCTAAGACACTAATTGACCAAATTTTGCAAAATTTGGTAAATAAGTTATTTGTGTACAACCTTTGTGCTGATTAGATTTTGTAACGTGTTGGAAGAAAAGAAACAGCCTTTTTTGTTTGCCAGGTGGCACACAAAATTTGCTCAAATCTAAATAAAAGACTGCATATTCTGAAATATATCTATATAATCGTAATTTATGACGATGAAAAGAATAAGACCTACCCCATTACTCTAAGGCTAGCTATTCGCGAGGTGTTTTAGTTTTCTCGAATTTTTACTTTACCGCCTTTGAAAATAGATCCAGTTACCACATGAAAAGGAAAATTAAATAAAAATGCACATTCAATATAATTTCAAATAATTATACTTGTTAATTTTGTGCAATTAAAATCAATTTAATAAATTATTAAAGAAATAAAGAGAACAAGAATTTGGTGGGTAGAAAAAGTCATATGCTGCAAATATCAAATTTTTTTCATTTCATCTTGTAGTTTAACAACTGTTGCAAAGCTGAGCAGCATTATGTTCATCCATACATTACTCTTATATACAGTAACAAAATTAGCTTGAATTACCTGGAGATTCGCAAAGTGTCCATAAATATGTAATCAAGAGCATTTCGAATTGCTACTGCCAGAATTGCTTTTAAAAGAAAGACAAATGTTTGCGAAATTCTTTCAAGGAATGCAATTCCAGTGTAAGAATTTGTTTTTTAAAATGTAAATAAAACTATTGTTTTTCGATATCCTGATTTGAACAGGAATGCCGTCTTAATAATGTAATCTGGTTAAAAATATTTAATGTAAAGACACATAGTCTTCATCGTAAAATATATAGAAGGTTGTATTTTTAAAAGTAAACATATTTTTACAGATGTGAAAAAAAATGCACTTCAGAATATTTTCAATCTGCACATATTTTGGATGATACATCTGGATGATACATTTTCTTAATATCTGTTAATATAAAAAATGAAAGACATAATTTACTGAATTTATTTATGGATATCTATTGAAATATTTATTTTTTAAAGTTATATTGAAAAAAAAATTCTAAGGGTATACTGCAGTGTATCCTTAAGTGTATATCTAATAAAATGTACATGAAAGATCGTTTTTGGGGGAGTGTGATGAAATAAAATTAAAATTATCTCATCTAGTCAAGGATCCTATGTTTAGAATATATTTCCCAAAGTTAAAAATACATATTCTACATATAAGGCAGATTTAATGTATTGCTAGCCGCAACTATGATCAAATGATTCACAATTTGATTTTATTTCAAATCTACAGTTAGGTATGAATGTAGAATATTTTAACACTGGTGGAAAGCTCTTTTTCTACCATTTTGGTCAGAAATTTAGAAAAAATGTTAAATGCTAAAAACATTATGGAAATACACGTTTGATATGGAATTGGAATACTATATCTAAAGGTATATAGTACATTATATATATATATATATATATATCATATAAAAGCCAGTAAACAAATTCAAATAGAATTCCTATGCATATCCACAAAAATCAAAGGCACTACTCAGGAAAAGGCGCCAAGCCGCTCTATACTCCGAAGCAGAATGTAATCCAAGAAAAAGAAGAATTAAAGGAACTTGGGATAACCAAATGCTTTGCATTTAATGGTTGGGGAGGATTGCGACTCCCCCTCCCGTTTAAAGCTGCTTTTCCAGCCTAGGCAAACGCTCACGGTACCAATACAAAGCAAAGGTTGGTCCCCATTGCGTGCTAATACGAAGGCACCCGAATACGGAAGAACAAGACCAACCAAACAGAAGGAAACTGGACCAAAAGTGAATCCTGCCCAACTCGCTATCTTATATATGTTCATCTTACGCATGCGTGCAATCTTAGCAGGTACGCATAAACTTTATTTACTTGCAGATTGAAGAAGTAAACTGTCAAAATCTACCTGATCCTTGAAAATCGATCTATAACAATCCTTCAAGAAATATAAAGGATAATGTTTATATAAAGCCTCTTTTATGATTTTTATATTGCTATTATTGCAATCTTTTTTAAAAAAGATTGCAATAATAGCAATATAAAAATCATAAAAGAGGCTTTATATAAACATTATCCTTTATATTTCTTGAAGGATTGTTATAGATCGATTTTCAAGGATCAGGTAGATTTTGACAGTTTACTTCTTCAATCTGCAAGTAAATAAAGTTTATGCGTACCTGCTAAGATTGCACGCATGCGTAAGATGAACATATATAAGATAGCGAGTTGGGCAGGATTCACTTTTGGTCCAGTTTCCTTCTGTTTGGTTGGTCTTGTTCTTCCGTATTCGGGTGCCTTCGTATTAGCACGCAATGGGGACCAACCTTTGCTTTGTATTGGTACCGTGAGCGTTTGCCTAGGCTGGAAAAGCAGCTTTAAACGGGAGGGGGAGTCGCAATCCTCCCCAACCATTAAATGCAAAGCATTTGGTTATCCCAAGTTCCTTTAATTCTTCTTTTTCTTGGATTATATATATATATATATATATATATATGGTATATATATATATATATATATATATATATATATATATATATATATATATATATATATATATATATATATATATATACGAGAAATGGTAGGACAACATTGTATAAAAGTTATCGCGAGCAGTTCTAATGATTTTAAAAATTTTACATTTCCATAGGCAACACAACACCCCTCGCAAGAGACAATAAATTTTCGCATATGTTTATATTCTTGTTTTAATAGCTAACAAAAAAATTTAATATGTCCGTGGAGACTTATTAAATTTTTGAGATAAAAATTATTTGAATTTGTCGTTTTCACACTCTATCTTAATTTCTTAATCAGTGAAATTAATGTCAATTAGTGCAAATCCTGTCTTTAGCACATTCTATTTTTATTTCGTTTTCTATTGTGACAACCAATGCAAAACAGAAAAAAAAACTTATTAGAGAAGCTATTTACAGAACATGATTTCATTAAATATTGGATTAAGCTCCGATTCCCCAAAGGTTCCAGCAAGTTTGATGCAAGACAAATAACAACAAAAAATGTTTGTGCACAAAAAGCTTTTTCAAACTGCTCTTGGCCAAAATATTTTTAAAGGAAACAGACATTTACTAAATTCTATTAAATGCGACTATTCTTCTTGGGTATGATTCGAAAGTAAGAAATACTTTTTTGCCTCAAATGTAATGTATTGCCTTGCCCTCGCGCGACAAAGGAGGAAGGTCGTAATAATTTCAAATAGTTCGGCTTTTGAAACTACAGATTCTTAATGTATTTTAAATGTGAAGAATTTTTCAGGATTCATTTTAACGTAATTGAAACGTAATTGAAAAGTGTTTATGCCTTTGTTCATATTGCCTGTCTGTCTGCTCGTTCTCACGATAACTGCCGCAAAAATGACTTTATTAAAATAACATTTTAATATGTTGTTGAGACGGTTTGTGGGACATATGATAATGCAAATGAATAATATCCCCCAATTGGTTTTTGAATGAGTCCGAGTTTTGAAAATGAAATACATTAAACCCTATGGGACCTTCAAATGAGACTTTTCAAACAATTTTTAAGCGAAGTTCAAATTCAGAAATTCCTCCAAAAAAATCAAAAATTATAAAATATTTAAATTCTCCCATAAAATTCATAACAAAATTCAACAAAATATGTTGCGTAGTTTTTAAAATAAAAATTTAAATAATAATTACATCCATATAATATGATGAGATCATGTGACTCACGTCAAAATAAAATATAGCATCCATCTTATTTCCCAAAGTAAAAATCGTGATTTTTAAAATTCTTTTAAATTTATATTTAGTGTTGCATCAGTCCTAAAACCGCTTTAATTTTGCATATTTTCTGTGGATCTATATTATGTGCCAACGCAATTACAATAGTTTAAATGATCATCAAACTTTCATCATTTATACAACGAAGCCTAATTTTAATGGATGCAGAATGTAAACAAGTGATTGTAAGATGAGTTGTATACGAATTGCTGATTTTTTACGCAATACCTCTGGCGTTTGGGACCTCTGGCGTTTACCTCTGGCGTTTGGAATAGAAGTGTATGAATGAAATATTCATTGCTTTTACATAGAGAGTCCGACAGTTTATATTTCGTTGTTGTCATTTGAATAAAGTTCATTTTTTACGATGAAATATTAAGTTTTCAAATATAATAAATTACTGTAGTACTGTGACAATTTAAAATATATCAGGTCTGAATGTATCGCATTTCGAAGATATTTAAATAAATTACATTTCAGTTGGAAAGTGTTTCATAATCAATGCTTTATGCATGATTGATCTTTCTAGTTAGTAATTTAATTTAAATAGCATTGAATTGTTGTGCAAGGAAACACTGCTGAATATGCTATGCCTACACCTATCTAAATGAAATTGAATATCTATATGTATATGTGTTGGTGATTGTATATATATATATATATATATATATAAGAAGATCAAAAAAGATCGAGATGTGAAATAAGTGCCAACAGGGAAATAACAAATGGCCAAGGGGGATTGTGACCCCTTGTTCCCGTCTATAGCCAACTATTACTCCTGAGGAAACACTCACAGAACTGTTACGTGGGTGTGGCCATATTTCCCTGGAACGTCAAAGCAAAAGACGTATGCCATAATTATATATATATATATATATATATATATATATATATATATATATATATATATATATATATATATATATATATATATATATATATATATATATATATATATATATATATATGTGTGTGTATGTGTGTGTGTGTGTGTGTGTGTGTGTGTGTGTGTGTAGGTGTCATTACTCAAGGTTGAACGGCTGCGAGCATAGAATGAATTACAATTGAAAATTTGTGAGTCGCCGTAATTGCCGCTTTTAAAATTTAGTCCATATTTCGAGTTTCTGTGACCAGGGAATGGCGAGATATTAATGGACAGCGATATATTAATGAAAAGTGTTTTTTATTTCCTTTCTAACTCTGTAATATTATCAACTAATCTAACAAAACTTAACTATCTAACAAAACTTATCTAACAAGACTTAACATAGTCGGATTTTTGATCCCCACCCCCTAGGCGGAGACTATGGGTCTTTTTGAAAAAAAAAAAATTTACCCTTTAGAAGACCTTTTTTAGCCTTAGTAGACTGAACTTATAGTATCAGCCACTGAAATCAACCTATAGGGGCCAGATTTTCAAATTTTGTTTTGGAGTGGTTAAGGTGCCTCAGCCTTTTACACCCTTAAAAAGCATTTGGAGGTATAAACGTTTGTCAATTGACCACGGGGTAAAACCTAACTGGACAATTTTCAATTGAGACAACTATTTTTGACGTCAAGTACCATACGCTGTAATAAAAATATTAAATAACATTTGCAACCTAATTTTTTAAAAGTATTATTTCCCCTATCTTTGACAGGCTCATCTACTAGTGATTTATTTATATTTTTCGAAATTAAATTCTAAATGTGTCTAAATTTAAATAATTATTATAATTTTTAAATATTAAATAAAACTAAAGGCATTATTTATATAATTATGTCGAACGTAGTTTTCAAAACACATTAAAACTGGCTCTTTTATTTAATTTATTTTCCTGCACATCTTCAGACTTTAATAAATGACTACAAACATTGTTATAGAAAGAGAAACATTGCACTCGTATGTATCGCTGCAAATTACTGATATCTATATCGTATAGCTGAGGGAGACAAACAGATTAAGTGACGCAATTACAACATAAACTGATGAAGGAAGAAACTTGAAACTTTGCATACATATGGGATTTGACATGTAAGTAGTGAAAAAAAATCTGAAATTTTGAAATATTATTTTAAAAATTGACAAATCTCGAATTTTTTGCTTGAACACTTTACCAGGTATAATTCGAAAACAACTAGACACAAAATACTCGTTTTTTTTACAGCCATGCGCTAAAAATATCCTAAATTTTCTTAATTGAACTTATTGGTGTACAATCAAAGGTTCTCGAAATATTTTCATTTCTAGTTATAGCAGGCGATATTTTATATTTTATAATTCTACTTTTTTTGAAATTTGTATATTTTTATAATCTCATAGTTGCGCTTTAAATACATAAATCGCGTGCTGGCTATCAATTTATACCTAGTCAAACTTTGTTCCGAGTTTTTAAACCATTATATTCATTTATAAATAGTTTTCCCATTATTTGAAAATTTTAAAAATAAAGCAACATACTGTGATCAGGGAATAAATATTATTGTTTTACACACTGTAATTTCCATTGAACAAAACTATAAAATGTTCAGAAATGTTACAGTATATTTAATATTCAGATACTTTATTAAATGCATAGATACCACATATATTGGTCATTAGCCATTTCACAAGCGCGAAGCTAGGT
Organism: Amaurobius ferox; assembly: GCA_951213105.1. Lineage (NCBI taxonomy): Eukaryota > Metazoa > Arthropoda > Arachnida > Araneae > Amaurobiidae > Amaurobius > Amaurobius ferox. Next base: position 63,637,947 of record OX578145.1, on the reverse strand, counting down.
TGAAAATGGATAATTTACACAAAGAAAATTAAAAATATGTTTGTCTATCTGTATCTGTGCCGGATTGTCTCATCATCACAGAAGAAATGCAGCACCGAATTTTATGAAATTTTGTGGTCATCTGTGAAATAGTTCCACTTAAAATTTAGTCTATGTTTCGAGTTTCAGCGACCAGAGATTGTCGATATATTCATAAACAAGGAAGATCACTCATGCATAAAGCTTTGATTGCAAAACACTTTCCAACTGTAATCTTATTTAAACATCTCTAAAATGAGATATATTCAGCGGCGATATTTCTTTTTAATTATCACAGAACTACAATATTTTATTTTACTTGAAATCATCAAATTTCATCGCACAAAATGAACTTTATTTAAATGACGTCATCGGAATTTAAATCGTCTGACTCTCTATGTAAAATCCGTGAATATTTCATTCATATTCTTTTATTCCAGCCTCCAGAGTTAAACAATTTTACTTGAAAATAATTTAGCAATTCTTATAAAACTCATAATCACTTTTTTACATTCTGCATACATTAAAGTTAGGCTTCGTTATAGACATAATCAAAGTTTGATGATCATTTAAACTTAAAAATATTGCAATTGAATTGGCGCAGAATATAGATACACAAAAAATATGCAAAAATATAGCGGTTTCAGGACAGATGCAACACTAAATCTAAATTTAATAGAACTTTTAAAATCACAATATTTAATCTGTGAAAAAATATATATGCCATATCTTATTTTGAAGTGGATCACGGCATCTCTTCATATTATATGGGTGGTTTTTGTTGAGACCCAGACCGTCCACTCATAAGAAAGTTGTAAGGTAACTGTTTGGATAGCCGGGAAGAGCCACCCTATTTAGATTGGATCCCAGTGAGGGAGACATCCACATGTACTGCACCTTCCTTCACCTACCACCAACCTCTCGGAAGGACTTACGGATCCACATGTTTAGCGTGATCGTACTCCGCGTGAACACGACGGCAGATTTGGCAGTAGAGAGAATCGAACCCGGGGCTTTCCGGGTGCAGTTCCCGTGCGCTAACCACTGGGCTACCGCGCCCTTTTAAAAAACTTCCGAACATATTTTGCTGAAATTTTTATATATATTATGTGATAATTTGACTATTTCCGTAAAGTTATTTGAAGAAAATGATATAATGTCGCCTACCAGCGGATTTAAATCCCATGTGTTTACGCGGGAAACGATGTTATTAAATCGTTTCCGATTTAAATATTAAAGAAATGTGTATGAAATATTTTTTTTGGAAAATGCATTATTGACTGGCTTATATCAATTTCAGGCTTCAGGTTAAAAATTACGGGAATTATTGATATTTTCAATTTATTACGTCATCCATTTTATTTTGTCAGATAATTTTAAAACTCATGTATTGTAGTGGATAAATCACGGGTATATGTTCTAATCTACGAAAATATGAGCTGTATGGGTATATATATATATATCTTCCTATACAATTTTAGCGCTTTCATTATGCCATATATTGATTCAATTTCCTATTTTTTTGTAAATTTGTTTACAAACGGAACCAGAATGTTTTATTTTTCAGATTTTTCCAGTTAAGATAATTTTGTATAGCAAGAAAAGATTCTTAAACTTCTCTTTAGGAGCAATATTTACATATTTTGTTTTGAATAACAATGTCATTTAGACTACAATAAGACATCATTATGAATCTTAAGTGTCTTTATAATGTATGTTCCGCACGAAGAAAGAGTATATTTCTAGCATATTATAAAATTATTTAAATAAGTAAATCAGACAAAACCGCAATTTTGATACTTTAACCATTCTATAGAATATTTCGTACACATATACAGGAATGCTAAAATACTTTTCACATTATATCGTATATATTGTGTATATTTTCTAATAAAAAGGAACAATACTTTTACTTTATCAAACTCACTTACAATTCGGGCTCTGTTGAGTATCCTAATTTATTGTTTAATTAGAAAAACACACCTTTGTTGTAAAAAATTAAATTCTTGTGTAAAATCGTTCTTGTACATAGTCATTAAAATCTGGATAATGATCATTATATTGTTTCGTACTTTGAGTGATTTAAACAGTTCGCATCAATACATACCGGGTGAGTCGGAATTGTTTTTACAAAAGCAGAGGGGTGATAGTACCCCACCAGACGAGCAATAATTACCATGGAACATAGGGTCGCATTGCACTCTGAGAGGTAGAAAAGAGGCACGTCGAACCGCGTCGAGCATGACGTAGTCTGCGCCTCGGACATGATTGTGTACCTGCCTACGTAATATCTCCTACGCCAAACACGAACGCAGTTACCGTATGCAAATGTCCATGGCAGAATCAGCATAACTGGCACCTAGTAGGTTCCGGCGATAGCGAATCAGAGCACACGCTGCCTTTTAAAAACCGGCACAACTTCAACGCTGCAAGTTATTCCAACTGGACTTTTTCTTCTGGGGCCACATGAAATCTTTAGTGTACGAGACGCCTATGGACTCGGCGGAAGATCTCGTCGCGCGCATCGTTGTTGCCGCAGACCACATTAACAGAACACCCGGAATCTTCGAGAGGGTGCGTCAGTCATTCCTTCGCCGGTGTGAACGGTGCAACGACACGCTTGGTCGCCACTTTGAGCACTTGCTGTAAGTTTGTCGCTGCACAGTAAATCTGTTTGTGCAACGTTTGGTATCGCTCATTCGCTTTCCCAACACTGGTGTACGTGCAGGTTCGTATTCTAATTTTACTTTTTTCTGCCTCTCTGAGTGCAATGCGACGCTATGTTCCATGGTAATTATTGCTCGTCTGATGGGGTACTATCACTCCTCTGCTTTTATAAAAACAATTCCGATTCACCCTGTATAATCAGGCAAATTATTTTTTTTTTTAATTTTATTTTGAACTTTTTAATTTAAAATGTTTTTTCTTTAAAGAAACATGTTTTTAACAGATCGGCTTTGAATGAGGATAAATCCCCAATGAAAGTTGTCCTAGCAAAACAATTTAAAATTTTCTTTTGATTTAAATAGACTGTTTTTTGTCATTGCTTGGATTTTCAGGTAAAAGGAAAATAATGATCTAAGGCAGAGTCTCGAAAATCCGTCTTGAATAACGAGCTTGGATTATACGGAATAACCTTTGTAAAAAGTAAAATAAAGTTCATAAATATCATGTTAAAATGTATAAATTAGTGTCATAACGGTCAATTTAACAAGTCAAATAAAATATATGCTATTTAAACATAAATGAGATAAAAAAGACTGAATAAAGAACATAAAATAAAAAACTATTAATATAATACATTCCATTTTAACGAATCATGAAGATTATTTTGTTTATGAAATACCAAACGTTTTACAGCGACAATTCTTTCAATTGCTTGATTAATAATACTTCATTTAGCGCCTTTTAAAAAAAGAAAAAAATGGATTGTTTTATTATAAAGTTATAAATCATACTATTGTCCCATTTTACTTTCCATATACCTGTTAATAATAATACTAGATAAAAAAAATGTTTACAATACTACTGTTAAACGCAATTACAATAAGAGCTTTACTATCTATAAAATTGTTAACATTCCTAATACATATTCTCCTGATATTGATATTTTTAATTTAACCCCTCCTTATTTAAATAAACCCTGTTTTAATGCACTCTATTCTTGTATTCTATGCTCCTACTTTTTATGCTAGTGTGGTTACTGTAACTGGATTTTATCTGTAGTTGCCACGTAAATTGAATGAATAAAATAAATAAATAAGTATATAAATAATGTTGCCATTTGATGAATAATGCAAAATCCGTAAGACCCGTTGTAGTCACTGTAAAATCACGCATTTATTTTCTAAAATCAGTCTGAAAACATGTATTCAACAATGACCGTTTTCGAAAATTTCCGACAACTAGAGCCTTTTCTTCTAAACCGTCACAATTAGTAAATATTACTTTTACTTCAAAAGAACATGCCCATGGTATGACTTAGTACTTATAGAGAAGACGAAATGGAAAAGAGAAGATGGACAAAGTGTTATGAATAATGAAAAAGATAGAAATCAGCGTCATTAGTACAGACTGAAAAGGTATACGTAATTCATTCACAAACAAAAATGATACAAAGACATTAATGCATCATCTATAGAAAACGATCAAATTACAATTAAGATTATCCACATTAATTACATCCATCGAAAAACGATAGCCGAATTTCTACATGCATCACAGTACTTCCCTCTTATAAAAGTAATGCATTACATATAAATTTTGTATGTTACAAGATTTAAAACATATTTTAAGCATTCTTTACCTTGAGAAGAATTATAAAATTCAGAAATCGAACAATGCAATTATCATTCATCATTACTCAAAACACCTTCTTAATTCATGTTATATATTGACAACTGTCATTGAAGTTGATGAGCTTTTCTTCAAAACTTTTACACGCTATTCTCTCTTTAAATAATGAAAAATCATTCAACTCTCGAAGATTTTAGTTCGAAGAGAGACATGTAATCAAAAGAGTGTTCTATTTTTCAGAACACCATTTTGAACTGTTGCCACCATAAGTGTTTTTAAAGGAAGACAAATGTTTGCAGATTTTTTTTGAACACGGACAGTTCACCAAGAAATGCAATTCCAGCATTAGAATTTATTTTTTGTCTCTGATTTAAAACGATATTTTTTCGATATTTTTATTTCTAATGGAAAAGTAAAATCATGATATTTAGTTTGATTTTCGATTCGTAAACGTTTACTGCATTCGAATTTAGAACGATCTCGCCGATTTTGGGATCGCGGAATCGGCAATGGCATATTATCTCAAATTAATTGAATGTCGATTTAAGTAATTCCTCATATGTTCACAGTTGTGTATCTGACAGAACATTCTATCGTAATCAAAGGGACAATGAAACTATTTTCGATTGCAACTGATCATTGGTGTGATCTTAAATTTGATCAAAAGTTAATTGGATTGTATACACTTTAGGTTTTATAGTGGAGGACCAGGAGAGGGTTGTCTCACTGTTTTTTTTAACAGCGTGATTTTTGAACTTCACCTAGCATTTTCTGGGTCAAGTGGCTTATCAACAACAACAGCAAAATAAATTGGTGTCAGAAAATGAATTTAAATAGAATCATTTGCCCCCATAAGAACTCCACAGATAAGCATGCAGTATCATAGTGGATTGCCTAAGTAACTTGATTTGAAAATAAAGTGAGGAAGTGCGGCACACATTAAGTTATTATTCAGGAACATCTATCCCAGGATTGTGCGACTTGTACTTTTTATTGCGTATGCCTGATTTTTAAGTCATTGTTCGATTAAGTCGAACACTAGATGCATTTATTTGACAAAATATGGTTATATGCAAATTGCTATTGTATTCAGTATTGATGCAATAAACAGCAATTACATGCGCAGGATATTACAAGTTGTTATTGAGACTCAGACCGTCCGACCTACCAGAAAGTTGTAAGGTAACTGCGCAGGATACAAGTGTAGCTTCGAATCAAATTGTCCTCCGTTTATTTTCAAATCATATTTGAATATTTGAATAGAGAAGTAATATCAAACATAGATACATATATACAACACACACACATATATATATATATATATATATACCACACACATACACACACACACACATATATATATATATCAAAATATATCTACTTCAACTAAATCAATATACAGAAAACAAACCCAAAGGCGCCAAGCTGCTCAACCAAGTATATTTATATAAATGCACTGTAATAAAAAAAGAAGAACAACAATGTATCAAAATTAGCCTGGAGGGATTGTGTCCCCCACTTCCAGGTTAAGCCAGCTTTATGTCATGACGACACTCCCGGAAGCTGATACACTGTCGAAAATTAAGTACACAATACTTAAAACACAAAAATTATATATGAGAAGTCCAAAAAGTGAAAGACCTATACCGACACTACCAATACTTAAATATCTAAATTCCCAATACAACAAAACAGAGACATAAAGGACAGTATATGAAACATCAAGAAGATAATAATACAAACGAACCTCGCACCTACATCAAAACACAAAAACAAGTATCAACTTAGTGTCTTCTATTAATATTTTACAGATTAAAACACCCAGCAACCTCAATACCAATACCTCCAAAGCAATGCTATACCTCAAAATATTCTAACTACAAGTGTGCTTTTATATAATTACAAACTGTAACTTTCCGTTACGGTTATATAGTAAAACTTTCTAATGACGTCGTCACTAATGAAACGCTTAGGGTAACCCTTTGCAACAGCCTCATTCAGGAAACACAGATCGCTCACATATCGATATTTTTCACAGCTATTAAGTCTTTTGCTTCTTATCAAAAATTTTAATATTATGTTTCTGAATACATTACGATGTAAACATCGTAACTTTTTGTGTTTTAAGTATTGTATACTTGGTTTTCGACAGTATATCAGCTTCCGGGAGTGTCGCCATGACATAAAGCTGGCTCAACCGGGAAGTGGGGTCACAATCCCCCCGGCTAATTTTGATACATTGTTGTTCTTTTTTATTAAATTGCATTTATATACATATATATATATATATATATATATATATATATATATATATATATATATATATATATATATATATATATATATATATATATATATATATATATATATATATATATATATATACATACAACATGGATATGTATACAATTGAAGTGCTTAATGGCTTTCCCAGGAACCTTTTGTATATAATGAGAATGCTAAATTTCCAAACTCATCTAGTTCACAAATGATGGAAAGTGATATTTTTAGACTCAGTAGGAGTTTTCACCTGTTTTGGTTCAGTTTATGGACTTCAGAAGATAAAACCGTTGTCAATCAGCGCATTATTATAATTTGATATAAGCGGAATTCATGGTGGTATAGTCCTGTTATATTATTTTATTATTTAATTACATAATATGATTTTGGAAATGAAATACGTATTGCTACGTAGTTTAAGTCACATCAGAACATAATCCGGGACCACAGCATGATACAGGAGCATTATCACGTTGAACTAAAAATAATAGGTATTTAATACTGTCATAGAAAGATGACTACATAAAACTCCCTTTCTTCCCAAGGAACGAAAGGGATATGTTTAGAAAGTATAAAATCAGATATGTTTAGAAAGTATAAAATCAGATATGTTTAGAAAGTATCAAATCAGATATGTTTAGAAAGTATCAAATCAGATATGTTTAGAAAGTATCAAATCAGATATGTTTAGAAAGTATCAAATGTTTAGGAAGTATCAATAAAGCTCACATAGTTTATCTTTGAATGACACATGGCAGGTCCTCCTGCAAAACCCATACCCTAGCTTTATATTTGAGGACACATTGCAGACTCCACATATCGACCGCATGACATGCCTACAATTAATTGCCTTAGTTGCATGAAAAAAATTGAGTATAAGTCTGCGTACGAGTTGCATGGTGTAGTTATCTGCTGCTCAACAAACGTTGACATCGTTGAATAGCCAGTTAGATCTTAGCTGGCACAAGCTGGTAGGGAGTTTGGTTGTTCTTTGTACTCAAAAGTTATTTTGGTCCGTCATATTTACAAGTTCTTAGATTTTAGCAATCTCTTTAGTAGTGTTGAGTTTTTAGTCTGATGCCTACGCAATATAACCAGTTATTATTTTGCTAAGTTAAATGTGTATCCATATCAAGCCACTTACTACTGACAAGAATATAGCGTAGTCAAAACTATTTTAGCAATATATGATGGCATTGGAACATCTTTAAACAATCAACAGATATTCACTAGGTGTGTTTCGGTCTGAATAAGTGCCTACGCTTTATTTTGTCGCTGACTTTCAAAACGGTATATTTATTCAGAATTGAATGGTTCAAATTAAATTTAATGCCATTATTACAAGGCATGTCATACATATCCAGGATAATTATAATAAGACATTTACCCATTCACTCTTTTCTTACACTGAATAAGGGTTTTAACGAAGTCACAGAAATTGTTTGTAGAATGAATGCATTATTTGCTTGATGGTTGTACTTATGCAGCGTGACGCGTTACTATTGAATTCGTGGAAGTTGTTCTTTGTAAACGTAATTTAATAATATACATCAAGTATTCTATTCATTTGTGAGCTATATTTATTTCACAGAAATTCTAAGTTTATCATGAAAATATTTGAATCGAGATATTCTAGTGCTAACTCAATTTTTTTTATTCTATGTGTATATTCTGGGTGTTTAATGTGATGGTGTGGATTCGTAGAACAGAAGCTAGCAGTGTTCAAAGGGTGGCTGTAATTATGTTTCCACTATATGGACATAATTGTATGGATTGAAATTAATTTTACATATGTTTATTAAATAAAACGGAATAAATGCATTTACAAGATCGTATGAACAGTATCCAAAGAATTGGGGGCGAACTATTTGTTAGTTACGAAATCTGACAATAGGAAAAGTAACATTTCCGTATTCATTGATTTAATGCTTTCAATTGAATTTCCATAATCCAGGCTTTGAAGTCCATTGCCATTCCATCATTAGTATTTGGTGCAAAGTTTTATTTTTATTTTCGACATGCCTTTAAACTTCATGTTCTCCATCTGTGTATTAAAGTGTGCTGTCTTTATTTTCTTATACAAACAAAAGCACATACACACACATACATATATATATATATATATATATATATATATATATATATCATAAAAAAGTTTGAAGTGCAATGAAAGAAAAGTGAGAAACTGTAACTCGAAAAACCTAACTTTTTAACAAGGTTACAAAATAAAAGTATAAATCAGCAAGTCTTTAAGCAAATGGAAAAAAATACAAAATTCGAATCATCAGGTCAAAGAAAATCATCAAAAATCAAAAAATCAATGGTATGTAATCGATTTTTTAATCTAATTTTTTAAGTATGCTACGGTATATATATATATATATATATATATATATATATATATATATATATATATATATATATATATATATATATAGGTAGGGTGCTTCAAAACTAATGAAAAAACTGTAAGAGGTGATAAAACACATCGAAATAAGCACTTTTCGTTAAAGACTACATGGTCGGTGGTTAGGCGCTAGAGGGCGCTTTTTATTTCTACAAAAACACCGTCTTTCGCAACGCAAAGACATATAAAATTGGCAGTTTTTACATGCATCGTCATTAGCGATTTGGAATGGAGCAGTAAACGAATGAGGATTAATTTTCTTCTACCATCTCGTCAATGGTAATGGAAGGGAAGCCCCAAAAAATCCTTTACCGCAACGTTTCCTCAACAGGTGTGTGCTAGATCACAGAATGTTTTATGGCTTGTACAGCCAGTTGCTGAAAGGAGAGCATTCATTACCACCATGCGTGATTCACTATCCAACTATTTGGGTAACAATTTCCTTATCCATATACGTCTACTCCAGTAAATTCAATCACACTTCAATTTTTAAACGTGGAACGGCTACGCGATGACTGTTTGAGCAGGTTTGAGCAATTTCTTTTTCTTTGCTTACATTTCTTTCATTATGGACCGTGGTGCCCTTTCAGTTACTTTGGAGGGGTAAAACATGAGACCATTGAGTTTAAAAGAAATAGATAAAACACATATAGATGAAACGTTTGAATGTGCCACAGTGCTTTGAGAATTACATGTAAATGTCGCTTGTGCTAGTAAAATAGCTGCTATTGTTAATTGACACAACAGAAAGACGTAGTATTTGGTGTATATATTTCTGATTATTTTAAAATTAAGCGTTCTCTAATTATGAGCATATTTAACCAGTATGTTTTCATAGTTGTAGGATAGAGTACAGAATATAAGGAGATAAATATAAATTGAAATGTAAAATAGTTTTTAATATGTAGGAATATTCTTTATTGTTTCAGTTCTACTTTGCATTGCGCAAATAATTTATTTTTACAAAATTGGCAGTTTGAATAAATATTTTAGACCTTTCGCTATAGAAATACTTACAATGCAGGACAACTTATCCAATCGCAGCGCCACCTGAATTATTGTCTCAAACGATATAGGCGTTTTCATAATATGAAGTTTTATCTTCTTACTTCTACCTCCGTGCATGGGACATTTTTGACACAATGTAAATAAATACTAAAAATATTATTACATGTAGGGCATAACGGTCCCTTATATTTTTAAATTTTATTCCACTGCGGTAATACAGCTCTAGTAGCTTTACTGTATACTAAGCTTTATATAACCTGACGTTTTCAGAAGTCTTCATTCTGAAAAGTTCTGCATGAATAATTCAAATTGGAATTATGTATGCACATCTTTCCGAAATCTCATTCAGTTTGATCTAGAATATTTTACATTATTTACAGGCAAATGGATTTCGCATTTTTTGTATGATCACATAAAAGGGATTTGCACAGATACTTAAAATATGTTGCTATAAAATTTCAAAGCTTTCTGAAATGCATAGCGCAAAATTTATCGGAATGTTACACGTTATAATTTAACTGGTACAGTATAAATAATTCCAGGTTTGTCCTAGTTAGCGTTTTATTAGTTCAGAATTCAAGTCCAATGCATTTATTGCATTTATTGTTTTTAAGAAATTTTATTTAAACATTAACACTTTTTAAAACATCTTTGTGAGGCGCTATTGTGTAATATTAAAGGCAAAAATAAAGACGACATATATATTTAAAATATTTAGAGTGTGAGTAACAATAACGTATTTTCAGTTATCAATCTCCTTACACAGAGTGATTCGAAACTTTCTATATAAACCTTAGTGGTAAGTAAAATGCCGTGAGACATCATTTTTATTTTTCCTACAATACATGGTAATGTATCGGGAAAGTATTGGAATCATGCCTAAAATCGCAACTCGAGTTTTCGACGGATCTACACGTTTCAGGACCTCTAGAATCCGAAAATTCCATTTTTAGCGTGACGTCTGTGTGTCAGTCTGCGCACTGTATGTAATCCACTTTAACTAAAAATTGAATTGACCGAATTTTATAAAAATTTAGTAGGAAAGTCCCTTGTGGGTAACTCTGGTGCTGATTAGATTTTGGTACTGTTCGGGATAAAAGAATCCGCCTTTTTTTGTGAAATGGCCAGCAAAAATTACCTGTATCCACTCTAGCATAAAAACTAATAAACAACATTTTACAAAATTTGGTAGATAAGTCACTTTTGGGTGACTCTGGTGCTGATTAGATTTTGGCATGATTTGGGAAAAATAACCTGCCTTTTTTACGAAATGTCCCGCAAATATCGTCAAAATCTAAAATAAAAGACTACGTATGTTCAATTATATCAAATAAATGTTTGTCTTATATGTGATTGTTGACGATGAAAATAATAAGACCAACCCCATTACACTAGGACTAGCTGTTCTCGAGATATTTTTTTGTTTTTTTACATTTTCGCTTCGTCACCTTTGAAAATAAGTCCAGTTGCCAAATAAAAAGGAAATATGAATTAAAATTGCAAGTTCAGTGCAATTTAAAATGATTTAGGATATTTTTTGTGCAATTAAACTCAATTTAATGAATGGAAAAAAGAGAACGTGAATATGAGTCTGCTGGGACAGTCATGTGCTGCCCACATCAGATATTTTCGTATATGAATGTAAGTCCACAGATGTCACCCTTTTGTATGCCTGCTCTGTTGGTACACAATTGAAATTCTCAGGGTGGGGCCAACATTTTTGGTTACAGCAGTTATTCTGTACTTGATCAGGGGAGCAACCCCAACAGTATCTCCAACAGAGTCGTTAATCGCATTAATTTTTGTATTTTTTCAAATAAATTCCCGGAATTTCACTAACACTTACAGCAGAAATTGCGGTTCTATTGGCAGATCCTTAATCCAGATAGATGCAAGAGTCATCCGAGTCCTTTTTATTTCCATTTAGCCACACTGTCTGACCTCCCCTAACATCTAAGGATATGTTTGGGCAGCTGGAAAAGCGTCACTCAGTTTAGACCAGAATCTATGGTGTAGCAACCGCATTAACCGTTCCATCCTATCCTTCACTCATTGCCTCTCGAATGAACTTTCAGACCAACAGATCATGTATATCATGCCTATAATTCATGCAGATACGTAAATAATTCTGGGAGGCATCGTGAACCTAACACAGGATGACGTTCTATTTTCCCACCTTAACCTCTGGGATAATCCGTACCCAGTCTTCTCAGCATTCGTAAAGTTCTCCATTTTACATGTTGTTGCTGTTGAGACCCAAACTGTCCGACCTACCAGAAAGGTGTAAGGTAGCTGTTTGGACGGCCGGGAAGTGCCACCCAATTTAGACCGGAACCCAGTGGGGGAGGCAACCACAGGGACCGAACCCTCCTTCCTCTACCACCAACCTCTCGGAAGAAATTACGGACCCACATGTTTAACGTGATCGTACTCCGCATGAACACGGCAGCAGTTGTGGCACAGCGTGCAAATCCAGCTAGCAAACCACCGGACAACCATTTTACATATACAAAGTGCCGATGCGGTGGTCGAGCAGTCAGGGGCATGCGTTTCCGTCTGATCGCTCGATTGCGGGGTTGTGGGTTCGAATCCCGCCAGCGGGCATGCATGTTGTGATGTCGAGGTTTCGTCAGTCTTCTGCCCTTCTTGGGGAGTCTCAATAAAGTGAAGCTGCATATTACTCTTCGCCATAGGACCAGGGGTCTGTGGACGTGGTGTAAGGCTTTTCTTCACCACTGGGATTAGAAACAACAACAACAACAACACATGTACAAAGTCCACGCTAAAAATGGCAACGTTGAAAAATAGTCAATTGTCACGTGGATCAACAGTGCTTGCTTTCTAGCACCGAAAGTTGACATCTGTTATCAGACATTCATTACGAAAAATGTATTTTTAGTGTCCCCCTATCTCCCAGTAAAGTTTCTACACAGAGTTTTAAATCTCGAAGTATACTATATAAGGTGCTATAAAAATATTTCAGGATAAAATATATCTTAAGCAATAGGTCGTAGACCGATGTTGGTAGTAGACCCATGATGGTTGTAGATCGTTGATGATCGTAAACCCATGGCTATCCTAAACCCGTGACAATTTAAGAAATGATGTAGGCTATAATCTTATGAAAACTTTGATCATGTAACACCTTTTAGTAAAAGTTATAAAAATATTTCTACACCCCAATTAGCAAAAAATTGCCATTACATATGATTCCATTACAAAATATATAATTAATTAACCATTTTGACTGATAATTCAGGGACTGTATAAAATGTTTACTAAATATTCGTGTAAGCTTTCGAATGGAAATTCTATGTAACGAAGTTCAATTTTGGTACCACTCCTACAATGCATGTTTTCGCCGTTTCCTTTGATGGGCTCAAAGTGGTTTAAGTCCTATAGTCCTGTACTTTGATAATTTTGACAACGCAGAATTTGGTGCATATTAGGCAACAGGTTTTTTCCCCCCCAGATATATTTAAATTTGATTTTATAACTGTAATTTATTTTGTAGAGGGATAGTATATAAAGTTAACATTTGCAATTAAAAAAATAAAACGTGTTATGATACCAACACTGCCATAGCCTAAAATTTTGCCTTATTTGAAGCATTTATTTAACTGCAACAATGGATCTACGACATTTCCGTCAACATATACTAAGTCATTCAATTTTTGTAAATAACTCTGTATACTAATGATGAACAGAATAAAAAAAAAAAAAAAAAAGACAACAAAAAAAAAAGAACAAAATTAAAAAAAGAAAACATGCGTACGTTTCGGAAGTCAACTGAATTATTTTCTTCAGTGCAAAAAGTTTGTACCTAAACGCCCAAATAAGTGCAAGGCTATGTCGGCCAAACTGAAATGGCTAAACAACATATGAATGTAGTGGGGCGACCCAGTGGCACGAAAGAGAAGTATAACTCAAAAATAACAGAAAAGAAAAACCCTAGGAAATATGACCACGAAAAGTAAACAAGATAAAATAAAAAGCACAGAATAATTATATATACTCTGTGACTTTAATATTTCTTTTTGGGGCATTCGGATCGACTTTTTGCACTGGAGAAGAAAATCCAGTTGATTTCCAAAAGGTACGTATGATTTATTTTATCTTGATTTTCAATGTATTTTATTTTGTAAACCAGTTCATTATCGATTGTGCACAAAGTCACGTGATTTAATAATTATGTATATTATCATCATATTCCCTTTAATTATCACCATTATTTTCTAAAGGATATACTGGTAGGGAAATTTTAAAAATTGAGTAATTATTGTTTTAATGAGAATTGCTAATAATTCTAATCATTCCACGTTCTACATATAATGTATATACATATAAAATGCTATAATAGTAGGTATATGTACTATTGAATTATTCTGTTTACACATAGATATACGGTTCGTAAGAAAATAAGCTCATTTTTAATAAAAAAATACTTTTTGTATATATATATATATATATATATATATATATATATATATATAAAAGTTTTACGCAAATATAAAAATCAAAAGGTAGAGGTTGGATTCAGAAGTAAATAATAAATGTAAATGTACAATTAAATCATGTAATAGAAGTCAGAGTAGAAAACAGAATATAAAACACAAAATAATACAGAATATAAAACTTTCATCATGATATTGCGCAAAGCAGCTAATAACATAATGGATTTATAAATAAAAATTGAAATATTTTAATCGAAAATTGCGCATGTTAATGGTATGTACAAAACAAGAAAGATCAATCATGCTTAAAGCATTGATTATGAAACACTTTCCAACTTCAATGCAATTTTATTTAAAAAAGTCGAAAATGCAATACATTCCTCGGTAATATCTTAAAACTTATCACAATACTACATTGATTTATTATATTTCAAAACTTAAACCTTCATTAAAAAAAATGAACTTCATTCAAATGACGGCATTGAAATATAAATTGCCTGATTTAAATATCTCTAAAATGCAATACATTCTACGGTAATATTTTTAAAACTATCATAATACTACGATAATTTATTATATTTGAAAACTTCATCGAAAACAACTGAAATAAATTCAAATGACGTCATAGAAAAAATAACACGCCTGGATCCCTCTATAGAAGCAGGATTTCATTAATTTAATTCATCACAATACTATAATAATTTTTTTTATTTAAAAATTAAGACCATGGAGCTACAATTCATAAACTCTTTGCTTAAAACTTCATCGAAAATATCGTCCTTCTGTTTATAAAATCAATTAATATTTCATTCATATCAGCCATTCAGACTCCATGGACTGAATTATTTTGTGTTAAAGAAATACAGTAATTCTAATACAACTCATTCTACATATTTTGCTGTTTACATTTTACATGGGTGAAAAATAGGCTTAGTTGTAGAAATAATCAAATTTGAATGAGAATTTAAACTCAAATATATTGTCATTGTGTTGTTTTATTATGCAGATGCACAGAATTTAACCAAAAATAAAGTAGTTTTAGGACGGATACAACACTCAATATGAATTAAAAAGAACTTTAAAAAATCACGATTTTGAAACAAGATGGATGCCATATATCATTTTGAAGTGGGTCATGTGATCGTTTCATATCATGGTCACGTGATCGTTTCATATATAATATGTGTAATTATTATTTTAATTTTTATTTAAAAAACTACTGAATATATTTCGCTGAATTGTTTTTTATATATTTTATGGAACAATTTGACTATTACCTAACATTTTCGAAGCAATTTGTGAATTTTAAATCCGCTTAAAAAATGTTTGAAAAATTAGGTCCCATAGGGCTCAATGTATTTCATTTTTTCAATCCGGGTTCAATCCAAAACTAATTGGGTGATATTATTCATTTATATTCCCATTGGTCCTACAGATTGTCTGAACAACATACTAAAATTTCATTTTGATTAAGTCATTTTTACGGCAGTTATCGTGATAACGGACAGACAGACAGACAGACAGACTGACTGACAGACAGACAGACTGACAGACAGAATGAACAAAGTCATAAACACTTTTCAACCTTGTTGTAAAGTGTTAAAAACCCATTACTAGCATATCTGTTACAAATGAGTAACTACAGACCAAGACTAACGCTAAAGATAGAAGGTAACATATCACTACAATGGTAAAGGGGGATGAGAAGAATATTAGGATACAAAATTCACAAGTAAAAGTATATAGATATAAATATAAATAAAAATAAAAATAAAACACGGCAAAAATGAGAAAAGACAATAATAATTAGCTCAAGATAAAAGATTAAGACATAGAGAACAATCAATTGAAACTACACAAAAATGGCGGTTAGTTCGAAATTGCATTCATCATTTTAAACATCATTGAAACATCATTTTAAACCAGCTATTTCGAATACATCGACTTTCTGATCCTCGGTTTCACTTTCTCCACATCAATAATCTTAAACGCATTTGTCAAAATTACCAATATCCGGAAGTATTTGTAAATAATATTATTAATAATTTCAAATATACCACGTAATCATTTTACACATACATTATTTATCTTTTATTGGATAACTCAATTTTGAGAATTCACCCATTCTTATCACCTAACTTACCACTTGGCCTGAGTCTAATACTGTTTACTATTTTCGAATGACTGTTTTCCACTTTTCCTGAGTCCTATACTGATTACTATTTTTGAAAGTCTCCGTACATATTATGTATCGTTTAAATGTATTCATTCCAGTGCCCATTCGCATTGACGAAGTGAGGTGAAATACTCAGTTGCTTGTTCAACTTACACGCGGTGGCAATGCTTGTGAGTTCATATTTCTGTTCGAGGAAGTATTATTTTTCTGATTTGTAATTCAATTGATTTATTTTTCTCCTTCCACTAGCCAGTAGACAGTTCCAATGGTGCATATAGTTAAATACTATCGCCATTGTCAGAAACTGGCTATTCTATTGGTTTAAATTCGAATTGTATGGCTGTCCTGATGAGAAGGCAATTTCGAACTAACCGCCATTTTTGTAGTTTCAATTGATTGTTCTCTATGTTTTAATCTTTTATCTTGAGCTAATTATTATTGCCTTTTCTCATTTTTGCCGTGTTTTATTTATATTTATATTTATATTTATATTTATATACTTTTACTTGTGACTTTTGTATTCTAATATTCATCTCATCCCCCTTTACCATTGTAGTGATATGTTACCTTCTATCTTTATCCTTAGTCTTGGTCTATAGTTACTCATTTGTAACAGATATGCTAGTGATAGTTTTTTTGTACATACAGTAGTTTATGCGTGATAAAAATCAAAGTTCATTGTGTAGTTTTTCTTTCTCATATCCAAATGTATCATTGTGTAGTTTTCGTTATCATTGGATATGAGAACGAAAACTACACAATGAACTTTGATTTTTATCCACCAAACCTCATCTTGAAGGAAAACCCTCTTAAAAATAACAAAGAGGTCGAATTTTTGGATTTGAATATCAACTATAGTCAAATCCCTCTCATATTCACCATCTATGATAAAGGAAAACAATTTAAACTACCTATTATTGGAATTATACATTGGAACTCCAACATACATTTGAATGTGTTTCGCAATGTTTTCTTGGGAGGTTTAATCAGAATAAAAAGAACTATCAAAGAGGAACATTTACGTATCAATTTTGATCAAGAATTTTTAAAACAAGCATTTTTTAATAAATATCCAATTTCCTTTATGATCAAAAATATTGATAATTTATACAGAAACAATTTTGCATATGGTGTAAGACTTAAGTATTTTTTGTGTTCAATTAGAGACAAAATCATCGAACCCTCCATATGACAGGACCGCACTGTGATCACAGGACCGCGGCTGGAACTACATTTCATTTGAGTCGGCAATTCAGTTGGCTTTGTTTGTGGTGATATGACTCTCGTACACATCTCTATCCAGGTCTCGTGATGATTTCAAAGTCACTCCGGAGGTTGGCTTGGGCCAGGGCTGGCGACCAGGAGTGAAAATGCCGCGGCGATTTTGACGAGCTCGTTGAACTGGGGAGTAAGGTCACAACCCCTTACCGCCATAATGTAAGCTTTTTGCCGAGCCATCCTTCCTTTTTTACATGTTTTTTACATGTTTTTTTCACTTTTTATATTTCAATTTTTCTATATATATATATATATATATATATATATATATATATATATATATATATTTAATTGAAGATTCGCATGATTTCACATTTGTGTGTGAATTTGTAGTAATCTTTTTGCATTCTAACATTGTTAATTAGAATATTTTAATTTTTTTAGGAATTTTTATGTCACACATGATACTTTTTTTCAGGTAGATCAAGCCGACGAAAGAATGTAGTTTCTTTTCTCCAAAGGAGTGGAACATGTTTTCTCCTGAAACGTGACGTTACAGATAGCCATTAGGTTATGTCACAATTTCCTGTGCAAATTGTTTGGATTTTGGCAGTAGAATATACCACTTGAATCCCTATAATTTAAGCTGTAGCCCCCCCTCTTCTCCAGATGATCTATGTATTCACTTGCTACTGTCTCAACTCGTATTGATGGGATAGACTTGCAACTTTTACTGCCATATTTTTATTTTCATTTTTCTTGACTTTTAATTTTGACCCTATTTGTGTCCTCAACCTCATGATTTCTGATCTTTAATAATAGCTTTATTTTGTTCCTTTCTGAATACCTGCAACAGAGCTCTGGTACAACAACCGAAGACCTGTTCAGGCACATAATACGAGCATTACGTCCCCTGCAGTGGAGTGGTTTTGTGCCTGCCCACTCAATGGACGAAGAAGTGTTTAGGCAAAGTTAATAGAATATTAACAGGTTGTCTCGTTCGCTATTCTCCCAATGGTAACACATCGGGACAAGCTGTGACGTCACTGCTAGACCTACCGATCTGTGGATCAGCGGCGCTTCGCAGAAAAACATTGGACACAGTTTTGTTTTAAAATGTATCGCTTTAAACATCAACGGGATAATGGCATGTTGCCTAAAATTATGTGGTGACTTTGAAATATGAAAAATGAACTGAAATTAATAGTCCGTAAAATATATAATAAATTTCACGAACCTTGGTGTTTAGATACTTATTATTGGCATTACGACCTCCGCGCGAGAGTGTCGGCGCTACGTGTGTGCCCGTGCAGCGTACAAAGACTTGTTTATGCACTAATTTAGGACGTATTGTGCTCACACAGCCAACATGTACTGCAAGAAAGTTAAGAGCTTTCTAAAAATTCGATCAGAAGTTGCTAGAATGTTTTTCAAAATGGCGAGATTTGGAATAAATCTTAGATATTATAATTATATATTCAAAATATTCCTTATAAATGACCACAAAAGCTATACCTTGGCCCTTTATCCGCGTGAGTAAAAATAAGTATTCCATAATTTCACATTTAACAGTTAGTCATTACTGTCACAAGTTTCTAATGATTATGTATCATCAGAAAAAAATACCACCGAAACGACATGTCAATTCTTTCCTCATCAGCAAAGTAACAATCAATATTTTATTTAAAAACTTCCCATTCAAACATTGAAAATCGATAAGAAGCATAGGATAAGAACCATTTGCGAGTATTAGTTCTAGCTAAGCAGACGGACAATTATGCTTACCTATAAATAAAATAACATATTAATGAAAGTGATGGAGTTGAAATTATATATTTATTGTTATTTTTGAATTTGACGCGCATTTGTGTATCGGAAATGTATTAAATGCTATATGAATGAATCAATATATTTACTTTGAGTTATATAGTTATAAAATATATTATGGTTTTTTGGGGAAAAAATTTATTGTTTATTAATATGGTGAGAGTTTTGAAGTATAATATGTATTTTACTATACATAAAATAAACGAAAGTTGTGGGCAGCATATGATTTCTCATACATAATGCAATGGCGTCACTTCCTTCAAAGCAAACTTCTGATATACAAGATCCAATGCATAATTATTTTAACATTGATTTGTATATTGACATTTGACGCTTTTTTAGATGACAATGTATAAAACTATCTCTAAGTAAAACATTATCTGTATTTTGAGCAAGTCTTACTTATCAATTAAAAACATCGTTAGCATCGCTTAATAGAGTTCACATATAACACGACTATAATCATTAGGAATTAAAATTTTATTATATAAAATCGATGGTTTGTGTTTCAATCAATAGACTCTCAAAATTCGAAATTTAAATCCTAATAATGCTTTTCATATGTCAATAATATATTTAACCTTGCGCTGTTTAATTTATAATGGCAAACTCGTTACTATGACAACCATTTAATCATCTGAAACCACGGTTCTCGTTAGATCACCGAAGTCATGCAGCATCGGGCGCGGTTAGTACTTGGTGGGTGACCACCTCGGAACACCGCGTGCTGTTGGCCATCTCGGGTGCGGTATCCCCGTGGTTTGCGCGCTAGATTTGCACGCTACCACAAATGCCGCCGTGTTCATGCGGAGTACGATCACGTTAAACATGTGGGTCCGTAAGTCCTTCCGAGAGGTTGGTGGTAGGGGAAGGAGGGTACGGTCCCTGTGGATGCCTCCCCCACTGGGTTCCGGTCTAAATTGGGTGGCACTTCCCGACCGTCCATACAGTTACCTTACACCTTTCTGGTAGGTCGGACGGTCTGGGTCTCAACAACAACAACCATTTAATCATCACCAAATGGGAATTTAAATAAGTTGGCCATATGATGGCAATTATAAAGTTCTAAAAGATCCACTCCTACTCCTGCTTGAATTACTTTGCTCCTAATATTTTTGGACATATTCCAGCCATGCACCACTCCCAACTTATTATACCGGGAAAATATAATTTTCATTGCACCGTTTCATTAATTCCCTGCACCGTTTCCCTATGCAGTCGCAAGAGCTAAGAGTTTATATCTCCTCTACAGGGTATCTTTCTTAAGGTAGATCTTTTACAAATATACTACCGTCAGCCCAACCTAGACACAATGGGATACAGTAAATTTACTAAGACATATCTAACAATTGTGTGTTGAAGACCCAAGCCGTCCGACTCGTTTAAGGACTTAAACAGCTATTTGGGCGGCCGGGAAGATAACAATTGTGTCTATCAATCGTCAACTTCATTGTGTGCCTCAGTTATTTTATTTTATGGATTACAAACAGATATTAGATTATTCTATCACTAAAATATATGTTTTGTTAAAAAAACACTGTAACAAGAAAGTGAATTCACCAGCTTGGTCCAGTTCAATCCCGTGCCTGAAGAGTGGTAGGGCAGTATCGTAGCGTTGAGATAAAGACGTCTCCAGCACAAGGCATTTAATACTGCCTTATAAGCGTTCGATAAAGTACCATGATTCTAAATGTAGTGCCATGATACTGTTCGTAAGGTTGAGTTTCCATAAATATACCACCTTCCGACCAACCTGTACACGAAGATATGTGGTAAATTTATTAAGGCAAATCTACCGGTTGTCAAATTCTTTGTATGGCTGAGTCATTGGATTGCTAACAAATACTAGATAAATATACCATTAAATATAATTTTTATTGTAAAAGAACCATGGTTCTAATATGTACTGTTAGCAAGGTAGAGTTTCCATAAATATATACCACCTTCCGATCAACCTTAACTCAAAGATATATAGAAAATTTACTAAGGAAATTGTCAATTCCATTGTGTGACTGGGTTATTGGATTACTAACTAATACTAGACAATTACTTCGCTGAAATATAAATTTTACTGCAAAGACAGCATTATTTTAGAATGTACTGTTTTTGAGGTAGAGTTTCCATAAATATATACCACCTTCCCACCAACCTAGGCACAAATGTATATGGAAAATTTACTAAGGCAAATCTACCGATTGATAACTTTTTTGCATGAATGAGTTATTGGATTCTTAACAAATACTAGATAATTCTACCACTAAAATATAATTTTTATTGCAAAAACACCATGATTCTAGGAAATACCGTTCGTTAAGTAGAACTTCCATAAATATATCATTTTCCGAATTACCTTGATACAATGATAAATGGCAAATTGACTAAGGCAAATCTATAAATTGTGTGTATTAATTGTAAACGTCATTGTGAGCTGAGTTATTGGATTTATAACATATTATTAGGCAATTCTACAGTTAAAATATAATTTTTATTGCAAAGACACCACGGTTCTAGAATGTATTGTTCATAAAGACCTCCTTTCGACCAACCTAGATATAAAGGTATATGGTAAATTTGATAAGGGGATATATGAGGAATTCGCTTAAGAACAAAGTTATTGAATTACTAACGTAAAATTAGAGAATTTTAGCACTAAAATGTAATTGTTATTGAAAATATATTATAACTCTAGAATGAACGGTTCGCAAGATAAAGTTTCTACATAAAATCTGTTTGATGTAAATTCAATGAGACAAATCTATGAATATTTTGTTGAGCTACTGCTTTATTTACAAAATACTAGACACTTATACTACAAAAATATAATTTTTAATGTCATGATAATTATAACTATTGAAGCAAAGAGAATTCCGTATGCAACTACTTTAACACTGACCCAATTTTAATTTTGTGCGAAAGTTTCATTAACCTAGTAAAACTCAACTGATTCCAATAATAATTTTTACATAGCTTGAAATAATTGTGTTTTAGGTCATGACAAAGTCTAAATTTTTAACATACTAAATTTCTATAAAATGAGGTATCTGAGAATGTCAAAGGTCAGCTAGCTTTAAGTCTAAAAACTTTGCATTCAAATAAATTAAGCGCTGAGCACAATTTCCTATTTGTTTGGAAAAATAGGTACAACTATTATACATTACATAAATTGTTGTACTGCACTTGTTTTGTACTTTAATTGTTTAGTATTCTGTATATCATATTCTGAAATGTTAACTACTTTCATTAAATAAACTTTTTTTAAAACATGTAGCTAGGTATCCTGCTTTGCTATAGTTTTAGCCTACAAAACACAATCCTATATACACTTTTTTATATCAATGAACTATATACGTTTTGTAGAAAAAGTATAATCTTAAATGCAATAAAAATATTTTGTATTACTTTACTAATGATTAAAAACATTCAATGAAGCTGTTTGTTTATTTATATATAAACAGCGTCCTAATGGACATATAATAGCTACTTTTGGAGTAAAATGCATTCTTCTGAGTAAATTAAACTTTCTTTGATATGAATGCACAAAGTGCATTCAAGCAGAATAAGACACTTTCATATCCAGAATGAATTCTAAAGCGAGAAACTGAACATCTTTGTTGTTAGTGCCTTCAGTGACAGTGATGGATTGCTTATTCTTAATGAATTGCGAATGAGTGTACGCACAATCCTAAAGTTGGCAAAATTTCTGGTGAAAATCAAATGATATTTGAATTTGAAGCGTGGAGAAAGATTAAAGTGATATGCACTGTTGGAGATGTATTTTTTTTTATATCATCTTCTGTACAAAACGAAGAACAAGTACTTATTTAAGCAATCCATCACAACATTTTCAATATTAGGTATTTTTATCATTAATTTGATAAAAAAATACACATGTTTGGTTGTTTTTCGCTTTTTAGCGGAGGAGAATAAGCCCGATAAGAATTCTCTAACTTAGTCAATGTTATTTAAAGGGAGATTATATGTAATTACGTCTTACAACTTCACAAATACACCAAATTATATATATATATATATATATATATATATATATATATATATATATATGAATCATAACTGCAGTTTGCGCATTCAAGTAGAATAAGACTGTTATATAGATTCAAAAGCGAGAAATGGAACATTTTTGTTGCTAGTGTAACAGTGACAGTGGTGGATTGCTCTTTCTAAATGAACTGCGAATAAGTGAGTGTACACACAATCCTAAACTTGGCAAAATTTCTAGTGAAAATCAAATGATATTTGAATTTGAAGCATCGAGAAATATTAATGTGATATGCACTGTTGGATATGTTTTTTATATCATAACATGTACAGAACAAAGAGCAAGTACTTCCTTCATACTACATTTCCAGGATTATGTAAATTTACCATTAATTTAATAAAAAATATGATTTAACACACATCTTTTTTAGGTTTTCTTTTGCTGGGGGAATAAGTCCGATAAGGATTATCTAACGTACTCAATGCTAATTAAAGGGATATTATATGTAAATACGTTTTACAACTTTGCATAGACAATAAAATTTTAAGATATACTGCTCATGAGGCACAACTTCAACATATACATAATCTGAACAGCCTAGACACAAATATATGTTGAAAATGTAATCAAGCAAACATATCGAGAATCCAATATATGAATAATGGTCAAGTGAATTAAAAATGAATTATAAGTCAATTCTGGAACGAAAATTTAATATGTAATGCCAAAATAAATCTAATTATACATATGTTTTAAATTAAAGTTATGTTTTATAAAAAAATAATAAAAATATATCTACACTAAATGCCTAAAATGTAGCATAAAATATTAATTTTTTTATTTTACTAATGATTGAGAAGGTTCAATTAAATTGTTATTTATTATATAAATAGCCTCCGAATGGACAGTTAACAGCTGTTTTTTGAGTAATATGCATTCTTCTGAGTAAATTCAACTTTCTTTGATATGAATGCATGTTTTGCATTCAAGTTGAATAAGACTGTTTCATAGCCAGTATGAATTCTAAAGCGAGAAATGGAACATCTTTGTTGTTAGTGCCTTCAGTGATAGTGATGGATTGCTCTGTCTTAATAAAGTGTGACTAAGTATGCACACAATCCTAAACTTGGCAAAATTTCTGATGAAAATCAAATGATATTTGAATTTGAAGCGTAGAGAAAGATTAATCAGATAAGCACTGTTAGAAATGTCTCTTGTACAGGATAAAGTACAACTATTGCTTATATTCTACAGTTTCAAAATTATGTATGTTATCATAAATCTGATAAAAAATGAAAATACATATCTGTTCTTATATAATTTTGGTAGCTCTGTTTTGGTGAGAAGCTCGATAAGGATTATCTGACGTACTCAGTGCTAATTAAAGGGAGATGAAATGCGAAAAAAAATCTACAGCTTTGAAAGTAGACCACAATTCTAAGATGTACAACCGCGG
The DNA here is from genome assembly GCA_951213105.1 of Amaurobius ferox. Classification (NCBI taxonomy): domain Eukaryota; kingdom Metazoa; phylum Arthropoda; class Arachnida; order Araneae; family Amaurobiidae; genus Amaurobius; species Amaurobius ferox. Next base: position 63,612,810 of record OX578145.1, on the reverse strand, counting down.
AAAAAAAAAAGCCTCACCCTCTGTTAATCGAGCATCGTTCTTCGTAGAGAAAATTGAATGATGCCATTTAAATTAGGAATGACATCTTCTACAAATTAATGTACGTAAAATTTGCATAAGGGGCTGTCTTCATATCTAAACGCGCACAAACTTTAAAATTTCCAATGGCAACACCCAATTTTGACGTCACCCACAAGTTCTAGACCCCCAATATAGTCCAAATTCAAATTTTCACTACGTTTCTATCTTTATATCCAAAGATATTTAATATTCCGGAATGTGCAATTTTCGGGGATCAGCTCCATATTGAAAAGCGCAATTTGAAGGGCGATATTTCGTTGGTTGGCCACAGAACTGTTGTAAATTATTGAACTATCCTCTTGACATTCAGCATTATGACTTACCCCACAGCCGAAAGGGCGCAGGTTCAATTCCTACATGAGAGGGTGAGCATTTCATGACTGGGTGTGGTGTTGTCTTGTGCGTGTGTGTGTGTGTTACTAAGACAGTGGACATGTAAAGGGTAGGATTATGTGAGCCTCAAATAGGGCACAATTATTAGGGGTAAAAAGTCGTACTGGGTACGTTGCTAAGAACTAAGGGGGCATTCATGCCATGGTCAATAAAGGAAAGAAGATATAAATAAGAATGAAATGTTTATTTTCAAATGTTATTTTATAATGCTGTTTCAAAAACAATTTGTGAGACTAACAAATATCTGCAGATCACGCGACAAAACAACTCCGTTGGAACTTGGTGACGAATTTAAAAGTATCCATACGGTTTGCAACCTCCGCCATTATCAATCACCGCTTGAAGTCTTTTTGGTGTTTAGTATCACATAACTTTATAATTTGTTATTGCTTTATATAAATATTTTTTATTATAAATTATCACATTTTGAGGGCGATTTTAACTCGCAGTAGCTCGGGAACTATTAATCGGCAGTAACATAAGTAGATCCCATTTATAACAATACAAGATTTCACCCTTCAATACAGTAACAGAAGTACGTTGATTAGGTTGCATCAATACAACACTGTTTATACAAAGTTTTTATTTAAACTGAGTAAAAATAAATGCCCGTTTTCTTAAATAAAGATTAACTTGCAATTAATATAACTTTTTCAAATTATTAATTTTTTAAACTAATATACGACCCCTAAAATCATCGTGATACTGAATATTTAAACATTTCGAAAGAACTAGTGGGAGGAAACACCTGGAATTTTATATAAACATGTAAAAACTCTTTATGAATCGATTTTTATCAAAACATGTCCTGCTTTGTATTCATATTTTTTCGATTATTGATTTCATAATGAATATTCTATACAAACAATTTATTCTACAAAAATAAAAATCACGTAAATTTGTTTGGATTGTTTAGTAGTAACAAATAATCAGTGTGAGCAGATAATTATTACAGAAGATATGAATGGAAGTCTTGGAAACTAATTTAACATTAGGAGCTCAAAAATTTACGTACTCTCAACTCAGAAACGCTTCACCCAAATGACTTGAAATTTGGTATCACAGGATGAATTTTGCTCTAGTTTCAAACTATGTTGTCAAACTTGGGTGTTGCCATTTAAAATTTTAAAGTTTGTGCGCGTTTAGATATGAAGACGACTCCTTATGCAAATTTTACGCACATTAATTTGTAGAGTATGCTATTCTTAATCGAATGGTATCATTCAATTTTCTCTACGACGAAATATGCTCGATTAACAGAAGGTGGGGCGTTTTTTTTCCCGCGGCTGTACATTTTGTGAGGTACAGCTTCCATAAATATATCCTCTGTCCATCCTATAGAGACTTCACTACAAGACTTCAAAATGAATAAAAATAAAAAACATACATCTGTACTAAATGCATAAAATATTTATTTTTCTATTTTACTAATGATTAAGAACATTCAGTAATTTTTTTTATATATAAACAGCGTCTCAATGGACATTTAATAGTTGGGTTTTGCGTTAAAATGCATTCTTCTGAGTACATTCAACTTTTTTTGATATTAAGGCATTTTGTGCATTCAAGTAGAATAAGACTATTTCATATATTTTGTGAATGTTTAGTAGTTTGGGTAAAAGGGATTGCTTGATTGTTCCTAATGAATTGGTAATGCTAAATGAATGCTAATGAATGCTAAAGTTGGCAAACATTTCTGGAAAATATCAGATGATATTTGAATACGTATTCTGAAGCGTAGAAAAAGTAAATATGATATGCACTGTTGGAGATTTTGTCCATATTATCCTCTGTACAGAACGAAGGACAGCAATAGATTATATACTATATTTACAAAATTATACAATTTCATCAATTAATTTGATAAAATACATTCTTTAATCGATTTTCTATAGCATCTTTTTTACCAAATATAATTCATTCATGCTAATGTACTATGATATATATATTCTTGGGTAAAGTAACTATTTTTGTAAAATGCCATTACCGTTTGACATGCAGTTGCAGTTCCTTGTAGTGTAATTGCGTAGATAGTTCTTAAGAAATTATTTGAGTACCAAAGTAACTTGGAAGAACTTCCAATAATTTGGAATATCCATAGAGTCAAACATGGATATTCCAAGGCTACCCAAAATATTTCATGAAATGTTGTGTAGCCGCTCCCTCGTGATAAGGCAAACACACTAACACATACACATACAGCAGATTTTTGTTTTTATTTATATAGATATAAATCGGATTACAAGTTCTTACCAAACAAACACAATGACAATCCTCCACTTACAAACATTAAATTCAAAACAGTAGTCTGTAATTTGAACTCGTTTCAGCTATCATATGCAAAAACTCTTATGAAATTATTGGGTCGATGACCCAGACCGTCCTACTCATCCTAAGATATAGAGCAGCAATATGAAATTATAGTGTGTAAACATGACAGTAAAGGTGGAAAGTTTGGTGAAAAACATTTCATGATTATTCCTACAAATTTAAAAAAGAGTATGTTGCTGAATAAAGATGAGTGTTGTGTAATTTGCAAAATGGAAAATGAGTTTACAATTTCTAGTACAATTGTTAATAGAGTTAGCATGGCATCACGAGTTAGTGGACACATGGGAGAGTGAATGTATATTTTTGTAGAGGCAAATGAATGTTTACTTCTTCATACTGTAGAATGTAGTATAGAGACAGTATTGATTTCACGACAATTTTTGATGTCGAGATTTTGACGCCAACATATAATTCCGGAGCTCCTGAACGCTTTTGGACTTTTTTAACTATATCTCTCTGTCTGTCTGTGCTCGATTTCTTGTGTTCACATTAACTGCCATAAAAATTAATTTCACCAAAAGTTTTCACTAAAAATCACTGATTTTCACCAAAATTTATATCCGGCTTTGTTAGCGAAAAATCTAGATCTGAATTATTATTATTTTCTTAATTTGAGCGAAACTGGGAAATGTATTCGAAATTTTGCATTTCTTAACATGGCAAAATTTTGATATAATTGTGCATAAGATGGGCTATTTATGGCTCCTGATCACAAGTCTTAACAATTTCAATCATTGTAGTGAAAAGAAGAAATGATGCAATTTTTGGGTTCGTCATGTCACTAGCCGCCTCCTGAGGGGGTACATTGTCAAACTTGGTATCAATCGAAAAATTATGAATCAAACAAAAAGGATCAATCATGCACAACGGTTTTATATATTAAACACTTTTCAACTGAAATGCAATACGCGAATGTATCGTATCTCTAAACTGCGATACATTCAGCGGTGATATTTTTTAATTATCATAGAGCTACAATAAATTATTTTACTTTATTAAATAATTATGACTTAAATAATTTTGCGTGAAAAAAATTCAGCAGTTCTTATACATATCATCTTACAATCACTTGTCTACATTTTCATAAATTATCACAGTACTATAATTATTTATTTTACTTGGAAACTTAAAACTATGGAAGTAAAAGTACTTTTTAAATCCATGCTTGAAACTTCATCGAAAAAGGCAATGCTATAAAACGTCTGCTTTTCTATGTAAAATCAATGAATATTCCATTTTTATAACCTATATTCCACACTCCAGAGCTGAATAATTTTACGTTAAAAATATTCAGCAATTTTTATACAACTCATCCAACAGCTTCACTTGTTTACATTCTGCATACGTTAAAATTAGGCTTCGTTGCAGAAAGTTTGATGATAAATTAAACTAAAAACTGTTGTAATTGCATTGACGCAGAATATAGATGCACAGAAAAAAATAAAGCGCTTTTAGAACGGATACAACACTAAATCAAAATTTAAAAGAAATTTAAAAGCAAGATATTTGCTACGGGAAAAAAGATGGATGTCACATTTTATTTTGAAGTGGGTCACGTGATCTCCTCGAATTATACGGGTGTCATAATTATTTTAATTTTTATTTAAGAAAACTACTGAAAACATATTCTGCTGAACTTCTTTTATATATTTTATGAGATAATTTGAATATTTCGTTAAATTTTCGAACCAAGTGTGAATTTTCATTTTTGCTTGAAAAGTCTTTGAGAAATTAGGTCCCATAGGGTTGAATATATTTCATATTTTGACACACACATATATATACATATATATATATATATATATATATATATATATGTATATATATGTGTGTGTGTATGTGTGTGTGTGTGTGTGCAACAGAAACTACTTAAATATGTATTCTGGTATGAGAAAGACCTAAAATATGACTTATATCATTTATTTATTTATTTCAAACTATATGTGGGATATATTTATTTGAAAGATATCTAATATCTCAAGTACAATTCATGCTACAGTTCGAAATTCGTATCATTCAATTTTTATTGAAAATTATGTGTGGAATGTTTATGTGTTTATTTTTATTTAATGTCTTAATTTTTATCTTATGTCTTAATTTTTAATGATTTGAAAAATATCATTTGTATATTAGCTTCTGACTAATCGATTCCGTTTAAAAGGAACGGTATTACAATATTCACCTATTGTAATACCGTTAGTATATTAATCATGTCAAATTAATTTCGAAACGCTTCATCCGTTTGTGGCAAGTCGTTTCCATAGTCTTACGGACGCACTAACATACATGCATTTAGGAGTCCATTTGACAATAAGAAGTTATAATCCCATCCCAGTAGCTCAACTAGAGAACGTCGGCTATCTTGTACGAGGATCCCTGGTTCAATACCCGGTTGGAGCAGCAATGTTCTTTAGAATGGCACGCGAACAAATCAACCCTGTAGGTTAGTGCATAGATATCTGAGGTCTGAAAGTGATCCCAGTACAACTAACAGGGTTTCGGTAGACTATGGGATATTGAAATCCAATCTCAAATCAAGAGGATAACGACCACGAAGGAAGCTCACCTAGATGTTTAAATAGCAGCAGGCGGCTAACCTTAGTCAAAACTAGCAGGATGTGGTCAGTCACATTGTCAGTTGCAGGCTAATATGGCATTAGAAGGTGGAGAATTCAAAGTCCACTTCCACTATATGAGCTTGCAATTCCGCCCCAATAGCTCAACGGTAGAGCGTCGACGAGGCAATACAAAGATTTGTTATTTAATTCTCTACTGGAACAGGAAGATTCTACACATCAGTCCCACACACAAACATTACCTCAAGATTTTGCACTTCGCGTTCGGGGATACTTAAACTGTGTTCATTCGAATTTTAATTTCTGTCACCACCACAATACTATTCCTATACATTATGTATGCCGGCCACTCAACCAGCAGCTCATACCCCAGGGTGAGTCAGGTGGCCTGGGTCTTTCACATTATGTATGTAGAGCAAGTAGAAATGGGATGCTTTTATTGCAGTAACAGGAATAAAGTTATAAGGAAAATTTTGATGTGCCATGAATGTTGTTCTATACTGTAAATTTATTTTTAATATTTACGCTACAATATTTTATTTTTTGTGAATAAAATAAACAAATAAATACGATATTTCCTAAGAAAGTTATATTGTATTGTTTAACAATGTGATTCAATCAAATGTTTTATACAGCAGATGCTTTTATTCAATGTATACCATTAAAATGATAAAGAATTTCCAAGAAAAGTGAATTTGTAAATTAACGGTATGAATATTTTGATTACGTTACATCACTGATTGTGTTACGGTCATGGGGTATAAGGATATATCAATTATTCATATTTTCAATTTTTATGATGTTTTATATTAGAATTTTTTTTTTTAAATTCATATATTTCTGAATGCGTTTAAATGATTTTTACATACTATAAGAAATGGTATGGTAATAATTATTTTTATCATTTAATCAATTTTTATTTACGTATGTTGACTAAACTGTTAAATTAGTTTATAGAGGGGACTAAGGTATTTTATTTCTCAGATAATTTAGTATACTGAATACAGATATCTTTATAATTTCCTTATTTTGTTAGGGAATTAAATTAAATATTTAAATGTATTTTTTTAAATACAATATTAATTATTTTTGAATTTGTACATATTTTAATTTACGGTTACCAATGGGTATATTTGCTAATATTTTCTAATATCTATAAAAATGTTCTACAGCTGTTTAGAATGTTTGTATGTTTAGAAACATGCTTAACGAACATTACAGTTAAAATCAATTTTGGTTGCATTTTAGTCCAATCTTAGTGACATATTTTGCTTTTAAATATTTGAACTTTATTTTATGTATTTTAAATACTATATTTGAACTTTATTATATGTATTTTAAATACTATATTTGAACTTTATTATATGTATTTTAAATACTATATTTGAACTTTATTATATGTATTTTAAATACTATATTTGAACTTTATTATATGTATTTTAAATACTATATTTATTATATGTATTTTAAATACTATATTTGAACTTTATTATATGTATTTTAAATACTATATTTGAACTTTATTATATGTATTTGAAATACTATATTTATTATATGTATTCTAAATAGTATCTGTATTTTTTTGTGTTTATACATAAAAATATTCTTCGTAAGTTAAATATTGTCGTCCAAATTTCTAAAAAAAATGGTTAACTGTGTTTGACTTGTGTCCAGATTGTTCTTTAGATAAAATAAAAATATCACACGTTTTAGTAAGTACATTTTTAGAAAAATGTTCATCTCAAAAGTGCTATGTGCTGTTAGTTAAAAATAAATATCCTAACACTGATTGTTATTCTTCATGCAGTTTAATTTTCCGAGTGATTGCTTACACTGTAACAAAGACGTTGTATCTCATGAGACTTACAATGTATTTTTTTGTTAAACTTAGGTCGCAATTTTGTTATCTAATACCATTGTTTATTTTTTAATCTTTTCTTCCAGAAAACACATTAATTCTTTAGGGAGTAATGCACAATACTTCTAAAAGTATTTTTTTATGGATTGTAATATAGTGTATCCCCAAAATTGTTTTGTAATGAAATGATACAATTTAAAATATGTGTTTTAGATATAATTTTTTTTTAACTCAGTATTTTTCTAGGATACCATAAGTAATGTTCTAAATACAAAAACGTAATCCTGATAACATCAGTTTATGAACGTAATTTTGCTTTTATAAAATTTTATCATTTATTAAGTGTATATCGCTAAAATATGTGGGGCGTATGACGTGTAGTTCATTTGAAAATGAACTCCACACATTTTTTAAGATCATACTTTCGGAGTCGTGAAGCGTAATTAAACAAATATAAGTATGTTTATCAAATCCATACAACGTGCTTGAAGTCCTAGCAGCATAGTCGGAGTCGGCAAGTATAACTTAAATCATGGAGACATCTTTCTTGAACAACACAAAAGGTACTGAAAAACATGGCAGCACAGTTTTCGACAAAACATGATCTAATTGATAGCAGCGTATTTTTCGAAAAACATAGAGCGTACTGATCCTGGGTTTCGAAAATGTACAAATTTCACCATATACGACTGCAAATTCAACCAATATTTATATACGACACAGAAAATATCTCTTTAAACAATGTTATGAAGCATAACATATTATTTGCACATGGCGCAAATAATGTTCATGATCACCAGACTCGTCCAGGAAAAGAAAGGAGGCGGCGGGGTGTAAGTATGCTATCTTGGTAATAAAGAATAGAAGTTGAATAGAAGTAATTTTTGCATAATGCCTCCTCATAGACAAGATGGGACAGTTCGGCGCCAGGTTTGAGGGGTTAATGACATGATTTGTAAATGTTCCTAAAAGAGATGTCGTAGCAAATGTCAAATTTAAAACTACAAATCTCATGAAATTCATAACCCCTGTCAAGCGTTAGCTCACGCGGGAGCTCGGACGAGACCTCCCGGCTGTGGGAATTCCTCCAGTCATCAATTTCTATTGGAAGGCATATGAAATGAGCGTCACTACTCAATCCAATTATTTGGCAGGAACAGGTACCAACCATTTCTCACGCATAAGTGATATAACGAATGAGAGGACAGGGTGACTCCCCCCCCCCCCAATTTTGCTCCTGCCTCTTCAAAATCTAAAGGAACTCGACTTCAATAGGTAAAATTAGATTCCATTCTCTTTCGAGAGAGAGAATAGGTCTCCTTTTTCATGACTCGCCTCGACTGCGGATCGAGCCGCTCCCAACTCTTGCAGTCTACGGTAATCGGGAAATCAGCATTCCTGCTATTTCTACAACGATAGTTATAAAAACATATCGCAGGAAACAGAATCCGAGGCGCTAGAAGTTGGAGCATCATCTACTATCGTAGAGCTCGACTACCTGAAATAAGTAAATAGCGTACTAGGGCATCATCCCGCAGAAGGAATTGGAGTTGATCCAGACGGTTGTCATAACCATAATCGGCCGGCCCCGGAGGTCACTTTGGTTCTCATGTCACCACACGGCCTCTTATGCAGCAGACTACCAGGCCCTTAGTGACATTCGAATCGCCAGCGAGTAACCAGGATCTTTACGCGTACAAGCACCTTTGGAAGGGATATGACACCAACCGGTAGTTGGACAGTGGCGAGTCCAGCAATCATCGCCTCAGCCTACTCCAATATCCGCAACGCCGTCTGAAACAGTAGGCAGTTGTGAACTATGTTTTCTTGCCTCTCCAAGCCTTTTCACTATGAAGTGCGAATAATCTAATTTATGAATTACAAGCCATTTCATCTGTGTTCGAAGTATTGTGTCCTTTAAGTTTCAATTGTAGTGTAATGTATATTTATATGTTAATCTAATCTAAATGTTAGTGTAATTTCGAGCGTTTGGGAAATTTCCCTTACTGAACAAATTGAATTTTAATTAATGATAATTTGAAGTAGCAATTACCATAACAATCCAGTACATCCCGAAGTCAAGCTTGGTACGTTAAAGTGTATAGTGTTTTTATTATTATTAATGTTTGATAATTTATGCGTTTAAATAAATGTGTTAGTGGCCACAAATCGACTGTTTTTTCTGTATTCAGGCAATGTACTTTGATCTATTCATATCCCACTATTCCTTTACAGAATCAACTGTGGGACACTGTGGGTAAGTATTAGTGTTGTATTTAGTATGTAATTTTCACCTAACTGCAAATAATAAGAAATTCAAAAAAATACATATTAAAGAAAATTATTTTTAACTACTTTAGTATATTGCATCAAGTTGAAAAAAAAAACATTTTAGCCATCACAACATTCTTGGTCATGTGCAATTTTAAATAAGCCCCTGGGGGGTAAATAATGAAATTGTATGTGGATCTTTAACAGAATTTTAAGGAACAAGAGAAGTGAAAACATAGAAATGATATGCACAGAAACGATTGCATTCAATTGATTTAAAATTTTCTTTGACAATTTTGATTTAAAATGCCGCCATTCTAATATATGTCATTTCCATGTTATCACTACTATTCTTCCTTAAATTTCTGTTAATGTCAAACAACAATCATTTTATGGACTCTTCACTATTTTACGTTTAGTCACATACGAACAAGTATGTTGCGGTACTAAAAATTACTCTTTTACGTTTTGTGCATTTTACAGAGTCCGATTCTACGATAAGAGCTTGCAATTTCGTCCGAGTAGCTCAACGTTAGAGCCAAAGAAATAGTATCACTTGATAACTCTTCAAAAGATAAAACGTCGGCCGGCTAGTTCGGAGATACAGGATTTATTTTCCAGTTGGTGCAGTAAGGCTCATTACAAATGCACCCCATCAAATCAATCCTGTAGGTTAGTGCAAAGATGTCGGAGGTCTGAAGACCCCAGACCGTGCGACTCACATAGTAGGTTTAGAGTAGCTAGCTGCATGCCCGGGAAAGGATACCTCCTGCTCTCAGTAGATACCCAAGGTCTATCATCCCGCCAAACGAACATTTATTTAGGTCTAAAAAGATAACAATCGATGAAAAATATTGTGGTTAAACAGACAGTTTTCAATTATATTTGAACTTGACAAGTACGTCCATTTTTCAAAAATGGGAAAAGGGTTATTGCGAATATAGATAAAACAATCATTGAAAAATGAAATTTAGAGTCCCGGGAAAGGATACCTCCTGCTCTCAGTAGATACCCAAGGTCTATCATCCCGCCAAACGAACATTTATTTAGGTCTAAAAAGATAACAATCGATGAAAAATATTGTGGTTAAACACACAGTTTTAAATTATATTTGAACTTGACAAGTACGTCCATTTTTCAAAAATGGGAAAAGGGTTATTGCGAATATAGATAAAACGATCATTGAAAAATGAAATTTAGAGTAAGGTATATTAACATAATGAAAAATGTATTAAAATCAAAGAAAGCAATAAAATTTTAAAAGTAAAATTTAGAAAATATATAAAAAGAAAATATATGAAAAAGAAATAAAAAATAGGCACAAGAAATATTAAGCAAACAGACAAAGCAGCCTAAATAAAATAGTGTTATAAACAATAACACCTGTGTTATCATTTTTTCAAAACATGTACAACATATAATTCACCTTCATTTTTCGGATTTGAAAACAAACATAAACAATAATTTAAACTTGCTTAAACCAGCAATCTACTCCCAGTCTAGTATAGCTCTAAAATCACAATGTTTTGTGAAAAACATAATACGTTATAAAAATTCAACGCAGAAAAAGGAGTGAAATGAATAAAAATGAAGTGGTACACAAACTCATATTATTTTTAGGCTACAAAAATAGTAGGTTGATAGATTAACAAAAAACGTGGTTGGAATAAAGTCAGGTCAAATAAGCCAAAATGAATTTTGTGTAATATTCTGTGAGTAATATTTCTGAGAGTTATATTTGATTATCGATTTTTAAATGCATTTTAAAATCCCTATATCACCTTTGTAGCACTTCAAATGGTTGGTATATTGTTTGTAATATTCCAAAATGGTCGTGATTGAGTCAAATTTATGACATTTATTTATTTATAGCTGCCCTCACCAACCACTTTTAAGACAGTGATTTTGTAAGATTTTTACTTACGCACTTTTCTCCCTTCGTTTCAGCGGATGCGCATACGCTTTAAACCTTCTCTTATAGAGAAACGATTTCCTTTTGTACTCTTTATGTATATTATTATTTATATTTGAACCCTTTATTTTTTGCTTAATCTTACGAAGCAGAGACATTTTAAACGCAGTTTAAGTCGACAATTTGGGAATAGTTACGTAAATCGTCGGTGCATACTGACTGTATGCAATTTTCACTATCATCTACATGAGTATGTATTTGTATTAGTAAATTCAACTCTGAGCCACTGCCAGTTGCATTTTCTAGTAGAGACATATTTCCACATATATATATATATATATATATATATATATATATATATATATATATAATGACAGAAAATGACAGAAGAATAATGCAAGAGGCGACAAAGAAACATTATCCCGCAAATTTCCTTAGACATTATTATAATACTGTATACAACGAGGTAAAAAACGCTTATTTTAAGGATATAACTTGTACACACCTATGATGGTAACTGTACGATTCACCTACACGGAACTTGCTGATAGCGCACCCTAGTGGTAGTATAATGCTGTATATGGATTGCACTCTCCTTTGTTAACGACTCTTGGCCTTTTTCATTATGTGTTTTACTTCGGTTTTGTACTTCTTGAGTTTTGTACTCACTTCCACGGTCAGTGTCTTGTGCTCGACACCATTTCGGAGGTCAAGTTTCGGCAAAGTATTTGGTTCCGGGAGTGTTGCCTAGGTGTAATAGCATGCTATAACCGGGAACGAGGGGTCACAATCCCCCTCGGCCATTTATGCTTTCCCGTTGGCTTGATTCCCATTTTTTCCTTCATACTTTTATTTGCTAATATATATATATATATATATATATATATATATATATATATATATATATATATATATATATATATATGTATATATATATATATATATATAATATATGTATATATATATATATTAATTAAATTTATAAATTTTCCTAAACTTCTTCACTTTGTTATTTTCAATAATTATATTTTTCAAGGAAATAAATTATACATACAAGTCTCAGGAGTTCCACAGGGTGGCTGCAGTAGCAGTATGCTAACTAAATTATACCTTTATCATTATGAAAAGTCATTTACTTCAATAGATTATACTTTTTACAGATATGTTGATGATCTGATTTGCTTAGTACATACAGAAAATTATCTCATAGATATAGATTACTATCCAGACAATTTGGAATTAATTCCTAATGAAGCTACTATTAGTAAAAATGTTAATTTTTTGGATTTAAATCTTTTTATTGATCCTTCTAATAGAATTGTTACAAACTTATATGATAAAAAATACCTTTATAATTTTAATATTAATAAAATCTTACCATTTAATTCCTGTAACTCGATTCAATTGTTTAGAAATATTATACTCAATCAGCTTTTTAGAATTTATAGATTATCTGATAAAAAATTTCATGCTATGCGTATCAATAATCTCAAAATTACTAGTAATTTATATAAATATCCCTCTTATTTAGTAAATAGTATTGTTAAAAAATTTAAAATAGCTGGATTTTTATAATTCTTTTCATAGTATCATATAATTCTATTCATAGTATCTCATATTAGCCAGACATCTCCATTCTCCTGTTTTTTTTTACATTCTCTTCCACTTTAGCATTACTATTATTTGCCCTTCCTTTTAGTAGCTCTTTTTGTATATTAAAACTTTTTCTTAACATTGCGCTTCACTGTTTTTCAATTCTTACGAATGGCAACAATAAATGTTTTTTTATTTTTTCTTTACGAATGGCAACACTGGTCTCTTCTATCAGTGTTCCCTGTATCGACTCGATTGTACATACGCTGTGCTTTTTCAAGGTATTCATTTTTTCTTTTTTATTCCTTCTTTATGTATGTCGTACAAGTAGAAATAGTTTATAGATATAATCTATCTATTTCTTCAGAAACATACATTTTTGTGTTTGCTTCTACAAAAAACTTGGACATGATTAGATTTTAGTAGAGGTTAACAATTCATGATTTAGGCTTAGAGCCTTGTCATCGCGTATGGCGTTTTTGCTTAATTTCGTTTGTTATACTTATTTCGATTCCATACCTTTGTA